>CM077518.1:32281429-32667412 GCA_039654895.1 Mongoloraphidia duomilia | reverse complement strand
CGTTAGTCGGTCTACGCTAGATGATTGAGAGAGCGAAGAGATTTTGAATTTAGGTGCAACAGGAGTAAACGAACGAACAGACATGTCGTTTTGTTTTTGAGCAGATCTGGCGTAGCTTCGGCTGCGATAGGATATCGTCTTTTGAACGTGCATATTTTTTATAAGAAATGCAACGAATTTTACAATTTTTTCTGGAAAAACACCGGTTACGTGCAAAATAGATTTCCTACAGGAACGGTGAAATAGTGCAGTTGTGATTAGGGCTAAATTAGTTCTCTGGATTTAAGCAGTTCTGTCTGTACAGTGATAATGAGGTCCTGACCTAATATTACCTATTCCCGATTGATTCCCTAAACTTGCCTGGATTCTGTTGTCGTACGTGTGGTTTGCTAGTAGTTTTGCCGTCGAATTAGGTAGAAAAATAGTGTATTGGATTTAGTGGAAGCCCAATCTGGGGCATTTTTATATAACATCAATTCAATACTGGTGAACCGTGGACTCACGTCCCAGCGCCGCGTGAGCTAGCCGCGCGCTGAATTTATTCAGGTTATTATAACTGTTCACCAATAGAGTTTAAACTCTAAACAAAATAGCTAGTTATAAGCAATGCCAAAAAACATTCCAGGAGGTACAGTTATGTGAGAAGTGTTTTGTTTTTCAATTTTGGCGGAGACAAGTTGCAGCAGTTCTTGAAAAGATGTTTCGCTCATTCTTAAATAGTTTCTAAAATCCTGTGGATCTTTAACAGCCATCTCTCTTAAAAGAGCCATTTGATTAAAATTTATTGCGTTCTTGAAGCAATTTTTTGTGTCCAGACACTTTTCCGCTTTCTCGCTTTTCGTTCGCCATCTTCGTTTTGGAATCCATATTGCTCAAAAAGAGCTCGGTGATCAACTGACGTTGGAACATCAGTTCGGACGTAAGTATATGGAAACTGACGAGCATGCTCGGTTCGGAGTCGAACTCTGCCGAGCCCAACATGCTCGAGCGCGTATGGGGAGTTTTAGGGGAGCAAACTTGAAAAAAACTTTTTTTTGAATTTATATCTCGCTCAATTGAAGTATTCTAAACCAGGCATGAATGCGTCTGAATTTTTCTGTCATGACCCATTAAAGACTTAGCGCTTGGCTGTAATCAGGAAAAAAATTACCTGAAATCATTGTTTTGGGCGGGCAGGGACTGTCATCCTCACAAAATATGAGCCAACCTCGCTTACAGTTTTATTTCTGCACTTGCTTAATCGTGTACAGTGTACACACCTGTAATGTAATATAAAACTCACATAAAAAAATACATACAAATATTATAGACAAAGGGAGCTCTTTCTCTTTATTTCTTCTTACTCAAAACCAAACGTATTGTAGGATCTAAATTCAAAATTATTACTGCCACGGTTATAAACCAATGACAATAAGCCATCCCAGTAGACTGCCATATTAGATTTGTGCGAGCATTTTGAATAATACTTAATAGTTGTACTGGTATGAAATTTTGCAA
This sequence comes from Mongoloraphidia duomilia, assembly GCA_039654895.1. Lineage (NCBI taxonomy): Eukaryota > Metazoa > Arthropoda > Insecta > Raphidioptera > Raphidiidae > Mongoloraphidia > Mongoloraphidia duomilia. The sequence goes on along the minus strand of CM077518.1, from coordinate 32,665,915 downwards.
GCTTGTGCAATTCTGGTGATTAAAGTAACAAAAGCTAAAAAATAAAATTTATAGTCTCAAAAAAATCTACAAAACACACTTATATCAACGCACTAAAAAGTAGAAAATAAATTTCTGTCTCTTCTATAACGTTTAAAAAATATTTAGGTATAATGAAAAATATCTGGGTGGCCGAGCTTTGCTCGGATGAGTTCAATAAAAACAGTACTTGATATGCTGTGAGATATTTTTTTCTCAGAATATTATTCCGAAACGAATTTATTTCTGTAACATAATTTAAAATAATTGTTTCTGTTAAATATTTTAACTACCTATGTGTATTTTTAAGCGTAAAAACTAAGTATCAACTTGAATCAAGCCTTTTTCCTGTAAATATTATTTAGGTCGCCATTTTCAAATCTACCGCCGTTATTGTTTTGTTGACTGAAGAACTCGCAAAAACCGATTTTCATAGATTGAATATCTTGTAAAAATGTTCGAATCAGATGAAATTTTGCTCGCGCGTTGCCATTTTAACAATCCAATTTTAAGCATTGATACCAAATATCAACTTTATCGAAGTACTTTTTCTCTGTGATGTCATCTTAACAACTTCCAGTAAATTTCAAATATTTTTTTTTGCATATGTACCTACTGAAAAACTCGCAAAAATCGATTCTTTTAATAACAAACATCAGACTATAACCTGCGCAAAACTTTTTTTGCATGTATCTTCACCATAGTTTTTAAAAATCGATGTGTTTTTACACAGACCCGCGGCGCCAGAAGTGCGGCCCTTCGGGCCGCCGTTTTGTCATTATTTACATATTGTGCAAGACACTTCTTATATTAGTGTTCATTTACAATTTTAACACTTGGAATATATTATATAAAATCTATGTAGAAATAGACTTCGAATCAATCTGACTTTAATTAGGAAGTTTCCCCTTTTTATTTTTTTAGTCTAAATCATAGTTCTAAAAATTACAAAATTAATGGCGGAAGAATTTTTGAAATATCTTTAAAAACAACAAAGCTACGCTACTTCAAAGTTTGAATTTGACAATTCTCCAAGAAATACAGTTTTCTGTCCGGGTGACGTCACGCGGCACGATATTTTTAAAAGTTATTTTCATTTTGTATGTGTGGTAATTTAACATGGTAACGTCCGATAAATCTCTTTCTTTAAACTCGTAAATTGTTATGGAAACACTAAAAAAAATAGTTACTAAGTAACATCGGTTATAATTACTCACAAAGCTAAAAAACAGCACACTTGTACCGCGTGACGTCATATTCAAAAATCAGTTTCGTTTGCGACCTCACGTACAAGAAATTGAATATCTCCGTTGAAATTAAAGATATCAAAATAATTCTTTCAGCATTTTTAAAGTTATCTTTATTACAATGATGTGACAGTATCATAAGTAGTATTTTCGTTCAATGGAAACTTCCTAATTGAGGGAGTTATTATAAATAAAAAACACCTTTTTTTTAATTGCTCCCCTCTGGAACCAAAATTCCTACCTAGATCGATTTATCGCCCCGAAAAATCCCCATTCTGTAAATTTCATCATATACGTTAGTCGTTTTTGAGAAAAAAAGGTCTAGGTAAGATTATACCTCATACTACATTTAACGTACTTACCTATACATATTTTATATAGGTAATATAAAAATAACATACCTAAATATTTAAATATTAGCTAAAACTACTTACATAATTATGTTTAGATTTTATTGTTGTTATTTTTTTACTTTTCAAATAATTACTGATTATTTTAATAAGTTAAAGATTGACTGTCAGAGTAATCTAACTAATATTATAAATGTGAAAGTTTGGATGGATGTTTGTTACTCAATCACGCCAGAACGGCTGAACGGATCTGGATGAAATTTGGCACAGAGATAGATTATAGTCTGGAATAGCACATAGGCTACTTTTTATCCCGGAAAAATGTACGGTTCCCGTGGGATAGTTCTTTTTTTGCTTTTCACAGAGCAAGGGATCGACATGATTTTTTGCATAGTGGTAGTTTAGGGGTCAGAGAATGTTATAGGCTACTTTTTATCCCGGAAAAATGTACGGTTCCCCCGGGATAGATTTATTTTTGTTTTATCTCTGGAACTACTAAACCGATTCTAAAAACTCTTTCACTAAAAGAAAGCTACGCGGGGGGGATTCTCGCGGAGGATAACAAATTAGGGGGGAAGTTTCTCGCGGGGGGATAACAAATTAGTGGGGAAGATTCTCGCCGGAGGATAACAAATTAGGGCGGTGATTCTCGCGGGGGATAACAAATTAGGTGGGGAGATTCTCGCGGGGGGATGACAATTTAGGGGGGAGATTCTCGCGGGGGATAACAAATGTAATGTATTTAATTAATATTCGAGCGAAGGAGCGAAGCGAGTGAGTAATGTATTAATAAAATTCGAGCGAACGAGCGAAGCGAGTGAGTATTGTATATTATTAATATTCAAACGAACGAGCGAAGCGAGTGAATAATGTATTAAAAAAGTTTGAGCGAACGAGCGAAGCGAGTGAGTAATGTATTAATAAAATTCGAGCGAACGAGCAAAGAAGGAATTAATAATATTCAAACGAACGAGCGAAACGAGTAAGTAATGTAGGTATTAATAAAATTTTAAAAATCAGTTTTTTGACGTTATAAAACAGTGTCGTATGGTGAGTAGGCTTTGGAAAAAACAAACTACTTTGTGTCAAAATATTCTGACAATTAATCTTTTCGGAATAATATTCTGAGAAAATAATACAAAATCAATATCTCACAGTAAGTACTTACTATTTTTATTGATCTCATCCGAGCAAAGCTCGGTCACCCAGATATTTGTAGTGAAGTTAATTATATTTTTTGTTTTCTTATAGGTTGAAGTAGGTACATTGTATTGTATAATAAAAATTTTTAAAAAACCCTTGATTCCAAGCAATTTCAATCTCGATGGATAAATAAAATAAACTTACTTGGCTAAATTATAAATCGTAAAATACGTGGGGGCGAAGCCACGGGTAACGGCTAGTTTGACATAAATAATGAAAATAGTTTGTTTTTTCCAAAGCATATTCACAATACGACACTGTTTTATGACGTTAAAAAAACTGTTTTTTAAAATAATAAAATCGATAAGAAAACGATTTTTTCCAGGGATGAGACCTAGCTAGATCGATTTTTTGCGCCCCGAAACCCCTTTTCGGTAAATTTGATCAAAATCGTTAGAGCCGTTTTCGAGAAAATATTTACATAGGTACATATATACAAGTTTGCTCGTTTAATAATATAGAGATACAACCTTCTTCAATATAAACCACTAAAGGAATTTTTTACTTTTTTGCAATACATAGTTTGCACGTTATTAACTGACTTCTTTCTTGATATTTGATTACTAAACTAAAAAAAAAAAAATGCTGAACCGATTTAAGAAAATTTTTTATGGAACCGCTCTGAAGGTATGTTCTAGTGATTAGAAAAAGAATGATCAAAATCGGTTCACAAATGCAGGAAATATGAAGTAACATAAGTACCTACATAAAAAATTAATTTGATTACTAGAAAACAAAACTACGGAACCGATTTAAATAAAATTTATATGGAACCATTTCGTAAACATTCTGAATCCAACGGAATCAAAATCATAAAAATCGCTTAGCCCCTCGAAAAGTTATTGCTAAACAAACATAAAAAAAAACAAATATACATGTCGAATCGATAACCCCCGTTTTTTTTTAAGTCTGTTAAAAAGCGTGAAGTATTCAATGATTAATTAATGAAATGTAGGTGTTTTTAGATTTTTTTCTAAACTATAAATTTTATTAAGAAGTTTGTCTCCTTTTATTCGTGTCAGTTTACCGACAGTCAGTGGGAAATAATCGGTGCTCGGCAAATACCGAGCATTCGTAACAAATCATCCATTCACACTACTAGGAATTCGGTGCTCGGTATTCGTGTGCTCGGCTAATGCCGTCAGCGCCCGCTCTAGCGATTACGTCGCCCCGGACAAAAAGACAAATTGCCGCCCCTTAAAAATATGTTTTTTTTAAAATAAAGGTACCTACATATTTTTTATTTTCAATAAAAATCAAATCATTTTATTTAAATGTATCTTTTTCGGAATTATAAAAATTTACTAGATTTTTGTAAGTTTTGAAAATTTTCTAATAATTGGGTATTTAACACATAAATATTTTTCTCACACTTACAGTCAAAATGCCGCCCCCAAATTTTGGCGCCCCGGACAAATATCTGGGTTGCCCGGCCCTAGAGCGGGGGCTGATGCCGTGCTCGGCGAATGCCGAATATGTAGCGCCGGCTTAACGTATATAACATATTAATTTTTCATATACTTCACGAAAATCACCTTATTTTTTAAAATAAATATACGAAAATAATAATTTATTTAGGTTGGTATGTCAAGCATGTGTCAAAGAAACTGAATGAATGAAAGAAAAGTGGTGTTACTAACAGGAACATTACCACTTTTCTTTACGATTTTTGAGAAATCTTTTTAATAAAAACTAAATTTTTTTATAGTTACCACTGGAGTGTTGTTTTTATTTTTGCAAATGTCTACATTGCATTTGCAATTTGATGAACAACTGATCGACAATTTATTGCAACCGCAATATCGAGAAACGCAATCGCCTATCTTTCAATTACATTTTGCTTGGCCATCAGCAGTGGCGTACCGGGGCGGGGGTATTTGGGGTGTGACACCCCCCCAAGCTTTTGTGCCGAGTACTGAGTCGGCATTTTCGTGCAGGAGTTGGCATATTCGGAAGAAGAATTAGCCAGAAAATGTTCACAATTCTCAATTCTTCGAGCGTACCGGTAAAAAAACTCATGTCTCAATTTTAGGACTTTGCAAGGAATATGTCTGGAGAGTAATGGTGCACAGCGAAAATTATCGGGAAAATGTAACAAAAAAATCTTATATGTTCCATGTCAGGCTCACAGGATAAATATTTTTGTAGAGACAGCATGCACTGCGAGTAATATCAAAGGATTTTTCGATATTCTGCATGCTTTGTATGTGTGTGAAAATTGGGCAACCAAACGAACATCTGATGACCCATCAGATGTTCATGTTCGTTTGCCAAATTTTCTTCAAAAAAAGTTGTGTGTTGTTAAATTGAAAATATAAAAAATATATAAAACTTCAAGAAACAACAACTAACTTTTAACTACATTTAATTAATAGTGATGCAATGATTCTCGTTTTTACGATTACGATTAATAAACCAATAATAGTACGATTACAATTGCATGAATGAAGTATACGAAAAACAAATTTTGAGCGAAAAGAAATAAAAATGTATTTTTAGTTTTAGGAGAACAATATTAAAAGTAGGTAATACCTACTTTTAATATTACCTACTTTTAATAGGTACCAGAGACGGCGACAATCAATGCTCAATTTCGCTTGATGGGAATAAAGTGTTCCTACATGGAGCTCGAGCTCGTCTTGTGGAGTAGCACTCTGCAGTGGTCGACAGAGGCGCTACAGGTACGTCAGATTTTCTCGGTCATTTTCAAAAGTACATCACCAGTTGGCTGAAAATGATTTTGTTATATCCGGATGGCCTTCCAAGTACCGACAACCCATTTTCTACCAGGTCAAAATTCAACTCAAGTACGCAAGATGCATAAAACCAAGCTTAAATGATTTGTCTTGCTGTAGAGCATCTCCTAAAAATATTTTCTACCAAAATCAGTAATCTAGAAAAGCGACATAAGCACCATAAGCAGCAGAACTGAAAGACGTGCCTGAGACGCATAGAAAATCAGCACCCTCAAAATCATCATGTTTTCCCCTTTGGATTGATACCAGTATCATTTCTAACCGATTTTCCTATTTCCTAATGTTTTTTTTCCGACTATCAGCCTGTCAGATTCAGAGGTAAGACCAATCAAGCTGGCAGAAAATATTTTTCCTGTGATCTTTCGACTGTCTGAGAAACTATAGACACGGTTTCTGCCAATCAGCTGTCACGTTGCGAATTTTTGTCTACGAATTTCAAACATTTTTGTGCCGCTTCCGTCTGGAAACTATAAGCGAAAATCAAGTTTTTTTTTCTAATCACGCATGTCTCGGGGGTGTCGTTTTAAAATTTGGAATTTTTTTTGATGCCAGATTACTTTAATAGTTTTGTGCCAAATTGTGCCGTAAAGAAACAGTTTTGTGCCGCTTCCGTCTGGAAACTATAAGCGAAAATCAAGTTTTTTTTTCTAATCACGCATTTCTCGGGGGTGCCGTTCTAAAATTTGGAATTTTTTTTTATGCCAGATTACTTTAATAGTTTTGTGCCGAATTGTGCCGTAAATAAAAAGTTATGTGCCGCTTCCGTCTGGAAACTAGAAGCGAAAATCAAGTTTTTTTTTCTAATCACGCATGTCTCGGGGGTGCCGTTTTAAAATTTGGAATTTTTTTTGATGCAGATTACTTTAATAGTTTTGTGCCGAATTGTGCCGTAAATAAAAAGTTTTGTGCCGCTTCCGTCTGGAAACTATAAGCGAAAATCAAGTTTTTCATTGTCTTCAGCCCGTCCAAAGAAAATCGCTTATAACTTCTAAACGGAAGGAGCACAAAACTTTTTATTTACGGCACAAAACTAGCACAAAATTATGGCGTAAAAAAAATTGGAAAATTTTAAAGTGGTCGGGCTGGCATGTCCACAGCAAGACCAAAGAAAATCGCTTATAACTTCAAAACGTAAGCGGCACAAAACTTTTTGTTAACGGCACAATTCGGTACAAAACTATTAAAGTAATCTGGCATTAAAAAAAATTCCAAATTTTATAAAGGCACCCCCGAGACTAGCGTGATTAGAAAAAAAAAATGATTTTCGCTTATAGTTTCCAGACGGAAGCGGCACAAAACTTTTTCTTTACGGCACAATTCGGCACAAAACTATTAAAGTAATCTGGCATAAAAAAAAATTCCAAATTTTAAAACGGCACCCCCGAGACATGCGTGATTAGAAAAAAAACTTGATTTTCGCTTATAGTTTCCAGACGGAAGCGGCACAAAACTTTTTATTTACGGCACAATTCGGCACAAAACTATTAAAGTAATCTGGCATCAAAAAAAATTCCAAATTTTAAAACGGTACCCCCGAGACATGCGTGATTAGAAAAAAAAACTTGATTTTCGCTTATAGTTTCCAGACGGAAGCGGCACAAAACTTTTTATTTACGGCACAATTCGGCACAAAACTATTAAAGTAATCTGGCATAAAAAAAATTCCAAATTTTAAAACGGCACTCTCGAGACATGCGTGATTAGAAAAAAAATACTTGATTTTCGCTTATAGTTTCCAGACGGAAGCGGCACAAAACTTTTTATTTGCGGCACAATTCGGCACAAAACTATTAAAGTAATCTGGCATAAAAAAAATTCCAAATTTTAAAACGACACCCCCGAGACATGCGTGATTAGAAAAAAAAACTTGATTTTCGCTTATAGTTTCCAGACGGAAGCGGCACAAAACTTTTTCTTTACGGCACAATTCGGCACAAAACTATTAAAGTAATCTGGCATCAAAAAAAATTCCAAATTTTAAAACGGCACCCCCGAGACATGCGTGATTAGAAAAAAAACTTGATTTTCGCTTATAGTTTCCAGACGGAAGCGGCACAAAACTTTTTATTTACGGCACAATTCGGCACAAAACTATTAAAGTAATCTGGCATCAAAAAAAATTTCAAATTTTAAAACGGTACCCCCGAGACATGCGTGATTAGAAAAAAAAACTTGATTTTCGCTTATAGTTTCCAGACGGAAGCGGCACAAAACTTTTTATTTGCGACACAATTCGGCACAAAACTATTAAAGTAATCTGGCATAAAAAAAATTCCAAATTTTAAAACGACACCCCCGAGACATGCGTGATTAGAAAAAAAACTTGATTTTCGCTTATAGTTTCCAGACGGAAGCGGCACAAAACTTTTTCTTTACGGCACAATTCGGCACAAAACTATTAAAGTAATCTGGCATCAAAAAAAATTCCAAATTTTAAAACGGCACCCCCGAGACATGCGTGATTAGAAAAAAAAACTTGATTTTCGCATATAGTTTCCAGACGGAAGCGGCACAAAACTTTTTATTTACTGCACAATTCGGCACAAAACTATTAAAGTAATCTGGCATCAAAAAAAATTCCAAATTTTAAAACGGCACCCCCGAGACATGCGTGATTAGAAAAAAAAACTTGATTTTCGCTTATAGTTTCCAGACGGTCGCGGCACAAAACTTTTTATTTACGGCACAATTCGGCACAAAACTATTAAAGTAATCTGGGATAAAAAAAAATTTTGGAGCATACAAGTAATTCAAGAATTACAAGGCGCGATATTCATGTAGGTATTGTGTGTAAACGGTTTTACCGAACATAGAGAAAATAACACTAAGAAGATCAATTTTGTAGTAGGCTATGGCCATAAGACGTAATGTAAATATATGTATTGGATTACGTAGAAAAAATAGTTCAGTGAATTTTTTAAACAATTTTCCATAGCAACGGTTGACTATTAAGCGAAACTCGGAACCTGCTAAATAAAAAAAGTCATGAGGTGTCGTAAGATACCCGACAGAAGCTATGTTTCTTACGCATTGTATATAAAACCGAATTAAAAGTTATTATTTGACCGCCATTTTGAAATCTGACGCCATTTTATTTTCTTGTGTTTTATTAAACTCTCAAATATCAATTTTCAAAAGGATCGGATAATTTTTACACAAAAAGTACATATTGCCGCCATTTTGAAATCTGACGTCATTTTATTTTTTTATGTCCTATGAAACTCTCAAATACCGATTTTCAAAAGAATCGGATAATTTTTACATAGAAGTGCATATGGCCGCCATTTTTAAATCTGACGTCATTTTATTGTTTTGTGTTCTATGAAACTCTCAAATATCAATTTTCGAAAGGATCGGATAATTTTTACAAAAATGTACATACGGCCGCCAATTTGAAATCTGACGTCATTTTATTTCTTTGCGTCTGAAACTCTCAAATATCAATTTTCAAAAGGATCGTATAATTTTTAGAAAGGAGTACAATATATTTCCGCCATTCTGAAATCTGACGTCATTTTATTTTTTTGTGTCCTATGAAACTCTCAAATATCAATTTTCAAAAGGATCGGATAATTTTTACAAAAAGGTACATATGGCCGCCATTTTTAAATCTGACGCCATTTTATTTTTTTGTGTTCTATGAGACTCTCAATATCAATTTTCAAAAGGATCGGATAATTTTTACAAAAAAGTATATACGGCCGCCATTTTGAAATCTGATGTCATTTTATTTTTTTGTGTCCTATGAAACTCTCAAATACCGATTTTCAAAAGAATCGGATAATTTTTACAAAAAAGTACATTTGGCCGCCATTTTGAAATCTGACGTCATTTTATTTTTTTGTGTTCTATGAAACCCTCAAATATCAATTTTCAAAAGGATCGGATAATTTTTACAAAAATATACATACGGCCGTCATTTTGAAATCTAACTTAATTTTATTTTTTTGTGTCTTATGAAACACTCAAATATCAATTTTCAAAAGGATCGTATAATTTTTAGAAAGGAGTACTACATATTTCCGCCATTTTGAAATCTGACTCCATTTTATTTTTTTGTGTCTTATAAAACTCGCAAATATCAATTTTCAAAAGGATCGGATAATTTTTACAAAAAAGTATATATAATGGTCGCCATTTTGAAATCTGACGTCATTTTATTTTTTTGTGTCCTATGAAACTCTCAAATATCAATTTTCAAAAGGATCTGATAATTCTTACAAAAAAGTACATATGGCCGCCATTTTGAAATCTGGCACCATTTAATTTTTTTGTGTCCTATAAAACCCTCAAATATTAATTTTCAAAAGAATCGGATAACTTTTACAAAAAAGTACATATGGCCGCCATTTTGAAATCTGACGCCATTTTATTTTTTTGTGTCCTATAAAACTCTCAAATATTAATTTTCAAAAGGATAATTTTTACAAAAGTGACGTTACACTACTTCGTGACGTGACGTTTCACTTTTTATTATTTAGGTCCTAATCTGAAACGTGCGTTAAGAAGCATAGCTTCAAATAAAAATAGGTAAAAAAACTTTTAAGTTAAACGGTTTTATAAATGTTTTAAAAAGAAAAAAATAATATTTAATTTAGGTTCATAAGTATAAAAGCGTGGGTCGTAAACTCTATGATAATTTATTACAGTCACGACCCACGCTTTTATACTTATGAACCTAAATTAAATTTTATTTTTTTCTTTTTAGTACATTTATAAAACCGTTTAAATTAAAAGTTTTTTATCTATTTTTAATTTTAATTTTTTAGTGTGCTTTATTTCCTTAGTCTGATTTTATAACATTTATCCGATCCACTGAAACTTTACCGGAGAAAGACCTTTTGCCTGTGAAAATTCAAAAGTACGATTTGCACCCGGACGAAAGCCGAGCCGGTCAGCTAGTTATCATAATATTGTATTGTCACCGGAGTTACACATGTGTGCAAAATTTCAACTCAATCGGATCACGGGAAGTGGGTGAAAGTTCAAAAGTACGATTTACGCTCGGACGAACCGGGCCGGTCAGTTAGTTACCATAATATTGTTTTGTCGCCGGAGCTACACATGTGTGCAAAATTTCAACTCAATCGGATCATAGGAAGTGGGTGAAAATTCAAAACTACGATTTACACCCGGACGAAACCCGGGTCGGTCAGCTAGTTATCATAAATTGTATTGTCACCGGAGCTACACATGTGTGCAAAATTTCAACTCAATCGGATCATAGGAAGTGGGTGAAAATTCAAAAGTACGATTTGCACCCGGACGAAAGCCGGGCCGGTCAGCTAGTTATCATAATATTGTATTGTCACCGGAGCTACACATGTGTGCAAAATTTCAACTCAATCGGACCACGGGAAGTGGGTGAAAATTCAAAAGTACGATTTACACCCGGACAAAAGCCAGGCCGGTCAGCTAGTTACCATAATATTGTATTGTCACCGGAGCTACACATGTGTGCAAAATTTCAACTTAGTCGGTCGCAAGATTTGTAACAAATATACGGGATCAAGCTAAATAAAACCACCGTTTAAAAAACAAAGCATCTACTACCTACTTACTTTTGTGTGATGCCAGAATATTTTAAAACTCGCAGTCGCATAAGAAGTTATTTACTTGAAAAAAAATCATGTAAATCGGATCAGTGGTTCTCGAGTTATAAGCGTACAAAGTGACATACAGACAGAGAAAGTCAAATTGTTCGGGAAGGTATGAACGTCGAGAAATTTTGGTCCGATCCCTAGGTCTCGCCATCCGATCGACGTCAATAATTAGTTACACGTCATTTTAACTCAGTAGGCCAGGGTTTTTAAACTTAAATTCAAACATCAGCAGTCAAAAAATTGAATAACTATATTAAAATAATGCAATATAAGACTGAGCATACGCTATCTTCCAATATCCATATCACACTGTGCAACAGACAAGGACAACCGAAACAAGTTCGCGATTTATTAGATAAAGTCGCATTTATTTCGTTTAATAATCATATAAATATGTATAACAAAACTGTTTTGACACAATATTATACATGAAATCTATCTAAAATTTTCTGCTCTTTCGTTTAAGACAGGTTTCGAATCGATCTGACTTAAATTGAGCAAACTATAAGCAAAAAACACCGTTTTTTCTAATTTGCTCCCCTCTGGGGCCAAAATTCAAAAATCGGGCGACGTTAGGATCAAATAGACCCCGAGAGGAATCGAAAAAAAAAAAGTTTTTTAAAATCGGTTAACCCGTTTGGGCTGTACGACTGATACAAAAAATCCGTTACAGACTCACAGATTCACAGACAAAGCGAGTGTATATAGGCGCTTCTAGCTTCGCTAAGATCGCGCCTAATAATTCCAAATTTTATAACGACCCCCCCAAAATATGCATTAGTAGATAAAAAAACTTGATTTTCGCTTATAATTTCTAAACGGAAGCAGCACAAAACTTTTTTTTTACGGCACAATTCGGCACAAAACTAGCACAAAATTATGGCGTAAAAAAAATTGGAAAATTTTAAAGTGGTCGGGCTGGCATGTCCTCAGCCCGACCAAAGAAAATCGCTTATAACTTCTAAACGAAAGGAGCACAAAACTTTTTATTTACGGCACAATTCGGCACAAAACTAGCACAAAATTATGGCGTAAAAAAAATTGGAAAATTTTAAAGTGGTCGGGCTGGCATGTCCCCAGCCCGACCAAATTAAATCGCTTATAACTTCTAAACGAAAGGAGCACAAAACTTTTTATTTACGGCACAATTCGGCACAAAACTAGCACAAAATTATGACGTAAAAAAAATTTGAAAATTTGAAAGTGGTCGGGCTGGCATGTCCCCAGCCCGACCAAATTAAATCGCTTATAACTTCTAAACGAAAGGAGCACAAAACTTTTTATTTACGGCACAAAACTAGCACAAAATTATGGCGTAAAAAAAATTTGAAAATTCGAAAGTGGTCGGGCCGGGGACATGGAGCCTGCTACCGGACCTTGTATTATGCGCATGTATATCCTTGCAGAGAGTGTAACCGTTTTCTCTGGCATGAAATATTATTTTATATATATACAGGGTGGACCAGGTTATAGTAGCAATAATTCACCATTCGATGGTCCATCGAAAAATAAGTCGACATGCATAATTTTATTTTTTTCCAAAACGCTTCCTAAGGGAGATACACCCCTTTAAAGTTCAGTTTTAAAATTCTTTTTTTTGTCCTAACTCTCGGGTCATTAATGCGTTTTTGACCAAATTTGGTACAAGTATTTATGCAATAGATACTCATTACTTGACGTAAGTAACTTTTGTCAAAATTGTCAAGTGGCGTAGATACAGGGGGGTTGTTTCACTTTTCCCGCCCTATTTTCTGCGCCACTGGATATTTTTAAAGAATAAGATTTTTTTTCGAATTCCCTGTTCAATTTAGAAAAAAAGAGTCACTCTTGCAAAATTTCGATTTGAGGCTTTGTTTACGAGATAATTAGAGTTGAAAGTTTAGAACACTTCTAAAATAGCCACCTATGAAAATAATAGGTCTGGAATCTTGTACAACAATTGTAAACTTTTTACTGTTTGACGAATTTAAATAAATGATTCATTAATTAAATTAAAAACAACAAATAAATAACTTATGAAAATAACCAACAAAGTAGGCGATACTTGGTTTTGAGATAATTTATGACACTTGTCAGTATTGATTTTTAAAACTGAACTTTGAAAGGCTGTATCTCCCTTAGGAAGCGTTTTGGAAAAAAATAAAATTATGCATGTCTACTTATTTTTCGATGGACCATCGAATGGTGAATTATTGCTACTATAACCTGGTCCACCCTGTATATGCAAGATAGTGTGAAAATTTTATTTAGTATGAAGGTTTATTTCACTGTTTCTCTAGGTTTTAAATTAAAGATTAGTCTTAAAATTCTTTTCTGTATTATAAAAATTCTTGCTACATCTGTGGCTTGTCCCCAAACCAAAATATTATAATCGATTATGGGATATACGTGGGCATAATACATGGTTAATAGTAGGTCTTTATTGCAGCATGGTTTTAAATTTTTTATCATGTAGAAACATTTGTTTAGTTTCTTACAAATAGAATCAACGTGGCAGGACCAGTTCAGTTTGGAGTCGACAAGAATTCCAAGAAATTTGGCTACAGTTGATGACCTTATCAAAGTGTCGTTGATTATGAAATTAATAATATTATCACTTTTAGTTTTGGTCTCAAAGACAATAATTTGTGTTTTATTTATATCTAGCATGAGGTTATTTTTGTTGCACCATTCAATGAATTTTTCCCTACACAGCCGGATTCTTTCTATGAGTTCAGGTTTGCTATTTGCTGAGATGGCAACTGTGGTGTCATCTGCATATAATATTAAGCTGTCACTGTCTATATAATTACTAATGTCATTAACATATAGAGAAAAAAGCAGAGGCCCCAATATGGAGCCCTGCTGAACCCCTGTATTATACTCAGCGATGTCTGAGTGGGCACTGTCGACGGTAACGGTTGCTTTCCTATTTGACAAATAGGATCTGATCCAATCAGTGGCAACACTACGAATGCCAGTCTTATTTAATTTTTCAATCAAAAAATTAATATCTAAACAATCGAATGCTCGTGAGAGCATAAAAAACTGCAGCTTTGAATTTTCCATTATCAATGGATTTACTGACAAAGTTAATTAGTTGTACTGTCGCTGTTACTGTAGGCCTGCCTGGTCGAAAGCCGTGTTGATTATTTATTAGGATATCATACCTGTTTAGGTGAGCAGTTAAATCTATTAAGCATGGCATATTCAAAGATTTTATAGAAGACGCTGACTAAGCAAATTGGACGGTAATTTTCCATTTGTCGTTTATCACCTGTATTTTTATATATTGGTTTGATTAATGCCGTCTTTAAAGATATCGGGAAAACCCCATTTGTGAGAGAGATGTTAATAATATTAAATATTTAATAATATTTTTACATTAGGGTCTCATATAAGTAATCGGGAATAAAGTCCATAAAATGTGCAACCCTTGTGTATACTCCAGCCAGGCCCTGGATTCGGCATTGTCGCGGTCCGAACAAAACAATACCATATTGGACGTACCGGGTATCGCCGTAATAATTACTACTTGTTTTGAGCGATCCACCGCTGTCCCCTGCGCATGAGTCCTTCCCACCAGTACCGCCGGCGCACATATTTTGTCGATAGGTGATTGTGACTTGTTGATAATTTTGATTGCTCATAACCGGAACCTCTACTTTCAGTAGATCGGGACTGCTTGCACCTGGAACAAAATAATTTCATATCGGTGTCTCAGAGTCACTGTAAAATAATTATCCTAAACTACGAGTATCTGACTAATTAAGTCAAGTTTGGTAGAAATATACCTTCATAATAACATTCTGGCTAGAGATGTGCCGATTATGACTTTGGCCGATCAGTCGTTGTAAAGAGGCCGACTAGTCGGCCAAGCCGATCACAGTTTCGGGGATTTCCGTAACGCTTCGTTTACAGCTGATTCGCGTTGAAGTCGCAAACGCCGCCTGCGAGCATGTCGGAACCTGTTTTGTTTACTTCGCATTGTTTCTTGATTGTTGCTTTTGTAAAGGTCAGAGCGGTGTTTTTGTGTAAAGATAATACTGTTATTGTTCATTAAAGTGAAATAGCTCAATTAAAATTTAATCTCGTGTATGGATGTTTTTTGAACAATTGGACAATGATTCCCGTAAAGTTAAGTGTAACCAATGCCAAACAATAATTTCTATAATACATATTACTGAGAAATATATACAAAGTAAGAAGCCGGATAGTCGGCGCTCTTTGCCGAATAGTCGCCGACTATGATAGTGGCCGGATAGTCGGCTTTACCGACTAGTCTGAACATCTCTAATTATGGCATATCAAGGTATCTATGTCTGTCAGCAGTTTCGTTATCTTGCGGGAGACCAGATGGGAAAACGTGTTTCCAAAAATGTTGTCGTATGTCTGTCTGTTTATTTCAGCATCACTCGTGAACGGCTCGACCGATTTTAATTAAAACATAGATAATCTATGTTTTGGTTCCCAAATTTAAAGTATCCGGCTACGTTGGGATTAAGATTCAAGGTTCCAGTCAAAACCGACCTTAACGCGAGTGAAGCCAAATAAAAGATAATTCGATAAACAGTTTGTATTTTTTACAAGCTTTTATTTAACTTCACTTGTTAGTAATAGTTTGTGTGTTAGTTAGTTAGTATGTTTGGGTCAAATCTTGCAAGTCAATTTTGAACGACTTCCACGTATCCGATCGATTTGAAGTTTTGGGCACATATGTATTCCCGATGAAAATACATGAATATATCGTTTTTAGAATAATTTAAATTCAACCCCTAAGGGGTTGAAACGGGGCTGTAAGGTTTTTTTTTTGACTAATCAACGCCCAAGCAGTGGCGGGCTGGGGGCGGCTCGCCCCGGGCCTCTGATCCTGGGGGACCTCCAAATCTCGAGAAGTCCTTCTTAATCAAATCCCAAACAAGGCCAAAATATGTTTAGTTAAGTAAGACTGTAAGAGGTAGTTTGGAGTTGGAGGTCCTGTACGTATACAAAATATAAACGTAGGTAGGTCGTTTATTATAAATATTTGATTTTTTTTGTTAGCCTAATCATCTATATTGTTCATTTTTTACGAAATTTACACTACAAATACATCAATAATTTCTAAGCAGACCAGGGGCCTCATTTAGTTTTGTCGCCCCGGACTTGAAAATTGGACAGTATAGGTTCCTTTTCTGACGTAAGCATTCACTAAGTCTGAGGCTACACTAGAACCGTGTCAGACCAGACCAGATCCGATCAGACCAGACCAGACCAAATCAGACACTTCAGACGAAGTGGCTACATAGGGAGTGGATAATATCCGACGGGTTTAAAAGAAAAATGATGCGAAACTAATTAGAGAAGACCTGAACGTTTATTTTAACGAGCCTATCGGATCGGTTCCGTTTCAAACAAACTGTTTATCACCTTTGTAAAATTATTAATAAAAATGAAATATGTGCAGATGTATTGTACATTATTACATATTATAAACCAGGGCTCCGAATTTATTCGAATAAATGAATACTCGAATGGTCGAATACTTTCAAAACAGATTTATTCAATATTAGAATATTCGAATTTCAAATATTCAAATACATATTTGAATACTCGTTGTTTATATAAGCTCTAAATAACCGAAACAGTTTTTCTTTGTTGAACAATAATAATTTTTGATGTGCAAATTTTGAATATTTGGATATTTACATATTTGTCATAGACTGTAGTTAGCTTCTTTCCAAATTCAAATGAAAATCAAAATGCACTGCTTTTATTATTTTTTTATCGTTGTTCAACAATAACATTTATTATACATTTATACAACAGCTGTTCTTTGTTTTTGGCGTCCCTGAGTCCTGAGTATCGTTTGTCGCCAATTATTGCTCATTGCTCTGTTTGTGTTTTGATTTCAATATGCGATTTATGATTTTAGATTAGCGATAGAGATAACAATTTTTCCAGAATTATGATGTAATTTTTTTCAATTATTTAACAAACAACAATAGTTATGCTATTTGTTATGACTGCCCAGCATTGTTTGATTTAAAAATTGTTGGGAAACCAGTGAGGACCGTGACTATTTCGATCTCGGCAGACTGCCGGATCTTTGTAAAAATCCAAAAAACAGCGAAATTTTGGACCTTTTTCAGTTTTTATTAATTTTAACTATTCGAATAGAAGTTTAAATGAATATTCGAATACTTAATTTGAAAAAGTCCGAGCCCTATTATAAACAACAAAAAAAAACAAACTTCAACAATGCGTTGAAATCGATCAGAGCTAATTTACTTTCAATTTATGGACTGATCATAGATTAAACAAATTATTATACTTTTAAATCATACCTGAAAGATTCATTTTTTCGCCAATATCTTTACTTAAAAGACCTTTCATGTCCCTGTTGTGGTATCTTTTATCCTTTTAGTCCCAAATTGGAGGATTTTCACGTATTAGATCAATTAAAAGTGATTTGTCCATACTCACAATTGATATTCAAACACGTCTTTAAATAGAATGGTAATAATAGCTAGCATACATTTAGGATACACAACACTGTTGAAAACTGTCAAATGTACGGCCGTAGTCTGACGAAAATATCAAACATGTTTGATATCGTCCGACGGTCGGAACGTGTCTGTTGCAATCTGACATCTTCTGGCGCGGTCTGAAGTGATAACTGTAGCCACTCAATAAGATTACTGGTGTTTGTTCACATCCGACATTACGGATCTGATCTGGTCAGAAACGGCGCCAATGTAGCCTCAGCCTAAAACGTGATTTTCGAAAATTTATTCCCTTCCCAAAAGAGGGTAAAATTTTGAAAGACTAAAATCAACAAAATAAAATATTAGTAAAAAAACTTTTTAGAGACAAGTTTTTATTGAAATGTACTAAAAAGGAAAAAGTAACAATAATTTAAGTTCATAATTATTATAAAAGGGGGGGTTGCGACTATTAAACTATTATAGAGTTTAAAACCCACGCTTTTATAATAATTCGTCGTCAATCTCACAAAGTGACGTATCTACAAAAATTGTGATTTTGTGATACGACCACAGATCATCATAATTTTTAAAACTCTCATCTCACAAAGGGTCGTAAAAAAGGAAAAAATGAGATAGGCCACTTTGTGAGATTGACGACAAATTATGAACCATTATTTTTTCCTTTTTATGTATTTTCTACAGATTATTATATTTTTATATTCCTTGAAAAGGGCAAACACCTATTGCCTTAACGTAGGATTTTTACATTTTTATTTTTCATAATAATTGTATTATTGACTGTTTTATACTGGTCATTTTCTTTTTGTATGTATAAAGTTTTTTTTACTAATGTTTTTTGTGGGAAGTTTCAAAAGCATATATTTTTATAATTCGTATTTTAAAATGTTTTTGTCCTAATTGTCCACTGAAATTTCTAAAATCTGATTTTTCAAATTAGGTACCTACCTAATTATTTTAGACACGGGAAGTTTTTCTATTGCGCTATCATTAAAATTAAAAAACAGTACCTACTACTTTTTTGGAACATTTTTACAAATGGAAATATTCTGTCGCTGGAAAATGTATCTCCCTTATTGGCTTTATTGTTCAAATCTATAGATATCACTTTAAAAATAGGAAAAAAACTTTAATCAGTATATTTTGTATAACCAATCATCACTACAAACCAAATATTATTTACTCGTACGCTGCAAATAGGCACTATATTAATTTTGCAAAGGTTTCGTTTCTTATCGATTATTCAAATCTCTTTACAAAATCTAGTTTTTGAATGAATGAATTGTGAATTGTAATTATTAGTTTTTGCAAACTTTTATTTAACTTGCAATGTATGTTAGTAGTGTGTTTGTTTATTTATTGTTTGTTTAGGTCAAAACTTGCAAGTCAATTTTGAACGACTTCCACGTATCCGATCGATTTGAAATTTTTTACACATGTATTCCCGATGACAATACATGAATAAATCGTTTTTAGAAATAATTCAACCCCTAAGGGCACACCGTACTGGGTTTTTTAAGAGCTTTTCCCAGAAAAACAAGCCAATTTAACTAAAGAACAAAAACAGTGAAAATTATTGTGGTAGGTTATAAGAACGCCATAACAAAACCTGTAACAGGATGTACATTTTATACCTTATGTCAATAAAAACATATCGTATCTTATCTTAACCCCTGAGGGGTTCAAACGGGGATGTAGGGTTTTTTTTGACTAATCAACGCCCAGGCCAAATCGCTGAAGCTGGAAACTTGAAATTTGGACAGTAGATTCCTTTTCTGACGTAAGTATCCACTAAGAAGGGATTTCTCGAAATTCAGCCCCGAGGGGGATTAAAAGGGGGTAAAATTTTGAAAGACTAAAATGAACAAAATAAAATATTAGTAAAAGAAAAGTTTTTTAGAGACAAGCTTTAATTGAAATGTACTAAAAAGGAAAAAATAATATTTAATAACTTTGGTTCATAATTATTATAAAAGCGAGGGTTGCGCAAATAAACTTTCATAAAGATTACAACCCCCGCTTTTATAATAATTTTGAACCAAAATTATTGAATATTATTTTTTCCTTTTTAGTACACTTCAATAAAAGCTTGTCTCTAAAGAGTTTTTTTTTTACTAATATTTTTATAAGAGGCAAACATAAAACTTTTAACAGTATTTTATATACACATCTATCTTATCTTTTTCTGTTGCTCCCCATCCAGC
This sequence comes from Mongoloraphidia duomilia, assembly GCA_039654895.1. Classification (NCBI taxonomy): domain Eukaryota; kingdom Metazoa; phylum Arthropoda; class Insecta; order Raphidioptera; family Raphidiidae; genus Mongoloraphidia; species Mongoloraphidia duomilia. Next base: position 32,646,070 of record CM077518.1, on the reverse strand, counting down.
TACTATAAGATTTTTACCTTCGAAATTTGCAAAGCGTAAATCTCCTACATACAGGAAGACAAATAGGGCTTACACTGTCTGTAACATAATGAGTATGGCACTTTATTAATCTTAAGACCTTTTACGTCTACGGTGTACCCTTTAAAAAAAAAGACATTGAGCAAATATTTTATAATAATTTTTAATTTTATAAGTTTTGAAGGAAGATACAGGGTGTCTCAGAACGATCGCCTATGGACAGAACAGTGAAATAGAGAAAACAACCCCGCGTGGCGGGGAGGCCCAGCCATGATAGGGGCTCAACCAGGTAAATATAATACTCGTTGGTTGCAATAATCGCAGATTTCAAAAATGTTCAAAAAAAAAATTCTAAATGACAAAATTTTAACAATCTAAGACTCAGTTAATTTTGAAATGTGCCATTGTCGCAACCGGTGAGCGAATTATATTCAACTATTTTTGTAAATGTATCGTGAATCATGAGAAGGGGCTCAAACTTAATTTTGCGGAGGGCCTTAAGAGCTTGCGTAACACCACTGATTGTAGGTATTGTCCATAGGCGTTCGATCTGGGATCTGGGACAGTGATTACACAAATTTCAATTAGGTATCGCTAAGTTTATAAAATTTAATGTTATGACATACCCATGCCAAGGTCCGCTCGAGTACTGAGCCTGATAAATGTTATTCTGTATAGTGTTTCTGAGGAGAATTTAGGATGAGGTATCGCTCTATCCACAAGAATATCTTGAGGGGCAGGCCCACAATCCTTTGTGCCATATTGTCAAATGTTTCACAGTCTTTTGGTGTTTTTAAATCGTGCTCTCCCAATCTCATAAAAGCTCTAAAAAAAATTAGAATGAGTAGTAAATAAAAAAATGTAATATAATTTTATGTCTTGTTTTTTTAAGAATTGAGAATATTTTAACAGCCAAAAGGAACTAAATTATATTTATACGAGAATCGGCTATACGGGTGAGTCAGACCACTTGTATCTTTCGTTTTTTTTTTTTTCGAAAACTGTCGTAGAGAGTTGTGTCAAAAATTTGTAATATAAAAGCCCTAATAAAGATTCGAATGGTGATAATTTTTTCTTCCAGGAAGGTCGGGCTTCCCTATTTGCTCAAGAATGTTCAGAACTCCGGAATTATAAATAGCACGATAGGTGGAATGTGGTATTGTTGAAAAGATCTTTAAAAAATAAGCAAGTTTTGTAGGAAATTTTTTTTTATTACTGCCACCTCTGTTAAGTAATATTTGTTTGAAATTACTAAATTAAAATGTCATAACGAACTTAATTTTAAAAGTCGGCATTTAAAATCTAGTTACCTATCTATCGATCATTAAACACTGAAGAAGTTAGAGACACACAGTATAACCAGAAAAGCTGAGTAGTATTTAAAAGTAAATGGAAGACAGTTTGAACACTTGTGACATTGTCTAAGGTTGCTATATTATAATATTTTGAAGGCCGACTTCGTTCGTTATTATGAAATTTTAATTTAATGATTTCAAATAATGATAATAATAATAAATTTATTTGTATTGGCTACACCGTGTACCGGTCAAATACAAGTCAAATAGATAATAAAAAAGTACAATAATTAGATGTAATCACCAATATTTAAAAAATGTTGCTAATCATAAACACAATTTATAGCAAGATACGCTTTTATATGTCTTTTAAATTTATGAATAGGTAACGCTTTTGTCTTCGGCAACAGTTTATTATAAAATTTCAAACCCAGATAATTGGGGCCGTACCTCGTATGTGTAAATTTATTTAGGGGCAAACAGGTTGGATTTTTTCCGAGTATCATGAGAATGAATTGTTGATTGTTCTGCAAATTTGTTAATATTTTTTTTAATGTGTACTAGACAGTGGTAAATATACTGATCATAGAAGGTAAGGATCATAAGCCGTTTGAAAAGAGGTCTACACGGTTCATTAAACTGAGCATCAAAAAGTAATCTTATGACTTATTTTGAGCTAAAAAGACTATGAGCTGCGCAAGAATTGCCCCATACTTCTATTCCATATGTCATTTTTGAATTAAATAAGGAAAAATAATCGATTTTTAATACACGTTGGTTTACCTTATTTTTTAATAGATATATAATGTTTTATATACAGGGTGTCCAAGAGTTGCGTTATCGGCCGATATATTGATTTTGGGTGAAGATAGAAAAGAAGTTTAATTACAAAAGTTGTATAATTTTTAATGATGTATAACCTAAAAATATTTTCAATTATACAGCCTGTCCCATTTAAGCGTGGCAGATCAAAGTTATGTTTTTTTTAACCTAGCACCCTGTTTTTATTTGTTTTTTCAATTCTGCATCTAAATGTGAATAGAAATTGTAAGGGATGCCATGCTCTAAAATTCAGTAATTTTTGAGTTATTCATGTTTTTTAGAAATTTTTGACACGTGCAGACCTTTACCTAAAATTCGACATAGCCAAAACAAAAACCTTTATCAAACTGAAATATTGAGGATCACTAGATAATAGACGGACAAATCAATGTCTGTCCTAAAAACATGAATTTATTATACAGGGTGTTCAAAATAAATTACTTCTTTTACCTAACTTAAATCACGTGTAACTTTTGATTGTTAAATGCAACGAGGGTATTTTTTTGATGGAATTGTATTCTTTAGGATATTTTCTAACACTTTTATTAAGGGTTGTCCATACCTAAACTTAATATTTTCATATAAAAATGTTTGGTTTAAGTATGGACAACCCTTAATAAAAGTGTTAGTAAATGTCCTAAAGAATACAATTCCATCAAAAAAATAACCTCGTTGTATTTAACAATCAAAAGTTACACGTGATTGAAGTTAGGTAAAAGAAGTACATTATTTTGAACACCCTGTATAATAAATTCATTTTTTTAGGACAGACATTGATTTGGCCATCCATTATCTAGTGATCCTCAAAATTTCAGTTTGTTAAAGGTTTCTGTTTTGGCTATGTCGAATTTTAGGTAAAGGTCTGCACGTATCAAAAATTTCTAAAAAACTTGAATAACTCAAAAATTACTGAATTTTCGAGCATGGCTTCCCTTACAATTTCTATTCGCATTTAGGTGCAAAATTGAAAAAACAAATAAAAACAGGGTGCTAGGTTAAAAAAAACATAGCTTTGATCTGCCACGCTTAAATGGGACGGGCTGTATAATTGAAAATATTTTTAGGTTATACACCATTAAAAATTATACAACTTTTGTATTTAAACTTCTTTTCTATCTTCACCCAAAATCAATATATCGGCCGACAACGCAAGTCTTGGACACCCTGTACACTGTCAAAGGCGTCGCCAACCAATGGGCCAGGGAGGGGCAAGATAATAGAGGATATGAATAATTGTAGGTAAAATAAATACGATTTGTAATGTTTTAATCGTTTACTACAAGAATCTTAATTAAAACATTATCTTCTTGGGTTTCTTATGAATTTTTCGACTACTTTATTATTAAAATCTTCTAGGTTGCGATCAAAATTTTTAAAGCTCTTCTAGAGGAGGGCAGCTGCCCTCCCCTGCTCCCCCTTGGCGACGCCTTTGTACACTGTACTAAATTGTCTACATGATGTTTCCACGATAAGGTGAGGTCTTACAAGATGCCTAGTATATTTATACTATCAACGTTGTTGTTATCCGCAAATAGTTTCAATTCCTGTGTTTTATTTACATTTTGAGTCAATTTGTTTGCAGTGAACCACTGCAGTGCCTCCGACTGTGCATTCTCCGACTTGATATTAAGTTGAGATAAGTTTTTATCCTGCGTGATTAAGGTTGTGTCATCAGCATATAGGAGAGCTTTTGCTGTTTTTATATTTACTATATCTTCTAATATATAAAATTCTTGTGTCGCGGTGTTTGTTGCCAAACTCCTCCGAAACGGCTGGACCGATTTTGATGAAATTTTGTGTGCTTATCGGGTAGGTCTGAGAATCGGCCAATATCTATTTTTCATACCCCTAAATGTTAAGGGTGGTCCACCCCAAAATATTTTTTTTATTTTTTGGACAAAATTTTTTGTTTTTATTTTTTCATGGTAGACTGGGATGCAATTTCTATGGGTGCACGAACCGACTCTGCTTTCATCCGTTGGGACAACCGTGGTCACGGGAAAGGAGGTTTAACGGGTGCTAGGTACATCGAGGAGATTTTAGCAGTTAATGTGGTACCTTACGTCGACTACATCGAAGTAAATTTAATTTGATGCATGACAATGCGAGGCCGCACACCGCAAGATTCGTGCAAGATTACATTACAGAAGTCGGTTTTCGGGTTATGGAGTGACCAGAATGCAGTCCCGACCTTAACCCAATCAAACATTTATGGGATGAGTTGAAACGAAAAATTCGTGCCCCAATCTCGATCCCACAGCTTATTGTTGCAGTAAAAGAAGATAGGCTTAACATCCCACAAGAATCAATATTGAACTTGATTAGATCTATGTCTAATCGTATGAGAGATGTTATAAGGGCCAGAGGGAGTCTTCCTAATTATTAAAAATCAAGAGTTAATTTAGATAATTGTCAATAAACCATACTTCTTTTAGTAATAAAAAAAAGTTAATTTGTTTCATGCATTAATTTTACAATTTTAAGCGTAAGAAGCCGAAATAAATTTAAGCTAATATCGAAGCATATTAAATTGTCTTACAAACAGCATATAGTCTTTTTTGATCTGATGAATAGTTCCTAAAAAAAATATAGTTAAAGTCAAAAGTTAACAGTGGGCCGATTTCTATGCACGCAAGTGTATAATAAAAATAAAAATCAAATATATTATTGCATTTGTGAATTGAAATTACTTCGAGCTTTTTGTTCAGGAAATAAATCTATGGCCTTGTCATAATTTAACTCGTGTGCAATTCGATTTTCTCTCGCTAAGATTGCAAGACTCGATAAGCGTTCCTGGCTCATAGAAGATCGCTAAAAAATTTTAATTAGTTTTAGTTTGCTAAAACTTCGCTCTGCTGTACCCCTGGGTATCGGTCGAGTTGATATGGCCACAGTAAAACAAGAGTGAAATTTCTGTACTTGTACTATTATTTATTCTGTGGTCAAAGTTATGTAATTGATGAGTTGTCCATTCGTCTGTTAAGTGTGAATTTGAATTTGGCCGCCCTCTGAACTTGCCGCCCGGGGCATAGGCCCCGGCTTGCCGCCCCCCCCTAGATCCGGGCCTGGAATCACCTAATATAAATAAGCATAATCTTCAACAATTTTTGTACTTGATTTAAACTAAATTCTAGCTGACGTCATTCACGCGCTTACGCTGATTGGTCAGATGAAACGAGGCAACCAGTACTCTAATAAACTTGTATTATACCTAAAAAAAATATTTCATAATTTTATATTCCCATTTTCATTTAAAAAATATGTTTTGTATTATTACTTTCAAATTTTCCCACTAAAACGTTCATAAACAGTCATGGTGTCAAGATGACGTCATTCCCTGGTAAACGTTGACATTTTTCTTCGTGATAGAGTGTTTTTTCGTATAAAATTAAAGTACAAATTATTAAGCATTAATACCAAGTTCTACAAGTCTTGTGCTGTGCCCATGTGTCCAAATACTTCTGCTAAAACACCTCAGAAACTATTTGTGTACGTACCGTGGTGTGAGTATAGCATGGTGTGCTCTTGCGCAGCGAGTAAGTGAAATACATTCGTCTCGCTCTTGCCGTGTGACGTCACGTAGGGAACAGTACCTAGTGATTAGTTATTATTTTTGGCGTTTTTTGCGAAAAAATAATGGGAATACGGACAAAATTTGTTTACTAATTGTTTTTTAAGGCTTATGAGAAGTTGTTATAGAAGTATTGTATATCCATTTTCAATATTCATGTTTTCTAATAGGCCTGCAACTTACCCTTAAAAGTCTTCTAGAAATCGAGTAACTGGTCACTTCGAAATCTTGTTCTTTCGCAAAATTATCGAAAGTGTATCAGGTCGGAATACTCTGGACAAAAATTATTCAAAATTACTGCGGTGGAACTTCCCCAAATAGCGTTCTCAAGTTCAAATCTGCTCCCTAAATGATGCGTAAAAAAAATGCGTAAAAAGTGGTTTCGGCTTGCTAAAAGAGACAAACCACTAATATCCAAAACAACCTATTTTTGTGAAGGTCACTGTTATGTATCCACCTTTATGATTATTTAATTATTAAATACTATTTTGTTATGTAATGTTTATAACTGAAATTTATTTATTTATTTACCTAATAAGTTTTCCTACCCAACTTGGCAAAGCCAGTTCCAGGGTAGGAGATACAATGCAATAATTTACAAATTTTGATTTGTGATGTAGCGTTAAAAAAAAGAAAAGAGAAAGAACAGTATAGAGATAAAACTAAATGAATCTACGATGTTATTTAATATTAGCAAATTTAGTTAATACAATCAGAGTGATTGAGGATGCTGTAAATTATTTTTGAATTAATTTCCTGTAACAACCAGCCAAATATTTTTTTTTAATGTTTGTAGATGTTTTATTTTTTTGAATTTTATTGGTATGCTGTTATATAGTTTAGGAGCAAGGAAAGCCGCATGATTTTGGCTAAAAGTCTTCGACATTTTTGACATCTGTATGGGATTTTGGGACATAATTCTTGTATCATAATTATGATGATATGGGATATAGTCCAGTCACGAGAGGAAGTCCACCTTGCGTTATGTGCAGCAATTGATTTTATTTTTTTGTGTCCTCAAGCATGTTTAGGAGATGTCAAACCCAAATTTGCGACCTCTAAAACAGGGCGGGGGAGTTTTGTTGGGCTAAAAACCACGATTTTTTTGCACTTTTGTCGGTTTTTTGCTTATAAAATGGAAACGGCCGGTCCTATCGAAAAAATAGTCCTATTCAAAATTAAAGGGCACGAAATGTACTTCAAAATGCACTAGTCAAATATGTTTCTGTTACCATTTTTACCGGCTCTGCAGAACTTAGAAAATCCTCAAAATTTACCAAAATGAAAAAAAAGCATTTTTTCAAGCTTCTAACTATTGAAAAACTCGAATAGCCTATAACCTTCCTTAATAAACGGGCTATCTAACAAAACATTTTTTTTAATCGGACTGGTAGTTCCTGAGATTAACGCGTTCAAACAAAAAAAAATAAACTCTTTTTTTGTTTGAAGCGCTAATCTCAGGAACTACAAGTCCGATTTAAAAAAAAATTTTTTTGTTAGATAGCCCGTTTATTAAGGAAGGTTATAGGCTATTCGAGTTTTTTTTTAAGTCAATCCCAAAGGGGGTAAAACGGGGGTGTAAAATTTTTTGGGGTTAAATTTAAAAAAAACTTGTATATCCTATAACCTTCCTCAATAAACGGGCTATCTAACAAAAACAATTTTTTTTTAATCGGACTTTTAGTTCCTGAGATTAGCGCGTTCAAACAAAAAAACAGTTTATTTTTTTTGTTTGAACGCGCTAATCTCAGGAACTACCAGTCCGATTTGAAAAAAATTTTTTTTGTTAAATAGCCCGTTTATTAAGGAAGGTTATAGGCTATTCGATTTTTTTTAAAATTTAATCCCAAAGGGGGTAAAACGTGAATGTAGGATTTTTTGTCATTACAATAAATCCTACACTCCCGTTTTCACCCTTTGGGATTGAATTTTTAAAAAACTCGTATAGGGTCTCATTGATTACTACTTTGCTTCTTTTACAGACTGGTAGTTTCTGAGATTAGCGCCTTCAAACAAAAAAAGGGTTTATTTTTTATTTTGTTTTTCTAAGTTCTGTAGAGTCAGTAAAAATCGGAATAAAAACATATTTGACTAGTGCGTTTTGAAGTAAATTTTATTTCCTTTAATTTTAGATAGGACCATTTTTTCGATAGGACCAGCCGTTTTTTTGTTATAAGCAAAAAACCGAAAAAAGTGCAAAAAAATCGTGGTTTTGAGCCCACCAAAACTCCCACGCCCTGTTTTAGAGGTCGCAAACTTGGATTTGACATCTCCTAAATATACTTGAGGACATAAAAAAATAAAATCATTTGCTGCACAAAACGCAAGGTGGACCCCTAGTTTTAATCTCTCGTAACTGGACTAATACGGTTTTCAGGTTTTTTATGGAACAAGGATAAGATCGCTTTAGCAAATAGTTGTAAAATGTTTAGTATCCGAAATTCACTAAAGAGTTCTGTGGAAGGGTAGTGACGAGGTTTTTTATGGATTATTCGGAGAAGGAGTTTTTGGGTGGAAACAAGTGCCTTCAATTCGGATTTATACGTGCCGCCCCAGATAGTAATACCATATTCGATCACAGATTGGCACAGAGCAAAGTATACCTGTCTCAACATATCTGTGTGTAATATGTTTCTAAGTGTTATGAATACGTAACGTGTCAATATGTATAAGTATTCCATTTAAGGTGTCTATCTAGTATTAATCCTAAATATTTAATGTGTTGTACTTGTTCTAGTGGTGTGCATATGCAGTTATGTTGATTCTGTGTGCATGTATGTGATGTGTGTATTGTGATTTTTGTGATCTGCGGTTGGCCAGCTATTGTGGGACTGAAAGTGATGTATTTTGTTTTGGTAATATTTAATGTTAGAAGATTATTGTTGAGCCATTCATAAACCCTGTTCATTCCAATATTCGCTCGGACTATGGCTTGTTCCCATGAGTTACCCGAAAAGTACAGAGCCGTATCGTCTGCAAAAGAAATTACTTCACCATCTATGTCAATATTACATAGATCATTGACATATATTGAAAATAAAATTGGAGATAGTACAGTTCCTTGAGGTACTCCAAAGTTCAGTGATATGTTGTCACTGCACTTCCCGTTGACTTTCGTAACTTGACTCCTGCCAGTCAGGTAACTCAAGAACCATTATAGAGCGACACCACGTATACCAATTGCATATAATTTTTTGGCTAAGATTTTATGTGACACAGTGTCAAATGCTTTTGCCAAATCAAGAAATATAACTAAATTTTTTTGGTCATTGTCAATTTCAGTCACTAAGGTACTGGTCAGTCTCATTAATGCGTCTGTTGTGTTTAGTCCATCTCTGAAACCATATTGGTTTGCTGATATTAGTTTATTTTTTTATAAAAATGTCATTATGCGGGTTTTGATAGTTTTTTCCAAAACTTTACTTATTGTATTAGTAAGTGATATGGGTCTATAGTTGTCTAGTATTTTTGAGTCTCCAGTTTTGAAAATCGGGCAAACAATTGTATTTTTGAAGTGGGCTGGTACAATGCCTTCACTGATACTTTTATTTATAATGTATGTCAGCGGTATTGTTATGTGAGTTTTAGTCATTTTCAGTATAGTATTAGTCAGGGGTACAGCGCCAATATTTTAAAGTGATTACTAACAGGCTGAATTTTCGTGAGTAGCTTAGTTTTGATGAGTCCCCCAACTCTCTCTCTGCGACAATTCTCGGTAGAGGTATGCAAAGTTCTGCGCAGCCGCTAAACATGTTGATTTGGCGAGTTTTTAAATTTTATACATAACACTTTGTTTTTCAGTTAAATTGCCAGATAATTTATAAAAAAACAGGAAGCTGCGCTTGTCCTACAAAAGCGATGGGTGGACTGGCGAGTCCTCCGTCCCCAATATGTAAAAATAACGAGGTCTGAAATTTTATTACTAACGGGCTGATTTTTAGTTTATTGTTTAATTAATATTTTTGAAATCGAAGGGTCAAATTGTCCTACAAATTGTCCGGTAGGGTTTTCCGGTCCTACCCCCTGAAAGTGTCAGTTCCACGAATATTCTAAACTGATTACTAACTGTAGGACAAAGGTAACACTGGATAGGTCTGTGTATTCTCTGATCAAATAATGCAGTGTCCTACAAAAATATTGGTACGTATCGCTAGTCCTACAAAAAAGGCTTCAGTACTATTATATGATAAAAAAATTTTTTATTTTTGTTTCGATTTTTTTCTTCAGAGTTCTGGGTAGCCCTTCAAGAGTTCTAGCGATACTTCAAATGACTTTTTTTGATCCGAGCAAAATTAAAGGAATGCTGGGCATTTTTTTTCAAAATGAAATTTTCAATTTGTCCGTTTTAACGAACGGAACTATTGCTAAAAACTATAAAGAACTCCAGAACTATTGTAGGGCTACTCAGAACTCCAAAAAAAATTGAATGTTTTCAACTTTGAAGGGCTAGGTACCTAGCTCGATGACAAAAAAATTTTTTTTTTGTTTCGATTTTTTTCTTCAGAGTTCTGGGTAGCCCTCCAAGAGTTCTAGCGATACTTCAAATGACTTTTTTTGATCCGAGCAAAATTAGAGGAATGCTGGGCAATTTTTTTTTTCAAAATGAAATTTTTAATTTGTCCGTTTTAACGAACGGAACTATTGCTAAAAACTATAAAGAACTCCAGAACTATTGTAGAGCTACTCAGAACTCCAAAAAAAATTGAATGTTTTCAACTTTGAGGGGCTAGGTACCTAGCTCTATGACAAAATTTTTTTTTATTTTTGTTTCGATTTTTTTCTTCAGAGTTCTGGGTAGCCCTCCAAGAGTTCTAGCGATACTTCAAATGACTTTTTTTGATCCGAGCAAAATTAGAGGAATGCTGGGCAATTTTTTTTTTTCAAAATGAAATTTTCAATTTGTCCGTTTTAACGAACGGAACTATTGCTAAAAACTATAAAGAACTCCAGAACTATTGTAGGGCTACTCAGAACTCCAAAAAAACTTGAATGTTTTCAACTTTGAGGGGCTAGGTACCTAGCTCTATGACAAAAAATTTTTTTATTTTTGTTTCGATTTTTTTCTTCAGAGTTCTGGGTAGCCCTCTAAGAGTTCTAGCGATACTTTAAATGACTTTTTTTGATCCGAGCAAAATTAGAGGAATGCTGGGCAATTTTTTTTTCAAAATGAAATTTTCAAATTGTCCGTTTTAACGAACGGAACTATTGCTAAAAACTATAAAGAACTCCAGAACTATTGTAGGGCTACTCAGAACTCCAAAAAAAATTGTATGTTTTCAACTTTGAGGGGCTAGGTACCTAGCTCGATGACAAAAAAATTTTTTTTTTTTGTTTCGATTTTTTTCTTCAGAATTCTGGGTAGCCCTCCAAGAGTTCTAGCGATACTTCAATGACTTTTTTTGATCCGAGCAAAATTAGAGGAATGCTGGGCAATTTTTTTTTCAAAATGAAATTTTTAATTTTCAATTTGTCCGTTTTAACGAACGGAACTATTGCTAAAAACTATAAAGAACTCCAGAACTATTGTAGGGCTACTCAGAACTCCAAAAAAAATTGAACGTTTTCAACTTTGAGGGGCTAGGTACCTAGCTCAATAACAAAAAATTTTTTTATTTTTGTTTCGATTTTTTTCTTCAGAGTTCTGGGTAGCCCTCCAAGAGTTCTAGCGATACTTCAAATGACTTTTTTTGATCCGAGCAAAATTAGAGGAATGCTGGGCAATTTTTTTTTCAAAATGAAATTTTTAATTTGTCCGTTTTAACGAACGGAACTATTGCTAAAAACTATAAAGAACTCCAGAACTATTGTAGGGCTACTCAGAACTCCAAAAAAAATTGAATGTTTTCAACTTTGAAGGGCTAGGTACCTAGCTCGATGACAAAAAAATTTTTTTTTTTGTTTCGATTTTTTTCTTCAGAGTTCTGGGTAGCCCTCCAAGAGTTCTAGCGATACTTCAAATGACTTTTTTTGATCCGAGCAAAATTAGAGGAATGCTGAGCAATTTTTTTTTTCAAAATGAAATTTTCAATTTGTCCGTTTTAACGAACGGAACTATTGCTAAAAACTATAAAGAACTCCAGAACTATTGTAGGGCTACTCAGAACTCCAAAAAAACTTGAATGTTTTCAACTTTGAGGGGCTAGGTACCTAGCTCTATGACAAAAAATTTTTTTATTTTTGTTTCGATTTTTTTCTTCAGAGTTCTGGGTAGCCCTCCAAGAGTTCTAGCGATACTTTAAATGACTTTTTTTGATCCGAGCAAAATTAGAGGAATGCTGGGCAATTTTTTTTCAAAATGAAATTTTCAATTTGTCCATTTTAACGAACGGAACTATTGCTAAAAACTATAAAGAACTCCAGAACTATTGTAGGGCTACTCAGAACTCCAAAAAAAATTGTATGTTTTCAACTTTGAGGGGCTAGGTACCTAGCTCGATGACAAAAAAATTTTTTTTTTTTGTTTCGATTTTTTTCTTCAGAATTCTGGGTAGCCCTCCAAGAGTTCTAGCGATACTTCAATGACTTTTTTTGATCCGAGCAAAATTAGAGGAATGCTGGGCAATTTTTTTTTCTAAATGAAATTTTTAATTTTCAATTTGTCCGTTTTAACGAACGGAACTATTGCTAAAAACTATAAAGAACTCCAGAACTATTGTAGGGCTACTCAGAACTCCAAAAAAAATTGAATGTTTTCAACTTTGAGGGGCTAGGTACCTAGCTCAATAACAAAAATTTTTTTTATTTTTGTTTCGATTTTTTTCTTCAGAGTTCTGGGTAGCCCTCCAAGAGTTCTAGCGATACTTCAAATGACTTTTTTTGATCCGAGCAAAATTAGAGGAATGCTGGGCAATTTTTTTTTTCAAAATGAAATTTTCAATTTTTAATTTGTCCATTTTAACGAACGGAACTATTGCTAAAAACTATAAAGAACTCCAGAACTATTGTAGGGCTACTCAGAACTCCAAAAAAAATTGATTTTTTTCAACTTTGAGGGGCTAGGTACCTAGCTCGATGACAAAAATTTTTTTTTTTTAATTTCGATTTTTTTCTTTAGAGTTCTGGGTAGCCCTTCAAGAGTTCTAGCGATACTTCAAATGACTTTTTTTGATGCAAGCAAAATTAGAGGAAAGCTGGGCAATTTTTTTTTCAAAATGAACTTTTAAATTTTTAATTTGTACGTTTTAACGAACGGAACTATTGCTCAAAACTATAAAGAACTCCAGAACTATTGGAGGGCTACTCAGAACTCCTAAAAAAATTGAATTTTTTCAACTTTGGGGGGCAGCGTGAACTTAGCCCCTCATATTTTCAAGTTCGAATAATCGCTAGATAAATGCCAGAACTATTGTTTAAACCTACAAAGAACTCCAGAACTCATGGAAACGAATCCAGAACTCCGAAAAAAAATCATTTTTTCGAAAGTTGTGGGGCTAACTTCACACCACCGTAACCACCTATGAAATTGAAAGATCATGATAAAAATCAAGTAGAGGTGCCTCAAGAATGTGACGACAATTACAAAAGTGATGTACCGCCTAGTTAGAGGTCAGGTACTTACTAAATATTTTGTATTTTCTCCCGAAAATTATTCACTGGCTGATAGATTTTTTAGCATGAGTGTTTTCACTGTTTCTACATCTCCATTCAATATTTCCCAGTTAAGGAGAACTGCACAACCATCACTTCTAAATTATTCAAGAATTGGCGCCGACTTTAAAATGTCATTATTTTCCTGTCTTTAGAGGCTTTTTTGAAGGTTTTTTTTTATTAAAAAGTTTTTTTTTCTACTCTGTAAAAAGTTATGCGTGGTCATACATAAAAAAACCTCCTCCTTTTTTTCGTCGGTTAAATATTACACCAAAGAAAAGATTTGGACGGCGGATCTCTTTCCGAGAAATTGCTCCTGGCCAGTATTTATAACAGAAGCATCCTCATTTGTCCAATTGCATAATTGAAATCCCCCTATATTATTAAACGAGTAAATCTTGTATATATGTTTCTATATTTCTATGTATATATGTTTCTATGTATCTATATAAATATTTTCTCGAAAACGGCTCTAACGATTTTGATCAAATTTACCGAAAAGGGGTTTCGGGGGGCAAAAAATCGATTTAGCTAGGTCTCCATCCCTGGAAAAATTCGTTTTCCTATCGATTTTATCATTTTTAAAAACGGTTTTTTGACCTGTCAAAACATTGTAATATCGTGAGTAGGCTTTGGAGAAAACAAACTACTTTCATTATATGTCAAAATACTCTGACAGAATTTTTAAGTTATTAAAATAATCCGTGAACTATTTGTATAGTAAAAAATAACAGAAATAAAAACTAAACATAATTATGTAAGTAGTTTTAACTAATATTTAAATAAATAGGTACCTAAGTATGTTATTTTTATATTACCTATATAAAATATGTATATTATGTACGTTAAATATAGTATGACGTATAATCTTACCTAGACTTTTTTTTCTCAAAAACGAATAACGATTTTGATGAAGTTTACAGAATGGGGATTTTTCGGGGCGAGAAATCGATCTAGGTAGGAATCTTGGTCCCAGAGGGGAGCAATTAAAAAAAGGGTTTTTTTATTTATAACTCGGTCAATTGTCAGATCGATTCGAAGCCTATTTCTACATAGATTTTGTATAATATATCACAAGGGTTAAAACTGTAAATGAACACTAATATAAGAAGTGGCTTGCACAATATGTAAATAATGACAAACAAGCGGCCCGAAGGGCCGCACTTCTGGCACCGCGAGTCTGTGTAAAAACACATCGATTTTTGAAAACTATTGTTAAGATACATACAAAAAAGTTTTGTTTAAAAATTTGCACGGCGGCCCGAAGGGCCGCACTTCTAGCGACGCAGGCATGCAGTATATAAAAACACATCGATTTTTAAAAACTATGGTGAAGATGCATGCAAAAAAGTTTTACGCTGCAGGTTTATAGTCTGACGTTTGTTATTAAAAGATATAATATGAATTCTATTTCTTCGAAAATCGATTTTTGTGAGTTTTTCAGTAGGTACCTTCTATGCAAAAAAAATATTTGAAATTTACTGGAAGTTGCTAAGATGACATCACAGAGAAAAAGTACTTCGATAAAGTTGATATTTGGTATCAATGTTTAAAAATGGATTATTGAAACGGCAACGGGCAAGCAGAATTTCATCTGATTCGAACATTTTTACAAGATATTCAATCTATGAAAATCGGTTTTTGCGAGTTCTTCAGTCAACAAAACAATAACGGCGGTAGATTTGAAAATGGCGACCTAAGTAATATTTACAGGAAAAAATGCTTGATTCAAGTTGATACTTAGTTATTACGCTTAAAAATACACATAGGTATTTAAAATATTTAACAGAAACAATTATTTAAATTATGTTTCAGAAATAAATTCGTTTCGGAATAATATTCTGAGAAAATAATATCTCACAGCATACAAGTACAATTTTTTTGAACTCATCCGAGCAAAGCTCGGCACCCAGATATTAATTACATGAATTGATATTTCTGTCAGACCATAAGTAGTATCATGCAACACTGGTTGCGGCCAGACAGGAGTTTTTAAAAAAGAAAAAATAGCAAAAATAAATTTAGATACATAAATTCAGAAATATTAGTATGTAAAAAATTATGTAGTCGCTGTAATATTTTTTTTGCTTATAATGAAAATATTTCTTTTATACAGCGTGGTTGATTTTTGAATTATTATTACCTAAAATTAATAGATAATAATATTTGCCAGAAAAATAAGTTTTTTCTCTCAGAATTATGAAAAATTTCGTGGAAACATATCCAAAAAATTTTTTTATATAATATGTGTGGAAAAAGAAATATATCCTAAATATCTGAAGTTAAGTAAGTACAAAATATAATACATCAAAGTCCACCATAAAAGGACAAATAACAACTTTAAAAATGTGGATAAAAACTGAAATAGAAAACATCAATGTAAGAAAAGAGATATTTTAATTAATGTATGTACTATGTATATTATTATGTGTATTTTCTATCCAATATTAAAATGAAATATTTTAAAACATTAGTGTTTTATTCCGTTATTCTATAAAGCAATAGAGATATTGGCTTTCCAAAAAGATAATAGATTATTTACTAAATCAATGACATAGTCATTATCAAAATCAATAGTAATCATTATCAAAAAGTAACATTTTTTTATTTTTGTAACATACATTTGAATTTGCATCTGAGCGTAACATTTTCTTGATACTTTCCCGTTTTTAATATTATTTTTTAAAGTGTTTTGATTTATGGGACTCCCTCGATGACCTGAAAATAAATAGGGTTGTTGCGGATATGTGATTTTGGATCCGGATATATTAGGAGTCTTTTTATCGGTGTCAGATACAGATATGTAGTGACGTAGTCTTTTATCAGTTATTTCGGTTTTTTGATGGTTTCAGTTATGGATATCTTTATTTGTTTTATCAATAAGTAGATTTTAATTTTTAATATAAATTTTATTGTGTTCACAGTAGTAATTAGCCTTAAAATTAAGTCATTGTTATATCTACTTATTTTAAAGTAGATACCTACCTTATTAATAAAGGAAACATATTAAAATCTAACTTTATGTAATAAAAAATATAGGTACTATGAGAAAATGGTGCAAACGTGTGTAACAACAAAAACAACTTTTTTATTTGTCAATAATATTATTGAATATAATAAATTTGAACAACTGCACCCCTATCCGAAACATTTATATCGGATTCAGTTAGTTTCGGATATTTTTACATTTATAATATATTGGTTACGGTTTTGAATATTTTTTTATTTCGGTTATCCGATAGTTTCGGTTAGGGAGCTCTAACATCTCTAAAAATAAATATCAAATAAAGAACATTACAAGAAATAATTTATTAAGTATAAAAACGTATTTATTTATTTATTGTAAAAACGTAGGTAACATATAATATTCGATGCGAAATGTGTGAAAGGACGCCACTTAGGTAAAAGGACGCCAAGTAGTGATGGGAATAATCGAATGATTTTAATAATCGAAAGGTTGCTACTCGAATGATTTTGACAATCGAATGATTCATTCGAGATGTTTTATTATATTGACTATTGAGTAAATATAAATTGAAAGGTCGCTATTCGAACGATTTTGATAGCTGAGTGATTCATTTGAAATGATTCCTTTTAATGATGACGTATCACTACACTACATGAAGTTATGCTTACAATCTATACTACAGTCGCTCAACACTGCAATAAAACCAATCGAGAGATTGGACAAAATTCTCTCGCGGACAAAATTCACTCATTGTATAATATCTCGAAAGGTATATTTCGATCGGTTTAGGTACTTGAACGATGTTACTACAAGCTAGCCGTGAGCAGTGAATGCAAAATGAAACTTCATTCGACCTAAAATATTACTTCGAGTGAATTATAACGTTATCTTATAAACACACAAAATCCATTCGAAGTATAAACACATTCTGAATGAAGTTTGCATTCGTCTGGCACACATTGTCATTTCTCGGCTCCCGCTTCGCAATACGTATGACTATAAAAATAATTCGAGTAATTTTGAATAACCTCTCGAGATATGTCGAGATATTTTAATAATCGAATGATTCTGTATTTTATTTCGAGATATTCCCATCACTAACGCCAAGAAAAGGCGCCTAAGAGAAAAATGAGAAAAGTCGAGCAGAGAACTTGAAGTTTGGATATAGGCAGTCTAGTTTTTATTAACGCCTGTTGATGATGATTGAAATTTAAATGGTTTTTATCCGTTGATATAAAAATATTGTTTCTTATGATATAAAATTGTAGAAGTCACTAATTTTGGGTGTTGTGATTAAATGAATAATATATGATTTGAAATGGTATTGTGGAAGTATAAAATAAAGTTACAAAAGGTGTAATAAATTACCGAAATCTGAGTGGGCATTAGTTAAGTGTAAGAAAAGTTACAAACAAACTTATAAAGAAAGAAAGGTGGTTTATAGTATTATGTAGAGAATTTAATGTACTAATGTTGTAAAGTATTTAACGGTGAGGAAAACGAAGTGTACCTAAACGTGAATATTGGAGGGAAAATTACGACCTAATAATAATGACGAAAATAGATACGTAAATAACACAGATGTTTTCACGTTTCTAAACTCCGCTGAACAGAGTTGTTATCGCTTGAAAAGAAGCTTCCCACCATCAATAGGTCAACTGTTGGCAAATTTGAACTGCTTCCTTTAATAAATCCGGGCTCCATTGTTATATAATATATTCCATATAAGAACGCAGGTTAATCAAAGAATTTCTGTTCAGTTCGTAAAAAATACCACAATTAAATGCAAATATGCAATATATCTGATGTTGATGTGTCAAACGTCAGAAAAGAAAGTTTGCAGGGTCACCAGGGAGTGACGTCTCGCGCTGTCATTGGTGTTTGAGTTCACGTGACAACAAGAAGGAATTATTAATTTTTTTATTTATTTATTACTAGACGTTACCCGTGGCTTCGCCCACGTATTTTACGATTACAATTTATTATCCCCCCCCCCCCGCGAAAAATTGTCCTCCTGCGAAGCAAAGCCGGGCTGGTAGTGTTTATTCGCTCGAATTTTATAATAAATAACTCACTCGCTTCGCTCGTTCGCTAGGATTTTATTAATACATTAATCACTCGCTTCGCTCGCTCGCTTGAATATTATTAATGTATTACACACTCGCTTCGCTCGTTCGTTCGAATTTTATTAACACCTACATTACTCACTCGCTTCGCTCGTTCGCTTTATTATTATTAATACATCTCACTCGCTTCGCTCGTTCGTTTGAGTATTAATAATACAATACTTATTCGCTTCGCTCGTTCGCTCGAATTTTAATAATACATTAATCACTCGCTTCGCTCGTTCGCTCGAATATTAATAATACATTACATTTGTTATCCCCCGCGAGAATCTCCCCCCCCTAAATTTGTTATCCCCCCGCGTGAATCTTCCCCTAATTTGTTATCTCCCCGCTAGAATCTTCCCCCCTAATTTGTTATCCCCCCGCGAGAATCTCCCCTCCCAGCGTAGCTTACTATTAGTGAAAGAATTTTTAAAATCGGTTTAGTAGTTCCAAAGATAAAACAAAAACAAATCTATCCCACGGGAACCGTACATTTTTCCGGGATAAAAAGTAGCCTATAACATTATCTGACCCCTAAACTACCACTATGCAAAAAATCATGTCGATCCCTTGCTCTGTGAAAAACAAAAACAAAACTATCCCACGGGAACCGTACATTTATCCGGGATAAAAAGTAGCCTATAACATTCTCTGACCCCTAAACTACCACTATGCAAAAAATCATGTCGATCCCTTGCTCTGCGAAAAACAAAAACAAAACTATCCCACGGGAACCGTACATTTTTCCGGGATAAAAAGTAGCCTATGTGCTATTCCAGACTATAATCTATCTCTGTGCCAAATTTCATCCAGATGTAAAGGTGCGGCCTCATGCAGTCGCTCGACGCTCGTTTCGAGCGACAAATTCAGTCACGTGATGAAATTTTAAATCTCCCACCAGCTCCCACCACATGAAAAATCGCAGCGATAAAACTAAACACAGTTTAGTTTTGCAGCGCGATTCTAGTGCAGTTCTGACACTTCTGACGTTTGGAAGCTGCTTCAAAAAGCCGATGAGTTCCTAGGAATTTTAATAATGGATGAATCCAAAAACGTTTTTATTACGCTTTTTCATTTGATGGCCGGAAAATTTCATTAATAATAGTAATAAATAATAATAATAAACCCACATTTGATAGATATTTATTGATATCAGACATCGCTCTATTATGTTGATAACCTATGTATAATAAATTAAACAATATGAAATTATTTTCTATTACGATTTTTCTTCAAAACGTATTTTATAGGAAATTTCGGTATAAATTATTAATATGTAATTATTTATTATAACAGCTTTACAACGATTTTATATTTCTGTTTGTATATTATTATATATACTACTAAATGAGGTTAGAATGATTTGTAAATTATAGACGCCCGACAACTGAGGTCATTAGCGTAAATGAGGTTAGGGACAAGCAATATAAATATCGATTTATTTTGACGTTTATTTATGCAAGCAGCCATGTTGAAGCTGCAATTTGACGCTACACTTTTTCATGTCGCGGAAAATTTAAAATTACACCACGTGACTTAATTTGACGCTCTAAACGAGCGTCGAGCGACTGCATGAGGCCGCACCAGTGGATTTTGTCGCTGCGATTTTTCATGTGGTGGGAGATTTAAAATTTCACCACGTGACTGAATTTGACGCTCTAAACGAGCGTCGAGCGACTGCATGAGGCCGCACCTTAATGTATAAGTACAAAATTATTTCCGATTTTTTTTAGCATCAATACCTACCTATAATATAAATTAATTTATATTATAAAATAATATAAAATGAGGGTCAAGTTACAATGGCGACTGGCTTCACTTCACTTCCTCTATAGCTTTAACCTCAGTGAACAAGCCTAATCACTATCCACCTTCATGGTTCATATCAGTGGAAATCTTGACATTTATGAATCAAGTTAACCACAATCATATGAATTGTGAAAATATTTCAATTTTCCCCAATAGGTATTTCCCTGTTTACTGTTTAAGAAAATTGAGTGTTTGTTTACAAATTACATTAGTATTTACTATTTAGTACCTAAGTCTAGGCTTAAGCCTTAATCTAAAGTAAAGTACACTCAAGACTGTGGAATCACAAAATCAGAATGTAGATTTTTTAATTTTTATAATTTTAGTGAAATGGAAAAAAATAATACATCGTCACCTAGTATTTCATCTACTAGACAAGCCGATTATGTCAAAGAACGATTGAATAATTATGTTAAAAAAAGAATACAAGAAAATATTGACAACGAAGAAAATACTGACGATTTTAATGGGAAAAGAAACAAAAAACCATTTCCAAAAATAAAACAAGAAAGCACTGAAATGTGTCCTGACGAAGCAGTAACTTCGAATGACAATAATAATTATAATGAGGAAAATTTAGAAGTTGAGTCTGTTAATATTGTTAATAAATATTCTAGCTCAGAAAATATGGAACCACCTGTTCATAATGACGAAGATATACGAGTAGAAGATGCTTTGTTTGATAATTCCGTTTTGAGTGACATACTAAACGAAAAAAAGAAATTGTTATTACAGAATCCTGATGTTATTGATTTTATAAAAAGTAAAATAAAATCTGAAAATTATTTACCATTGTATCATTATATTATTTCTAATTCTCAGATTAAAACCAACATGAATCGCTTATTTACTTTTTAGCAGGCTAATAATGAACAAATGGGACCAAATGTAAGTCAAGGCGGTTAGTTTAAGTTTGAATGCCAATAAATCATTTTAAGTATTTGGATTTAGGGTACCAACGAGATTTTTTTTTGGCCATGACAGATGAAACTCCATTCCAGTTACAGATGGTAGCGTCATCTGAACAGTTCGCCTGAAGTTTAGAACCAAAATATGCTTCATTACGCAGGAACAAGCGAACAGCAGTATAGTTTGGCAGCGATCAAAGCTTTTGTTTTGGAAGAATGTGTAAAGTTGACATTTCTGTGTCAATTGCGTGAACATAATGTTACAAATACGAATTGTGATTGACTACGAATAATAATTAGCAGTTGGTATATAAATTTGGTTTGCATGCAATGGTGTTTTGACTAATATTTTAAACGTTTCATATGGTGGTTGAGTACAGTTATTGTAAATGAGCCATTATTTTGGTCGTCATTTGACAGGCATGGAAGCATGTATTTTAACTAAGACATCATTAACTTTAACGAATACAGGGAATTACGTAAAGTTGCAACCCCAATTTAACCTTCCAATAACAAGAAGTATGTTAACCTTATTCGTCCTTTACCACTTGCATGACAGAACAATGCTATGTAAAAGTAAATTTTTAACAGATCCATCAATTTCCTTCTCCAGATTAAGTTTGCCAAAGCTTTTTCTCTTGTAAATATGGTACAAATTTTATAGAGACTTTAAATGTGGTAATAGTTTAGTTCTTTGTCATCAAGTGTTCAATGTTTTTAAATAAACTGATAGTGCAACTTCTTCGATCATTACTAATTTCCTTGCAGAAGAATTTGATACGGCCATGGACCCTATGTTTTTGTCTTACTCACCCACAAATGGAGTTCCACAAGAATCGAAGTTAGCTACGTATATGGTATGCTTATGAAGCCTTTAACATTGTGATATAACATTATAATTGCGTAACTAAAAATTTGAATATATTTACAGCAAAACAGACAAAATACTAGCACTCCAGTTAGTGTAAATTCAATCAGCCAGAGTTTCTCTAAAGTTACTCTGAGCTCTCCAGTCGCTTTAAAGAAAACGACTCCTCCGTCTTCGGAGTTTATTCCAAACAATGTGCCGGCGAACGTATCTGTATCTCCAAACTTCTATAATTCATTCCCGGGCATCACTGGATCGACTGCAGGTCCTGGCTTCAATCGTTCGAATGTGGAAAGTCCACAGAGTATAACATGTTCACCTCGTATGACGCCCCAGCCCTCTCCTCCACCTAGTGTGCTCAACAATTGCTCACCCACTTTTGACAAGAACACGTCGGCTACAACTACGTATCAGGTAATTTTATTATCGATATTTATCTAACTCTTATAAAGTATATAGGTACCAGTTGTACATTATATAATTAACGCTTTTAAATATTTAGGTACTTTTTCCTGCATTGGTTGTTAAATTTTCATGAACATCTGGACGGTTTTGTGATTTACTACTTTTTATATGAAATGAAGTTCCTTATTTTGGTATAGCAAGGCTCTTTTATCTTTTCAATTATTATTTCAATTATGTGTTTTTTTTTTCATTCGTTAGTTTAAAAATTTGTTACAAAAGTTTGGGAATGCACTGATGGTTGCTTTTACTGAAATGATTTAAAGTTTATTGTAGGAAAAGAATAAAAGCCAGTTTTCTAGGAAATTTATTTAATTGACATGATTAGGAAAATGTTGGTGGCACAACGTACTTCTATTCAGCATCAAGCGGACTAAGTGGAGAGGATCTATCTTTATCGAACACATTAGATAACACAAGTATATCGAGTACAAGTTATCAGTTGTATCCCGGAACGCCAAGCCATCTTGCAACACCAAAATCGAAAAACTCGTCGGCGTTTTTTGTTGCTGATGATATTCGAACTGAAATACTCAATAAGAATTCATTAACCTTGGCTCAAGTTAATCCTGACCATTTCCCAGGTAACATTTTAATGTTGTTTCTAATGGAGTTCATTAGGTATTCTTTGACATTTATGATTTCAGTGTAACAAATTTTCTCAATTTTCTTAGATTTTTTTTATTAAGATTCATAAATTGGAAAATAAACTAATGCGGAGAGGTTTGGGTAATTAATTTTTGTATTTGCTTCTGTTTCTTTTATTCAGATCATATCTATCTTTGCACAAAGATATAACCTAGCCATAACTCAATGTTTTGAAAATGATGAAAAGCATGTTTTTGTATAGTATAATAGCCCAGTCATTTTAGACATCAAAACGACCATTCTATGAAATAATTTGCAGTTAGCGCATACACCTTTGTTATGATATTTTAAAAAACGTGTAAAAATATCTTGTTGGTGTTGCCAGATATTCGAGGTTCAAGGTTATGAAAAACGTTTTTTTGCGAATTTCTCGGTTCTGTTCCATTTTCAGTAAAAAATGGTTGTTGTCAGTCTTATTAAAACTTTTTTGTAAACATTTTTTTTCTGCGATTCATAGTTTTACTTTTTTAAGTACCCTCGGCCTCTTCCTTCTCCATTCTTACATAATGGGATTATGCTGCTTCTTGATGTCGTAACAAAATGATTTGTACCTTTAATTTGAAGTTAAAGTTGGACTTTAAGCTAATGATTAATAATAATTTTATCGAAATTAATGCGTAACTCTAGTTATAAGCAAAGAAACATGCAAACAGATAGGCAGCAAACAGAAACAGAAAGACATTTTTTTCAAAAATGCGATATTTCTACTTGACATCAATTATAAAAACTATTCATGAAGGAATTTTGTAAAAAAATTTACAGGGGTTGAGAGCGCGCAGAGAAAGTATGGCTATACATTCGCATACCGTGTAACGCATTCTATTAATGCATGCAAATGCATAGCCATACTTTCTACGCGCTCTCTCAACCCCTGTAATATTTATTCCTTAATGAATAGTCTTTATAATTTATTGATGTCAAGTAAAAATATCGCATTTTCGAAAAAAATTGTCTCTCTGTCTGTTTGCAAGTTTCTTTGCTTATAACTAGAGAACTACTGCATTCATTTCGATAAAATTATTATTAATTGTTAGTTTAAAGTCTAACTTAAAATTAAAGATACAAATCATTATGTTTTATACAAAAGTTGTAGAGAATTTTATTCTCTTGTCTACAAGATTGATAATAACTGTTTTTTACTAAAAATGGAACGGAACTGAGAAATTCGCAAAAACCATTTTTTGTGACCTTGAACCTCGAATATCTGGCAATGCCGGCATGATATCGATGGGGATTTTTTACACATTAAAAGAGTAAACAAAAACTAAGGTAACTTCGAATTAATTCGCAACTGAAATCTAAAATGACTGGGCTGTAATTATTAAATATTGTATACAAATTTTTGTTCAAAAAATATTTGCTGTCTATCCCGTAAAATTTTCAATAATGAACCTAATAATGGTTTGTGTACTGCGTCTTACATTTAGAATTTAAATTGCTTTTTGCATGCAATGCCAATAAACAAATTTCGAAATAATGTTATTTCTTTTCAAAAAATTTTAGGTTCGTTTTTTCTATAATTTATAGCATGAGAATTTATTTTAACAGATATTCAATGAAAACAAAACGTTCAACTAAAAACATGATCCTGATTTATACTGCAAGACTTGACATTGTAGCAGATGCTATTATATTGACAAAAAAACTACTAAATTTAAAAATTCATTACTGATTTGTGTTTATTTGTAAAAGTTTCATATTAGAAATTTTTTATCGTATAATGCATGCATTTTTATACCGATAAATGGCTTAATTATTTCAGACCTCCCAACAGAAATTGACAATTATCATGACTTGTTCCCCTTGGAACCGCTCCCTACAGCAGGAAGTCTACACAAACAACAGATTTATCCTACATCAACGTACAAAGCCACAAACAGCAAAACGGGGGTCCGTTATTGTTTGCGTAGAATACACAATTTTCGTTTACAGAACACAAAATGCATGGGACTTGTTGATATGTGGAAACGTCTTCATCATTCCAATGTTGTTCAACTCAGGGAAGTGTTTACTACGAAAGCTTTTGGAGACAATTGTAAGAACTTTGAAAATACAGTCGAACTTTGATAACTCGAACCATGACTTGCCACAAAAAAAATTCAAGTTATCAAGACTTCGAGTTATCAAATAATATTAATTTTCACTCTTGACGCTATTACCAACCAATTTTGTTCAAGTTATCGAAATTCGACTGTAGTTTGTTTTTGTAAGTTTGTAATTAGAATTTAAAGTTATTTTTTCTCAATTTTTAGCTATAGTGTTCGTTTATGATTACCATCCCGCTTCAGAAACATTAATGGTGAAACATTTCAGTTCACCAGAAAATCTTAATGGTTATGACCCGTTCCCCGCAGATCCAAATGCACCTCGACCTTACAGCCATCAAAAGAATGCGATGCAGCGCAATAAATTACCAGAAGGCGTAATTTGGAATTATGTAATTCAGTTAACATCTGCGTTAAGGGTGATTCATTCAGCAGGTTTGGCTTGTAGGACTTTAGATCCTACAAAAATAATATTGACAGGACGTTCCAGATTAAGATTGAGTCACGTTTCAATATCAGATGTGATTAACTTTGATCCGAATGTTGCTAATCCAGTGGCTATAATTCCAATACATCAACAGGAAGATTTGACGGCGCTTGGAAAGTTAATTTTGGCACTTTGCTGTAAATCTCCACATGCTATAAGTAGAGAAAATATAACGTCATCCATGGACACTGTAGTACGGAATTACTCACCTGATTTACGAAATTTACTAATGTGAGACTAATTGTAAAACTCATTTTTGAATTATTAATTAGTTATCTATATTCTATACTAATATTATAGAGGTAAAATTTGTGTGTATGTAGGGGGTAATCTCTGGATTCTATAAGTGTTGGTGGGCCTGTGACCCCTCTTCCCCAGCCGTTCCTCAGAGTTCATTCAAATGTTGTAGTCAGGGGTACAGCGCCAATATTTTAAAGTGATTACTAACAGGCTGAATTTTCGTGAGTAGCTTAGTTTTGACGAGTCCCCCAAATCCCTCTCTGCGACAATTCTCGGTAGAGGTATGCAAAGTTCTGCGCAGCCGCTAAACATGTTGATTTGGCGAGTTTTTAAATTTTATACATAACACTTTGTTTTTCAGTTAAATTGCCAGATAATTTATAAAAAAACAGGAAGCTGCGCTTGTCCTACAAAAGCGATGGGTGGACTGGCGAGTCCTCCGTCCCCAATATGTAAAAATAACGAGCTTTGAAATTTTATTACTAACGGGCTGATTTTTAGTTTATTGTTTAATTAATATTTTTGAAATCGAAGGGTCAAATTGTCCTACAAATTGTCCGGTAGGGTTTTCCGGTCCTACGCCCTGAAAGTGTCAGTTCCACGAATATTCTGAACTGATTACTAACAACTTAATTTTTGTTTTTTTCTTGTGGAAATGGAGTGCAGAATACAATATAATTGGTGTCCTACAATAAAATTGGGAGATATTGATAAAAAAGCCAAAAAACTATAGTCCATTGAAATGTTACATTAGGCTTGCATTTTGAGTAGGACGATATTTTTTTTACCGTTGCGTAGGGGGGCCCGGTGTAAGTTTAAAATTGAGTTTTCAGGGTCGGCGGCCACCCCATTTAGCCGCCATTTTGAAAAGGGGTGCTAACAGGTTTTGTACTGTATTTCAGTAACGGTACATCTTACAGAAAATCTGTAGATAGGTTTTTGTTTAGAATCGAATTCTCTACAACTTTACTAGAGAAACTTTTTGTCGAAAATTGAATAATTAAAAAGATATTCTTTATAGAAGATAGAGTATTTTTTAATTATTCAATTTATGACAAAAAGTGTTTCTAGTAAAGTTGCAGAGAATTCGATTATAAACAAAAAACGTATGTACTAATTTTCTGTACGGAGATGTACTGCAAAACCTGTTAGCACCCCTTTTTCAAGATTGCGGCCAAATGAGGGGGCCGCCAACCCGAAAACTCAATTTTAAACTTACACCGGACCCCATACGCAACGGTAAAAAAAATCTTTTCCTGTCCAAAATGCAAGGTTAGCCTAAAAAAATGTAACATTTTAATATTTTTAATATCAGAATGAGCCATGACTCATTATGTACATATTTATATAAAGTTGCTATCGTTATTTTGGTGTTTTTATTTTAGTTTCATTTATTTTCAATAATCACTAAAATAACCATAGCGACCCTATATAAATACGTAAATTACAAAAATATCAATTTACCGGATATCCAATTAAAATAATACGTTATAGTACTAAAGTCTTTTTGTAGGACTAGCAATACCTACCAATATTTTTGTAGGACACTGCATTATTTGATCAGAGAATACACACACCTTCCAGTGTTATCTTTGTCCTACAGTTAGTAATCAGTTTAGAATATTCGTGGAACTGACATTTTCAGGGCGTAGGACCGGAAAACCCTACCGGACAATTTGTAGGACAATTTGACCCTTCGATTTCAAAAATATTAATTAAACAATAAACTAAAAATCAGCCCGTTAGTAATAAAATTTCAAACCTCGTTATTTTTACATATTGGGGACGGAGGACTCGCCAGTCCACCCATCGCTTTTGTAGGACAAGCGCAGCTTCCTGTTTTTTTATAAATTATCTGGCAATTTAACTGAAAAACAAAGTGTTATGTATAAAATTTAAAAACTCGCCAAATCAACATGTTTAGCGGCTGCGCAGAACTTTGCATACCTCTACCGAAAATTGTCGCAGAGAGGGATTTGGGGGACTCGTCAAAACTAAGCTACTCACGAAAATTCAGCCTGTTAGTAATCACTTTAAAATATTGGCGCTGTACCCCTGACTATTGCTTTAAAGTTTACAAAGTTCTTTAAAAGAACTCCAATATTTTTATTTAATCGCTGTTGGTTGCTCTACAATTAAATAATTGTTTTCCTGGATGGTTACGAGTTGTTTACTATTGTCAGGTACCTGCTATCAAACCAACAACGAAGAAGTGTTAATGAGCTCATGCCAATGATAGGAGCTAGATTTTACACACAGCTGGATGCACTACAAGTACGCACAGATATAATAGAAAACGAAGTATCGAAGGAATTGGAAAATGGAAGACTGCTCCGTTTACTTGTCAAACTCGGAACTATCAATGAAAGGCCAGAGTTAGTGTACACATAATATTTCTTTCTGAATATGCAATTAGGATTGTATTAACATAATTTGTGTTTTCAGACTTAACATGGACGGTACATGGGCAGAAACAGGAGATCGGTACATGTTAAAACTATTCCGTGACTATTTATTCCATCAAATAACAGATGACGGCCGACCATGGCTCGATATGTCACATGTAGTTCAGTGCCTCAATAAACTGGATGCTGGAGTTCCTGAGAAGGTTATTATTCTATTTAGTGATGTCATATCATCTGAGACAGTTATATATGAATTACAAACCTTCCTTCAGAATAGTTTTTTCATTTGTCTAAACCTTTTTTGGTATAAAGAGAACTTGTCAGTCCTCTCTAAAAACACGTCCTTTAGATACAGTATTGGTCCGTTCTTTCTACTATAAGTAGGGGAAGTACTATAATCTGCACTGCATGCATTCCTGAATCACTTGTATATTACGTTTGTGATGAACAGGCTCTGTCTAATTTATAAAATGACAACCTCTCTGAAGAACACTTACTAACTAAGAGCGATTTCGGTCCCAAACCGTCATTCTTATATGATGACTGTACTTAATTATTGTAACTGTGTTGACTGTAAATATCACTGCAATTATAATTATTAGTATATTAGGCCACTGTAACTGTTACATTACACGTGGATTTAATTAATCAATATTGTTTATAACAGGTATGCTTAATGTCAAGAGACGAACAAAGTATATTGGTGGTAAGTTATGCAGAATTGAAACATTGTCTGGAGCAGTCATTTGGAGATATCGTTCACTGTGCGACAGGCGGTGTCCAAACTTTAACGTAGAATATGCACAAGTAATCATCATGTTAGCGTCCATTTTCTAGCTCTCCATACGACATGAGGGAAATGTGAAAATGTTATTGAGGAGAATGAATACGTAAAAATCTGTCATGTAATCGTTTGTATAACAAACAATATCATAATGTTTTGACGAGTAAAATGCAATGATCGTATTTTGTGATAATATGAATGTCATCTTTCACATCTTTCAAAATATCATTTCTACTAATAAAGATCAGAGTATATTCGTAATAAAATGAGTATTTTCTTTTATTACTGTAGCTTTTCCTTCACACAGTTTCTGTTTCCCTATGTTTGATTTTTGTCTTTAGTTGTGTTTTTGAAGATTAGTTTTTCTCTTCAGTGATACTTATTTTTTTGGTAGATTTAATTATAATGTGAAATGTGTAATATTTTTTATATGTTTATTTCCTAAATCTCATTTTATTATTTATATGACTTTATTTTTAATAAAATGCTTATAATATACAGTAGTGTATAAGATATATTTTAATATAAAAATTTGTAAAAAAATGGACGGTACAAGTTTAGAGATTCTCTATGAATATTATTTGAATAATACAACCTAATAATTAACAATATGGACTACTAAATTGTGCACTTAGTAAAAATTTAATTAAAGATGCTTTAAACAGAGTATTTCTCAAAATTAAAATAAAACGAAGCAGTTATTTTCATAGTATGGCAGTAGAAACACAACAAAAGAAAAAATGTTGCTTCCAGATTACATTATAAATTGGAAAATGGCTTTTAGACCAACTTGACAGCAAACATGATCAACACCAAGTACGTGGTCTCCATTATTCATTACGACTGAAAATATTTTTAGAAATAAAATTATGAAACTGTTTGCCATAATATAGTAAGTCCTAAAAAATAGTTTTGGTGTGTTGAAATACAACCTTATTTTTTTATTCGGCGAGAAGTGTGTACATTTCCAAAGGATCACAAAAGGTCTAAAAACAACTATTTGTAAGATGGGACCATTCCAACTTCAAAAATACTGACATTTGGAAATTTTTGTTAACGCGTGCGATGACGCGGGTAACTGCTACTATTAAATATTTATATTATATTTGCTTTTCGTTTCTTTTGATCTCAAAATTCACTATTTTCGAGTTGTTTACAAATAATTGTTTTTTAGAAACTTTGTGGCCCTTGGGAGACTTGTGATCCAGCCTCTCAATTTAAAGGAAAACTTTACCATCATGTTTCTTAACAAGATGTACATTTAACGAAAAAATGTAGTTTATTCTAACTAGAACAGATCTGAAGAAGAGACTGAAATGGTCACACTTAATTTTTGAGCTTTTGAGTTGATATTAAGAAGCTTAGTTCAGGGTCAGACTTAGAACGTTAACACCTCTACTTTTGCATTTTAAGTACTGCCCTGTTCGGTCTGCCCAAAATTGGTCTTGCCAATTAATTTTCATACTTAAAAAATACTGCCCCATTGACACAAGAAACAATAGTATAAAAAATATTTAAGTAATATATGCGTAAAAATAGAAAGTATAGTTAAAAAATAACTACAAAAGAAACCAGATTTTCTCAATGCGCATAAGCAGTTCGCGAGAATAAAGCACACTATGTGAACTGAATACGAAGTTTTATTCATAATTATACCAGTATTATGCCGGTATTATGAAAAAGGCACTATTTAACTCTGTCTAAAACATTTCGTTAGAATACATAATCATGCATATGACACTTGCTGTTCATACGCTCGTTCCCCCCATTCAGTACGATCAGGTAATGCTGTATGACGCAGCTTACAAAGCCGCGGCCCATGTTTCAGCATTACAAATATGACCCCAAGCAGTATGAGCATTGTAAGTAAGCATGAATATGGCCAATAAACATGCAACATGATGCTAGATGTCGCTTTCGCGTTTCTGAAGTTCCAAGTATTCGTCTGGATGAACCGTGTCGTATATCGGTTTTGGAGGAGGCGTGTATCCTTGTTCTAATTCAGTCAATTCTAGAGGCGGTTGGTGATGTGGAGTTGCTGTCCAAAGCGACACTATCCACCGATTTCCTGATAGTAAAATAGCAATATAATCATTCTGGACATAATGTTTTATTACAACAATAAAAGTGTGATTCAGAGGTCAATTTTGTTGTGATGGTCTTGTTTTCATGACGTCACGGTTCATTTTTTACAAGTACAAGTAGCAATTACATTTTCACTTTAAAACTTGAATTGACGCTATAGTGCAGTCAATTCATCATTCAACCGTGCATTTTGGATAGGCAGCGATTTTTTTGGGGGAATTCGTAGGGAGGTCAGTGGTGAATTTAAAACAGTTTTCGGGACGAGTTTATTAGCTTTTTTTTTGTATCCTATAATCTTCCTGCAAAAATGTTTTGTCATATATAAAGAAAACTATTAAAATCGGCCCACCCACTGAAGCTATGATGCCATGGATACAGCAAAAAAAATCTTACCTGCACTTCTTTTCAATATGTTGGTGCAATGGGGACAGCCCTCTCACGAAAACTCAGTTTTGAACTCACCACGAATCCCCTAAAATACCTAAAATGCATAGTTGGCCCTTTTTTTCCGCCAATTTGGCTGCATTGGGTACTAGGCTGACAGATGTAAATGCTTGACAAGAGAGGTCATAAGTGTTTTGGACTGTAGGCGGAGCGAACCCTGGAAACAGACCTGTAGCAACTCTGTTTTCCATGAGGAGGGCGAATAAAAGTGATGAATTTTACGTTGTTTTTTTTATCTCGCGTCTATCTACTATTCACCATAGACCATAGTCCAATAGGCGGTAGTACAGATAATCATAATTATCATGGAAAATGTGTGCTATTTTTTCGCAATCATCGAGACTAATCCGTCAGCAACGGCGATATGCGAATCATCATTTTTGGTGCTGACGAATCAGTCGGCCTCAAAGAATAGGAATGGCGACCGAAAGATTGAATGACTCAAAAGTCGCAAGTCCAGCTTTTTTAAGACATGCACTACTTTAAAATTAATAAAAACGAACTATAATTGCACTAGATAATACAACCATTTTTTGTTTATATGCATTTGCTCATTTTTTGCCCTTAAAAACGCGTGAGGGCGCAAGGCCCCGGGCCCCCTCTTGCCCATATGATGCTACGGGTCTGCTTGGAAATTGGACTTACTTAAACAAAAAAAAAATGAAACAAACCTGTGTGCTTGTCCTGCCAGTAGGGCTTGTAGGGTGTGCAGCAGCCAAATACAAAATTCAGTACGAGCAAAAAAAGTACGAATACAGTACAAATTGCTATAGTGATATAAAACGGTGTGAAATCACCGTAAATGTGTTTTTCAAAAAACGGATTTTTCAAATAATCGTTTCTGTCGTCCAATACAGACATTTCCTCATATGTGTACTGTTAGGCCTGAAATAGAAAACGGAAATAATTTTATTTGTAATTATTTGTTTAATGAGTATAAAAAATAAAGTAAAACAATTTTATGTATTATTGGGCGTGGTATTTTATAATTTAATAACTTTTTGTCTGTATGTGGTTGTTATTGTTTCACATAATATTATTTAAATAGGTACCTACTTTATAAATACGCAATATATTTACCAATTGAATATTTTTAAAATCATTTACAAACTCCAATCCACAAGTGGCCGAATAACTAATGTCGCTTAAAACGTAAACAAATTAAGAAATGAGTGACCTCATCAGACTGTAGAGTGGGCATCGACCACAGGGGCGTGCCCTCGTACTCACTGCTCGGTGTGCATATGAAAAGTATTGTGGTTAACTCGTTACTGCGTTAGATCATAGTACGTACTGTTTCACTTTAACATATGTAAAATGTATTCATTACCTCTACAAGATGTTTAATCAACCATTTTTACAGAAGTTTTCCTAGTTTTATCTTAACAGTTAAAAACATTAATTATTATTATTATATTATGTTAGTATTTGCGAAAAAATTCCAAATTAATAAATAATATTTTTTTATCACAAAATATGTAGGTACCACTTTTTTATCATAACTACATTTACAAGAATACACAATATATTAATATTATATAGGTACATCATTGTTTATTTTAAAAATTATGATATACTCAAAATGTTTACTGAAAGATTATTACAGATTAGTATTAGATAAGCGATGCATAAAAATAAAAAATTATAAAATACAGTATGATAAATCATTACTTAAACATTTTAAAACCTATAAGGTATGGGTGTCTTTAGTCTTACCAAAAATGCCTGTAAACTTTGATCTAAACTCTTTGAAAATGTTATCTTGACTCGCACCAATGACTTAGAAATTTATATCGATCACACATACATTATTATTGTTTATTTTATCATTTTAAAATTATTTATCAGGAATAATTTTTTACAAAATATTTGAGTTTGAAATGCCTAAATTTGACATTGATAATATCGATAGCAGTTGTAAAGTTCAGTAGTTCCTTACTAGATGGCATAAGTACACTTTACTTTACAGAGATTTCTTGACAAATATGTCCAGTTTACAGGAATTCTGCAACTTGTCAAAAACGCTTTAAGTTTACTATTTTGTCGCATTGCGGTAATAAAGTAGTCAATAGATATTTTTTAAAATAAAATTAAACGCTGGTGGCACTCATTTATATACTTAATTTTTAAGTAGGTATCTTATATTTAGTTTACTATGAAGTGTTCATAAAATCGATAATTCTGACAGTGAAGTATTACAAAATAGTGTAAAGCATGGGTAAAGGGAATAGTTCTAAAACTTGTGAATTAACACCACGAAATCCTCCTACTATTGAAATTCACGAATTACCGCTCGAAGATGAAGAAAGGTTGGAGAAATTGTTTAACACAATTGATAGCGATGGAAATGGGAAAATTGATATCCAGGATTTAACACGGGCACTTCGAGAATTCGGCCTGCATCATCATTATGCCGAGGTAATTTGGTATTAAAGTATTAGTTATATACACGTTGAATAAGAAAACGAAATTCTGTACTTAAAAATGTAAAAAAAATAATTTCACAAAATTGCTTCAATTACGGTTGCACTGTAGAAGTCACATACGGATACTTATTTAGCTGAGACTCTGAGTTCATAAAAAAGATAAGGAGTGAATCGAACATACATTGAAAAAGGCGCGAAAACCTTATCCTTAATATATTTTTGAATAATATGCATTATGCAAATAATAGCATGGGTAGTACTTACTTGTTACTATATAAAATGATAATTATTTTTATCAATTTACCTGTTCACGATTATCAAATAGGTAGGTATACAAAAAACTGGCCTAATATAGTTACATAAATGGTGTGAAATTGAAATATCTGCTAATCCTTAATTTTGCTGGAGATGTAAATTTCATAAAAAATATTTGTCTAGTTAAGTTAAAGAATAAATTATTAAAGTTTATCTAACAATTCAAAGTATATGGCAATGTTTCAAAATTTATGGCTCTAAATGTTAATAGAAAAATCTGTAGGTAGGTACCTAAGTACCTAGGTGTATTTTTTTACATTTTTACATCTCAACATTTAGAAAAATGAATGCTACTCGCAGAAGTTTAAATTACCGGTGTATAATATTTCTCTTTTGAAGCAGATCTAAGTATGTTGTTAGTAATATATTTATTTTTCTAAAAATTTCAATATTATGTAGGGCACTTAATTTAAATTCTAAACGTACAACGGATAACACATAACATACATTGTATAGGTATATTATAGTTGTAGCTAATTGTTGTGTATATAACCTTGAATACGTGGAAAATATTCTACAGGTGATGTATTATATAATTTACCAATCAAAAAAGCCATTTGATTTTTAAATATAAATATTCGACAGGGCCAACGAGAGCAATGGGCAGGTATTGAAGATCGCCGAAATTTTAAGGGCAAGTGGGCCCCGACGGATCCCCTGATACACATTTTTAACGCATTTTTTCACCTTTAGGTTCTGCCGCAGTAATTTTGAGTAATTTTGTTCTAGACTGAGTATCCTGATCTGATACACTTTAGATAATTTTTCGAAAGAACAAAAAATTGTTAAATTGTGTTTTAAAGACCACCAACAGCTAAGGTTATTTGGGCCTAGCACCAATTCATATTTTCAATTCATTATTTTTTTTTTAATAATAAATTGAAAATCCAATTGACACTTTTGCTAACTCTCGGGTTAGAACCCGGGAACTGGGGACTTGTAAGAGAGGAACCATAGCGACGCCATGTAAACAACAGCATTGCTATACTCTCGGCTATTCTCAAGCCCTCGAAAGAACAACTTACTAGTAACGTTGCATTGCTATATATTACGGTACCACTATTAGTATTTTTCAGCCTTTAAATATTAGGTTCTATATCTAGTGGCGTAATGAGGCATATTACTGACGAGTAGTGACAGTATGTTAAAACGAGCGATTAAGCGAGTTTTAACAGTCACACAGTCATAGGTAATATCATTACACACGAGATTATGAGATATAATATTATATGGTATTTTTTGCCATACCCACTATAAAATAGCTGCATTTTCAATTAAAAAACATGTACCTATAAATTAATGTACCAAGCTTTGTTTATTTACGCAATGTGCTGTGAGCGAAGCCCACAAAGAGAGCAAAAATATATCTGCGTCTCTTTTGATGAAGTAATTCCGCATTTATTCCGATGATGTCATTGGTCGATGTACGGGCGTTCCATCTGAACAAAATGTTGAAATTAATCATTCGGACAAAATGTCTTTATCTATGACAGTAGCCAATTGCAGGAACCAGCCAGCTGAGCCCGCAGAAAAAATGACAAATATAATATTATACTTACAGCTATATTGGCTTCACGATTTTTGATCTATATCAGCAGTATAGGTTTTATATGTACATGATAAAAAATTACAGTTCATTTTGTGTCGCCAACTTCACTCTATAGTAGGCCGTGGCACGCAAAGGAGTATGTAATAGCGGGCGGATCAGGCGAACAAGCATAAATCACTATGGAAATGGTTTACTTTTCCACACTAGTGTGAGAAAGAACGTTCTCGCACATCGGCCTGTCAAAAGTTACTTTCCATGCATGATGCATACATTTACAGCTATTTTATAGTGGGTATGGCAAAAATCTAAATCTCTCATTTTAATTAATACCGTGTTACAGTTTTAGGTATATTACTTTTTCTACCTAAATGTATTTTGCAAATAGTTAAAATTATGCTTAAAAAGTTATTTTGACATATTTTATGTGTACAATAGTATACGACTCGGAAGTAGGTAATAGAAAATGACTCATGCACTTATACACAATATATTATTATACACATTAATAAACGAAACGTTGCGATTTAAAAAAATTTAACTGAGTTTTAATCAACCCACGGTCCAAGTTCCTGTTAATCTCTTATATATAGTTACGATGGACATGACAACCAAAAATATATTATACAAGCTCATACTTATATAAATAGTGAAGTATAAGTGCATGCGTCACTTTCTATTATTTCCGAACCGTAGTATAGTTTTTTTTATCGACGCAGCGGTGTTTTTTTAACTCATTCAGGTCTTTGAAAGTTGAAATATTACTTAGTCAACAGTTCAATTTTTATAATAGGTCCTGAAGAAGAACAAAAAACAGTTCAAAATTATAACTTATTAGCATCTTGAATTATAGACCAGGCGCCATGTCGAAATAATGTACAAACACGAAAAATTCCTACAAGATTTTTTTTTTACATGATGGTCCCTTAGGGATGTCCTCAATAAATCCTGAGATTTCCCCCCTCCAACGAAGTGTGCTACTACCCTGGGGGAGTGGGGAAGGGACGAAAATCAGGTTTTACCGGATTCATAACGTTCACTTAACTCTACGACAAAAATAATTCTACACAAAATTAAAGTTAACTAAATTCTATACAAAAAAGGTTCTATACATATTTTTTGTCAAGATTCGTATTTCTGCTAAATTTTCAGTGTTTAATTTATTAAATTTCTTCGTTTAGCTTAAATACCTATAGCGTTGTACGTTTGTTCGTTGAAAATAACTTGCATTTTATGATTAAAAGATGCCACTTATACACCGTTAGTTGAGACCCTAATTAATGTTTTGAGATCTGTAGTCGTGA
Source organism: Mongoloraphidia duomilia (assembly GCA_039654895.1). NCBI lineage: Eukaryota > Metazoa > Arthropoda > Insecta > Raphidioptera > Raphidiidae > Mongoloraphidia > Mongoloraphidia duomilia. The sequence continues at coordinate 32,608,925 of CM077518.1, read as the reverse complement.
TCGGGAGTTACGGCGTCATTCCCTTTTTCAAGAAAAACTACCCCCAACTAGATTTCTGAGTAGGTACAATTTTCAAACGGACCACTAATTTTACCTAAAACTGTTCCATTTATAAATAACAATATATGAGTTAGGTAATTGTGGACAACAATATAATAATTATTAATTAATTCAACAATGAATTTTTAATCCACAAGGCATCCACTAGGTAGTGAATATGCTGACTGATATGTTAAAAAATACTATTCACTACCTAGTGGATGCCTTGTGGATTAAAAATTCATTGTTGAATTAATTAATAATTATTATGTTCCATTTATGTTTAAGTTTTTTTTTAACTAGTTTCACAATGGAAGATCAAAGTTAAGCCGTTAAGAGTAGTTTGGACAAATGGAAATTTCGGTAAGTGTCTGTTTGTATGTATGCTCCCGATAATCTTGAGAACTACTAAACGAATTTGATTTGCGGTTTTTATATTCGATAGTTTGTTTCTTGAGGAAGGTTTTAATCTAAACTTGCTCCTATTCGGCTTCACCCGGGTGCAAATAGGATTTCATTCGTTACAGAGTACAGATTTCAGTGCGGTTTTTACCATCCGATCATGAGTCTGTTAGTGAAGACATTTGTTTTTATGTATTGCTAAATGCCCTGTCCGGCTTTGCACGGGTGAAGATTTAACATACAGACATATTAAAGTAAACTATCGAATGGTAAAAATCGCACTTAAATCTGTACTGTATAGCGGATGCAGTCCTTTTTGCCAGGGACGGACCGTGAGTTTGTGGGGCCCTGGGCTAATACAACTTGGGGGCCTGCCTAATTAATCAACTTCGACTATAATAATTAGTTTATTTAAATTAATTTTTTTAATATCTATTAATACTTACAAATTAATTTATTGACTTGTATAAAATCACGCTTTTTAGGTTAGATTATTTTATATCTGTCTGTTCCAGAGGGTTTTTTAACTTAATTTTAAGAAGGTTTGCCTTAATTTTAATTACTCTGAAATGTTGATGGTGCATTGTTTAGAGAAATCTTTCTTTTTTTCCGAGTAAGGACAAATGAAATTTTTTATAACCTTAAAATCTGCAATTTAAAAGTGACAGTTTTTTAATAGCCGCCACATTTCATTTGATCTCTAGTCAAACTGGCCAGTTACTAGACAGTGACTCGATATTATACTGACCAGCGCCTGGCTTAAGTCTAGTCAAACTAGCCAGTTACTAGACAGAAACTAGATTTCATTTCTACTAGGGTGTCCATTGTCTTCAATGGGGGCTGGGGGCCCTTTATATCCACGGGGCCCTGGGCTGCAGCCCAAAAAGCCCTTATATAAATCCGCCCCTGCTTTTTGCACCCGGGCGAAGCCGGACCGGAGAACCAGTATAGATTAAAACCTTACTCAAGAAACAAATATTATACTGATCAGCGCCTGGCTTAAGTCTAGTCAAACTAGCCAGTTACTAGACAGAAACTAAATTTCATTTCTACTAGGGTGTCCATTGTCTTCAATGGGGGCTGGGGACCCTTTATATCCACGGGGCCATGGACTGCAGCCCAAAAAGTCCTTATATAAATCCGCCCCTGCTTTTTGCACCCGGGCGAAGCCGGACCGGAGAGCCAGTATAGATTAAAACCTTACTCAAGAAACAAATTATCGAACAGTAAAAACTGCATTCAAATCCGTTTAGTAGTTCTCAAGATTAGCTGGTACATACATACAAACAGACACTTTCCGAAACTTCCATTTATTCACACTACCCTTAACGGTTTAACTTTGATTTTCCATAGTGAAACTAGCTTTAAAAAAAAACTTAAACACAAATGGGACAGTTTTAGGTAAAATTTAGTGGTAAATATTTTTACCTCGATTTTTACCTACTTTTTTTATTGTTCGTTTGGAAACTATACTCAAAAATCCAGTTGGGGGTTTTTCTTGAAAAAGGGGATGACGCCGTAACCCCCGGCCGTGACTACATATCTCAACACATTAGTTAGGGTCTCAACTAACGGTGTACTAAGTGGCATCTTTTCATCATAAAATGCAAGTTATTTTCAACGAACATTCATACTGAAAATTTAGTAAAAATACGATCTGACAAAAATATGTATAAAACTTTTTTAGTAGAGAATTTAGTTAACTTTAATTTTGTGTTGAATTATTTTTGTCGTAGAGTTAAGAGAAAGTTACGAATTCGGTTAAACCTGATTTTCGTCCCTTCCCCACTCCCCAGATGAGTAGCACACTTCGTTGGAGGGAGGAAATTGCAGGATTTATTGAAGACACCCTAAAGAACCATCATGTAAACAAAAATCTTGTAGGAATATTTTCCACTCCAAAATACTTGGCACCTGGTCAATTAGCATAGAATATTAAAAATATTTTTGTAATCGTGTTTCCATAGTAGGTTTTTATATTTTTTACTCGAGTTATCGTAATCGTATATTGCAATTTTAATCAAAAGTGTCAATTCGAAAAAATTTTAGTACCGTCAGTTTCTAAATAATTATAAATAATGCGCCGTATTACTTCTAAATTTTTGTCCTCAGAAATTCATTCAACAATCGGATAAAAATATGAGCGGTGATATTTGCTTGGCTGAATTCATTCATTATGTCAGGGAGCACGAGAAAAACTTAAAACTACAATTTTCGCATTTAGATAAAAATAGGGACGGTAAGAATTTCTCTCCATTATTATTATTATTACTTATGTTTAAGTGAAATTTCCTGCTGACATTTCTGTAATATTTAAGGACGTATATTTTTCGAAATATTTTAGAAAAACAAACTAACGTTTTTAAGTATTTCACAGTATCTTATTGAGAGAGCAGAAATTGATTTTTTGAAATGTTCGTGATTAACAGCAATAAAGAGGTTTCACTGTATTGAAAAGAATATGGCACGTATTTTGTAAGAACACTGTATCCGTAATTTTTGTATGGCATATGTTATATTGTACAGGTTATTCTTTTGATAATAGCACAGTATTTAGGTATGGTATCCACTATCCAGGGCCAAAGTTTTGATCTAAAATTAGACAATACATTATTGTTTCAAAGCATGTGTAGTCGTTATTTTACAACAGATTCAGTAGTACACATTTTGAGAATAGTGGTATATTTATTTATTTTTTTATTTAAACCAGAAAAAACAAAACAAACAAAAAAAATTGTACATCAACTCGTTGAGTTATTTAGCACTGTGATACAATAATAATTATAACAATATTTTTATTTAGACTAATATTTTGAAATAGGTATAATTTTTTATACCTACATAGTATAGGACATAGGTAGATGTCTGTCTGGATGTATCTCGAGAACTACTGAACGAATTTGATTGCAGTTTTTAGTTCTCCTTTCTGTCAATTAACGTATCGATGTTTTTGACTCTTTAAGTAGCATTTATTCTCCTAAATATTTCTTGAGGAAGGTTTAGGTCTATACTCTATGCTAGCTGCCTGGCTCGGATTCGCCCGGATGCAAATCGAATTGATTCAATCAAATTATAGGTATGTCAAAAGTGGTGTGATATATAATATTCCCGGCGAAGCCGCACGTGGTCTCTAGTAAGTTTTATAAGTTATAAATTAGTGTTGAACGATGGTGTATTTGGCGCTATTTTCCGAAGTCTAAAATAACCAATATATAAAAATATTCATCGTATTCCCATCAGCTTGTGGCAATCTCCAGATGTTGCCACATGATTATTATAATGTAATATTGTTATTATTGATTTCAAGTTTCAACATGTGTGCTAATTAAAATTTATTACTATACATATTTCATAATTACACAACGACGCGCATTTTTTTGTGTAATAATAATAATTAATTTTTTTGAAGTTATACTTTTTTACGGACGTTGTGCACCTGGCTGCAGGAGAGTAAACCGAGAAAAAACGTTAGGTCACCCGTCACCATATCACCACTTCTATTATCTAAGCGCACGGAATGCGCCGGCCAAGTTCTCGCAACAAGCAAAGTCGACCGCGCGTGCACTGTGCAGTATTTACACCAACCATTTCGAACCCTTTTCGATCCCTCTCTATCTCCGAGGTTAATTGCGTTACAGGACTGATTTTTTTTCAGGGGGGTTAAGGTTAAGGTTACCAAATTTCATACGTCTATAGGTGGACTACTTTCCAAAATACAACTATTCAAAAATCACAAATTTTGTCATTCACTGATGACTGACTGACTGACTGATAGATCATCAAAAATCTAGGGTACTTCCAATCGAGCTAGAGCTTTGAAATTTGAAACATATAGATAGGTAGTTTTTAAGGTAATAATTACGAGAAAAATAAAAAATCAATAAAAATTCAACATGGCGGATTGAAAATCGAACATGGCGGATTCTGACACGAAATAAAGTCTGGGGTACTTCCAATCGAGTTAGAGCTTTGAAATTTGGAATATGGATAGTGTTTAAAGTGATAATTACGAAAAAAATCAAAAATTAAGAAAAATCCAATATGGCGGATAAAAAATGCAACCTGGTGAATTCTGACACGAAATAGTGACTTCTGCTTTGTTTAGAAAGTTACGGAGTGCATGCAGTCGGTGCACGGTGTCTTGTAGTTATGTGTTACGCTTAATAACCGAATTCGGACAATGCCCGAAATAAATGCGCAATTCTAGAATTGAACAACGAATATTTTCCAAACCCGAAATCTTACATTTATTCGGGTATTGAGCATTACAAAATGCGCAGAACTATAGTTATTCGCATTTTTAAATGTGCATTTTGTAATGGTCAATACTAGTTTTGCTTGTTTTATTCATTCAACGTCCGAACCATAGACCACACATAGGTGTTTATAGATGTTGCACGAGCGAGTATTAATTTTCATGTAGGTACTACTGTTTTTTTTTTATGAAGATCTTATATTTATTATTATTGATTGTAAGGAAATTAGTCACCGATTTTTTGCGAAGGGTTTTTATTTGTATCAAAATACATTGAAATATTACAAAATAATACAAGAACAACCCCTAATCATTACTTACTCGCTTCGCTCGTTCGCTAGAATATTATTAATACATTACTCTAGTTATTATAATTCAGAAATCTTTGCGGGCGTGCGCACAACTCACCAAAGTTTCATCGCAATCGGATGAGCAGTTTCTGAGATCACTTTTTTCACTCGGGCGAAGCCGTACCGGCCAATTTTATAACTGGCCTATAACCTTCCTCAATAAACGGGCTATCTAACAAAAAAAACATACATACGAGTATATGTCATATAAGTACATACATATACAAATTCTTCAGCTTTATTATATTAGTATATATTGGCGAAATTATACTAATATTATAAACACTCCGCAGGGGGAGTGATACTCGCGGGTAGGCAGGGGGAGATATTCTCGTGATTGGGGAGAATAATAAATCATAAATTCTTATACCAGGGACTCCAATCTTTTTTTTACTGCGACTCCCTTTACAGGTTGCATTTTTTTGCGACGCCCTTCAAAAAGAAGATACCTGTGTGTAATTCTAGCAGACAATAAAATTACTTTATTTTTCAAAGAAAACTCCAAAGAATGTAGAATCTTAATTATTATTTATTAGAAAACATAAAAAACTACAAACAATACAATTAATGAGAAGGATGAGTTTGCTTTCCTGAGTCTAGCTTCTCAAATCGCGACTTCACTAGGTTAGCGCCACGACGTCCCAGGGCGTCGCGACGCACAGTTTGGGAACCCCTGGACTATACAACACAGGTATCTGCCGCTGTAAAACAAGCACTCGCAACGTAATGGTTAACGCGCGAGGCTTTCACTACGAGGACCCGGGTTCAAATCCAATTTACGATACGTGATTGTTTTTGTTTTTTATTATAATGTAAACATTTTGGAATTATTTACTTTATTTTTTTATAATGTTAACATTTTGGAATTTTATACTTTAAAAAGAAATTTATTTAAATTTGAAACGGAAAAATTCTGAAACACTTCAAAGAATAAAATAAAATATAATTAAAAAAAACTTTTTTGCAGTACGGAACCCTTGATGCGCGAGTCTGATTCGCACTTGGCCGGTTTTTTATTTACGATGAACTTCATATTAGTGTTATTCTAAGTAAATCAGTGTTTTCCAAACTTCGACCTTTTGCTTTACGAGTACCATTTCCGTGATGTTGACCCTTTTTGGCAGGGGCGACTGGACAGTTACAAATAGCCCTGGAAATTTAATGAACCAGCCTTTCACTCTAAAATGTACTCAAAACTCAATAGTAAAAGTACCGATTATTTGCTGGATAAAGTAATAGTGAATACTATAACGAATTGATTCTTGTTTTAGTCGATCGTCTTAATGTATCAACGTTCACACTTATTTACTTCTAAATCAGACCCCTCCAAATTACATCAAGCGCGGCCCCGGCCCAACTCAAAGCAGCCCTTCTGGAAATTTCCAGATCTCCAGACAGTCCAATTCGCCCCTGACTGTTGGCGCACCTACTAGTGATGTACAAAATATAATTTCTTGTCTTGCTGTAGGAAAAAAGGTGATGTTTACGACTTTTTATTAATAATTAAAAAATAAAATGCTAGATTATGATTAGCAGCCTTGTAGTGCGGTTTTTTCTCTACGCATTAAAAAAAAGATTGTCTGGGAACGTGGACAGTGGACACCTCACGCGCCTAGTTAAGGGTTAACTACGTTTGACGCGAGTGCAGTCGAATCCCCATTTAGCCCGTACCGTGTGACGAGAGCTAAGATGTTTATACATAAAAAGACCATGAAGAAATATTGGGAAATGAAGGTTTATATTATATTGTAATTGGTGAAATCACAAAAAATCAATATTCCGGTAAGGGGAGGATTGCTTCTTAGTGAATGGGTGCGTCGTGGGATCTGTGACTTGTGAGTTTACTCAATATCTGAAATTGGATGTAATTTTCGAAAAAATATATTTAGCAACGTCAGCTTCTATGTACCATTCAAAAATGTAAAAACACAGGTTTTCCCGTAATTTTAAATTATTATTGGCCTTATAGTCCAAGTCATTAGGTACTCTTTTAGTGTAAAAGGTTGAGGAGTTTTGAAATTTGGTAGGAGTGTAGACTTGGTGACCCTAAGTATGACGCTAAGTTTGCGATCTTGAGGAACCGCCGCTCGCGCCGCCATCTTGAAAAAATGGCGGCCAAAGGCAGTTTTTAACATTACTCCATTCTTGTAGGTTTTAGAGGAAAAGTTTTTTTATTGAAAGTTGGAGAACATAAAATTTGCTACAAAATTACTGATAGGGGCACATTTTTTTCGTCAGACTAATACTTTCCGAGTTACAGGACCGAAAAATAGGACGCATTTTTTTAAATCGCAGAAAAGCGGCATTTGCACCCTACTTTTACCAATATTATCCGCCAATTAGCGTACCCAAAATATTGCATGTGCAATAAAGTAATAAAACCTGATAGTTCTTTCAGCTCGTTTCTACACAGCCTATGAGGTAGAGTTGAGCGACGCGTTGGAATTCCCAAAATACATATGTTGAATTTTTCAAGAATACTTGTTTGATTTTAGGACCTCGAATCTGGCTGCGGCTACCCTACAGACACAATTTTTCCAAGGTAGTATTTTTGACGTACCTACAATAATTGGAATACTACTTGATGCGAGGTGCTCTAGCAAAAAGTATGTTCAAGAAATATTAGCTTACCATATTGGGGTTATAGACTTATTCATGGGCTATCTAACTGTGTCGAAAAATTTGGAAAATCTCCAGGGGGTCACCCTACAGAAGCATTTTTTTCGAGATAGAATTTTTGATGTAAAAAAAGTAAGATCTTTGGAAAAATTGCTTCAGTAGGGTGGTCCCTTGCACATCTTCCATATTTTTTGAGACAGTAAGCATGAATAGGTCTGTTACCCCTATATTGGAATCTAATATTTCTTGAGCACACTTTTTGCTAGAGCATTTCGCACCAAGTGTTCCAATTCTACGTCAAAAATACTACCTTAGAAAAATTGTGTCTGTAGGGTGGCCGCAACCAGTTTCGAGATCGAAAACTTAGATTTCTCATTAGATCTCCGTCATATACAACATATAGCAAAAAATCATAACTACCCCATTTGGTGGAAGGTAGGATGTATAAATTTATTGGACTTGGTAATAAGCTTAAAAGTACCTCGTCTTTCCCCACTCTCCCCGCCTTGATTGGATTTTTTTATTATTCAGAACGAAAATATACGTCAATTTGAACAAAACTTTGAAATCAAAGAAACCTTGAACGATTCATTAGAGCGCAATATTCTATTAATGTTGCTGTGCTATTTGAACGACATGTGACGTCACTATGTACCAAGTTATGACACTATAAAGCACTTTAAATTAGTTTCCATTAAATAGTGGTATCAAGGGCTTCCATTTGATACCTAATATGCACATAATTAGTGTGGAAACCGTTCGACATTCCAATAATAGTTGCGCGTCACCCCCAATCTGAACCACCTTATTGATGACGTCATACTAAAATACGCTCAAGGGTATCAACGGTATCCCCGTCATTTTCGGTATTATAGAAATATTATAGAATATTATAGAAATCATCAACATCTATTGTATATACCGAAATTTTGGATTAAGGTCAGTTGGCCCTTGACTATGTGAACACCAATCAGAACCCTCGAGACTGTGGCTACTTTTATAAAGCAACGTGCGCCCAAACCCAAAACTATCGTCATTACGTAAAATACAACAGGTCAGATCATAAAATCAAACTAATTATTTTTGGAAAATTCAATATAATATGTATTTTGGGAATTTCAACGAGCCGCTAAACTCTATCTCATGGGTGGTGTGGAAACGAGTTGATAGAACCATCAGGTTTTATTACTTTATTGCATGAAACTATTTTGGTACGATAATTGGCGGATAATTGATAAAAAGTAGGGTGCAAATGTCGATTTTCTGCGATTTAAAAAAAATCGGTCTATTTTTCGGTCCTGTAACTCGAAAAGTAATGTCTGACGAAAAAAACGTGTATTAGTAATTTTGTAGCAAATTTTATCTTCTCCAATTTTCAATAAAAACTTTTTCTTTAAAACCTACAAGAATGGGGTTATATGTCAAAAACTGCCTTTGGCCGCCATTTTATCAAGATGGCGGCGCGAGCGGCGGCCCCTCGATTTTATTTTTATTTATTGTAGATTATAGACGCGTCGACAACTCAGGTCATTAGCTCGGTGCCCCAAACAGTGCATCAGCACTATGACGTATTGAAATTCATCATTACCTATTGTCGGAAATTACTAAAAAAATAAAAATACATACGAATTACAATTTTGGTTTCAAACATAGTCTTTGAGTACGCTTTTTATAAACTTGAAAAGATTTAAAATTTATTTTTAGGTTTATTATTTTTATATTCATGGGAAAAGTTTAAAAATAACCTTAGATGTACCTAAATGTGCCATATTCTTTATAAATTGTTGTTTTTTTATACATGTAGTGCGTTCGTAAAGTATGGAACTATGGAAATAAAACTTTAAGGGACGCTTTAATGAGTATCTTTCTAGGTGAATAATTTTTCGTGACGGTGTTTGGTTTTTCAGTTATGACGTCATCGACTTTTTTTTAAATGTCAACCCACCGTTTTTTTTTTACTGATTTGAATAGAGCATGACATTAATACAGCCGTATGCAAAATACATGACCTTCAATTTGAAAATTTTTTAGTTAATCGATCTTAAAAATTTAAAAAAAAAAAACTGAAATTATTTTTTTAATTTTTTTTTTACTGATTTGGATATAAGAGCTTGACATTCTGAATACAGCCCTATGCAAAATGTGTGACCTTCAACTTGAAAATTTTTGAGATACTTAATCGATCTTAAAAATTAAAAAAGCAATACTGAAATTTTTGTTTTTTTATTTTTTTTTAGCGATTTGGATAGAGCTTGACATTCTGAATACAGTCCTCTGCAAAATGTGTAACCTTCAACTTGAAATTTTTTGAGATAATCGATCTTAAAAATGAAAAAAACAATACTGAAATGTTTGTTTTTTTAATTTTTAAGATGAACTATCTAAGAAATTTTCGAAGGTCACACATTTTGCATAGGGCTGTATTCAGAATGTCAAGCTCTATCCAAATCAGTAAAAAAAACTGTGGGTTGCCATTTTAAAAAAAAGTCGATGACGTCATAACTGAAAAACAAAACACCGTCACGAAAAGTTATTCACCTAGAAAGATGCGCCTTTTGAAAATAAAGTTGACCTGTCCGAGGATTTTTTCTAAAAAGCGTGCCTTAAAGTTTTATTTCCATAGTTCCATACTTTACGAACGCACTGTATGTAATATTATACTGGGTGTCCACGCGAAAGGTTTCCACACATTTCATTGTTGTGCTTTTTGAGATAGAAACTGGAAACTTCTGGGAGTTGGGTAATAATCGATAAGGGAACACAATCTGACATAGGTGTCGCATTGTTGCGCCGCCCTCAATCGCCCTCGGTACACAACATATTATTTATTTTAAATAGCACTCTATGTTTTTTCCGACGAATTCTGAAGAAGGACCTCATTTTGAGTATTTTTTGTATAATAATACACTAGGCTAAAATGAATTGCTTCTGAAATATCTGAGGTCAGTTGGAGAAATAACAATATTTTTCCAACTTTGACCTATGATTTTAGAAACCGTTCACTTTATCCTGATACTTTTTCATACAAAAAATGCCCAAAACTCTTGAAAAAATACAGGGTAAAATAACAGTTGTGTGTCAAGTTGTATCCCATCTAACCTCCCAAAGTTTCCAATTTCTAACTCCAAAGGCAAAATTATAAAATGCGTGGAAAATTTTCGCGTGGACACCCAGTGTGAAAGCGTCAGGTAGCTGTGAAAAAGCCTAACACTATTTTATATTGTAGGTAAAATTGATCTCGACGAATTAATACGGGCTTTTAACGATCTAGGAATAGAAATGGATAAGGTGGAGGCAACGAATCTCTTACAAAGGTTAGTCTTTATAAATATTTAATATTTATTTCAAAGAAAACTTCGACGGTTTTCACAGTGTCAGTTTATGAACTTGTGCACCCCTAGGCACTATGTTTTTTGGCACCCCCCCCCCATTCCATTCATATCAGCCTCAATTTGTTTAAAAGTACAGATAAAATACTCATTTTTGTTATATTTTATTGAAAGATATAGGACAAAAAAACAGCAAACAAAAAAAAAGTCGGAAAAAACGGTTCTACAAAAACTGTGAAACTAAAAACGCCAATAAGTAATAAAAAATATCCATTTTGTTTTAGATTAAAAAATTTCGATTTTTCGGTATTATTATTATTCTTCTGCGCCCCTCAAAGCGTTGGCGCCCCTAGGCACGTGCCTGAAGTGCCTAATATGGGTAAACCGGCACTGGGTTTTCGTGTAAATCTTTCAAGCCTTTGACGATATCTGCCTGTAATGATTTTATTGCAGTTATATAAAGTCTACTTTTATAGTGAAAGATTTATCAAATTTATAGGGTTAAGACAAAGGTAACGCAGTATGTTTAAAAGTCATTACAAAGATAATAAAGGCAAATTTCGTGTGTCGTGATCAGTGCGAAAGAGAACTAAAAACTTAATTCCTTTTTGCACGCATCAGTACCTACTACCTACTAGTCTATCTACATAAAATATAATTTCCTAATATATGTATGTCTGTCCGGCTGTCTGTCTTTCCACGCCCTCAAGAAGTCCCCCATTGACCTAGGAAACTGAAACTTTGTACAGTTTTAGTATAGGATATGAGAATCTAACTGAGCCGGATTTTCAATTTTCGCCCTAGAGACAGAAAAATATAGATATAAAACTGTATCGGGATCTCTCTCTCTCTCTACTTTCGTTTTCTTACGGGATTTTTGGGGTTTTTGTATGATATGTAGTCTCTAGACAGGAAAATGTTTTTCCAGAGTTTTTATCTGTCTGTCAGTGCTCGTCTGTTTTTTTTGTACCAACATTACTCGGGAACGGTTTTGATGAAACTTGGTACATACACGTAGGTTAAGATATGGCTCCAGCCAACCGACATTGACGAAAGTGCAGTCACGGGTAGGCTGGTTATAGTATATGGAAATTACTTTTGTTCTCTTTGTAATGATTGGCTGTAGGTCGTATTATGATCACATTCCTTTTTTTCTTGTTTTGGATCTTATAAGTTTTTCGGAATATCTTTGGGTTGCACTGTGTATTTACTTTTTTTTTGTGAATAAATAGAATGTCGTCGATTGGTTACAGAATGGATCAAGATGGGAGCTTGAACATCAGCTTTGACGAATGGCGCGATTACTTACTCTATGCTCCGAGCACAGATATCCATGGACTCATCAACTTTTGGAGACATTCAACGGTGAGTCACTAATTTTTATTTTAACCGATTTCAAAAATCAATTTGACATGTATGTTTATATCTACGAGTATATATACAGGGTGTCCTCAAAGACACTAAACACACGCTTACCACATGTTCCTGAGACCAAAATAAGCCGATTTAAGCCAACTTACCTTCTTACAAAATTGCTTAGTTTGGGCGCTATACGGCCCTGAAGTTACAATTTTGAAATCGTTTTTTTGTTATAAATTTAAAACGGCTTGTGCGATTTTGCTAAAATTTGGCACGTTGACATAGTTTTATGGAACAAAAAAACTCATATAAAAATTATGAATAATATTAATCCATAGGCGTAGAACTCGGGTTTTTTAATATTTGAACGTTTAAAATTTCTACGCCAATGGAAGAAAATTGGTTTAAGTATAAAATTTAGATTCAGTAACTTATTTGCTACAAAAAAGCTACTATTAATAAGACTCGATTACTCTCATGGTTTTTGAGTAATTTGTATTTTAATAATTCGCAGTAATTTTTACAATATGAAGTAAGCTACTAAAACATGATTAGAAATAAATAAATATGTCATAAAAAGTGGTCAAAGTGTCCACCATTTTTACGCATACAAAGATTTATACGACGAAGAAAAATAATTTACTCTGTACATAACTTCTTCATTATCCCCAGTTTTATTCTTAGAAAAACGCATGGCCATCTTATTTGTTTATTGATCAACTTATTATTATCAACGTATTATTTTCGATTACCTTATTATTAAAATACAAATTTCTCAAAAACCATGAGAGTAATCGAGTCTTATTAAGAGTAGCTTTTTTGTAGCAAATAAGTTATTGATTCTAAATTTTATACTTAAACCCCTTTTCTTCCATTGGCGTAGAAATTTGAAACGTTCAAATATTAAAAAACCCGATTTCTACGCCTATGGATTAATATTTATCATAATTTTAACATGTTTTTTTTTGTTCAATAAAACTATGTCAACGTGCCAAATTTTAGCAAAATCGCATAAGCCGTTTTAAATTTATAGCAAAAAAACGATTTCAAAATTGTAACTTCAGGGCCGTATAGCGCCCAAACTAAGCAATTTTGTAAGAAGGTAAGTTTGCTTAAATCGGCTTATTTTGGTCTCAGGAACATGTGGTAGGCGTGTGTTTAGTGTCTTTGAGGACACCCTGTATATTATATAAGCGTGTTTTTTATTTTTTTTTTTAAATACCTATATTTTCCTATGAAATACACTGACCGGCAAAAAAAATCGGCCATTTTTTTAAAAACGTCCCCTTACCCGCATATTTTATTTCCACAAAGGGAGCTTAGCTGTTTTTCTTCGTTTTTAATGCTTTTAGATGTGTACATTTCATTTCATAATACCTTTAGTTTTAATTTGAACAGGTTAAACTCATTTACAACCATATTATGATATTATTGATTAACTTGATGTCACGACGGCTCAACGATGTAATTCGAGTTCGAGGAAGACATACACGGTATAAAAAATAACTGGAGTCTATTAAAAATACCCATCTTAATATTTTTTACAACTAAGATAAAAATCTTATTTGCATCGTTTCCATTATTTTTTTGAATTAAATTTTTTTTGTGTTTATTTGCGGTCTCTTTTCAGCGAGGTACCTAATTTATGCATTCCGTATTAACAACAAATGATTCTTTAATCTATTATCAATATCTAGTAAAATTATTTAATATATCAGTACTTTTGTGAAATATTTCAGGGCGGCCGATTTTTTTGCGGGTGAGTGTGGTTCAGGTACATAATGTAGACCTAAATTTGAAATTTGGTTCGCTGGACGCCCGCTTAACATAATATTTCGAAAAGTATTTTTCTCCGAGTTTTTGGGAAGAAAATTGCTTAAGTCCAAAAATATATTTGTGTTTTTGTTGCGGCAAATGGGGTATCGCTTTCCTGTCGAGTTTATCGAAATCACGCCTGATATTCCCGTTATCTGTTGGTAGAAAAAAATCCAGCGACACGTACCAATCTAAAATTTGGAGCCTTTGTTACGTTAGTTGGGTCACCTAGGATTTTCTTCCTGTGTCTCTTTTGGTCATTGTGGATTAGGACTAGTAATACCTACCAATATTTTCGTAGGACACTGCATTATTTGATCAGAGAATACACTGACCTATCCAGTGTTATCTTTGTCCTACAGTTAGTAATCAGTTTAGAGTATTCGTGGAGTTAACACTTTCAGGGCGTAGGACCGGAAAACCCTGCCGGACAATTTATAGGACCATTTGATTTCAAAAATATTAATTAAAAAATAAACTAAAAATCAGCCCGTTAGTAATAAAATTTCAGGCCTCGTAATTTTTACATATTGGGGGCGTAGGACTCGCCATTCCAACCCATCGCTTTTATAGGACAAGCGCAGCTTTCTGTTTTTTTATAAATTATCTGGCAATTTAATTGAAAAACAAAGTGTTAGGTATAAAATTTAAAAACTCGCCAAATCAACATGTTTAGCGGCTGCACAGAACTTTGCATACCTCTATACCGAGAATTTTCGCAGAGAGAGTTGAGGGACTCGTCAAAACTAAGCCACTCACGAAAATTCAGCCTGTTAGTAATTACTTTAAAACATAGGCGCTGTATATAGGCGCCCACTAAGAACAGATTTTGAAAAGGAAATGGGGGTATATGTGTGTGTCCTCGCGATAACTCTCGAATTTTGCCAGGATTTAGTACACATCTGGAAATCCATCACTGCACGAAGCCTATTTAAAAGGGGCTCAATCGGACTATTTAAAGGGTTGTATTTATAGGGGTTGAAAAAACATTTTGGGTCCAAAAACACGGGAAAAATTATCGGAACTGTTTCAAAATAGAAATTTAACCCTTTAAATTGGCTTTCACAGAATTTGTCTCGAAAAAAACAACTTAAAAATGCGTATTTAATTTCCTCGTGTCTAATTATATTATGCAGTTACTGAGATATTTTTAAAATACAGTTAAAATAAAATCATAACTTATATTAGAAATCGTGTCCATCGTGATTATAATCAAATTAAGAAAAATCGCAGGATAGTGGACAAAATAAATAAAATATTTTGTCCACTATCCTGCGATTTTTCTTAATTTGATTAAAATCATAACACTTCCTTTTTAGTAGTCGGGTAAAAATGGGACACATTTACGTTCTGTAACAGCGAAATGGTGCATCGATTGACGAGTGTTTACTGTGCACAAAAGTTACTCCGTCTCTGTGTTCTCTACCATCTCACGAAGTTTGTCAGCGTTATTTTTAACCACACCACACTGTATAGTGTATAATAATTATTCAGAACGTAATAAAATAGAAAACTATTTTTTTTGTTACCTTTCCTTTTTCTGTCATTTTCAATCGATTCGCCACAAAGATGTCTAGTTGTATTGGAAAACAAATGTTGGCCATCACTGACATAGTCGATCAATAAAATATACTGTCGAGCGTCTATAATTTACAGTTCATTCATTCAATAAAATATACAGTGCGTCTCACGGCGAGGTATACATAGGAAATGTTGTATTGGGAAAAAATTAATAGATCAGAATAAGCCATGATTACATTAATTAATGGTTTATTTAGTGTTGTTATGGTAATTTTTAGAAGTTTTTGTTATTCATTTCTCACTCACTTATTAGAATATGAACATAGGTACAATCCCCCATTTTCATGGTTACACTTACACGTAATAACATTTCTGACAACAATTATATGTTACTGTGTTTATTTTAAAATAGAACACAGGCTGTCAAATACAAAATTTTACCAAAAACCACAAATAAAATATAATTTATATCTAAATTAGTTCAAATGTTGTATGCAGTATCGGGAACAACATATTAAAAGTGAAGTATCCCCTTCATGTCCTCTTTTTCTTTACAAACTATTAGTTGCCAGAAAATATGCCTTTCAAAGCCAAATGTCTTGGAAACTAAGGTTGTTCTTATGATGAATCAATGTTAAAATTTAATACGTATATCGTACCTCGCCGTCAGACGCTGTATATCTCGTTTGTTCGTCCAGTTATATAGCTTTTTTCCTCACATATGTTTTTATTTACAAAATTTGTTTTTCGTATTTGCGATATTTGAATTTTATCATCATTGTTATATTTTTGCATTTGCTGGTCTATTTTTTGGAGCGGTATTTTTAACAGTTTATGTTTTTTTTCACCTTCAATTCGCCGTGTTTTGTTAGTCGTTCTTGAGAGCACTTCCTCATTCACATTTCGACACGACAAATATTCAAGTGTTTGTTTTCACTTCTTTCTTAATACTGTATTGTAACTTTACGAAACGTGCGACAATAAATATATGAATTGTAACAGACTGCCAACTGTCGTGAACTTAGAACGATGTGAAGAAGAACTTTTAAAATAATTTATAGTATAGACGTCTAAAATTAAATCATTAAAGGTCGCGTCTGTCTAGATATTCTTTTCCTGGTTTCACAAAATGTTAAAACATTATTTTACGCTTTGTTTTAACCCTGAAACATCAACACGCACGATTGAAAAATTCAACGTTTCGCACTAATAAAGTTAGCGTCGTCTACAGGTGATTAAAGCTGGGAACACATTTCTCTGATGTGTTGTGTTGTAGTGTGCTGTGTTATGTTATGATGCGTCGTAAACACATTTCTAGCTGACGTGCTGTGTTGTGTCTCGTTATGTTTCAAACGAGCAATTCCGAAACATGTTAATTAATATTGCAATGACCACAAATACTTTGCAGTGAAATTAAAAGATAATTTCATAAAAAAGATGAACCACATTTGACCGACAAAAATAATCCGGCTCTCGATGAGTTCACCGCCTGCAACATGTTCATACCACGAGGTTTCAATTTGTGATTACCACAATGTGATTCTTGCAGGATTGTTTAATAATTATTTTTGTAATTAATCAATCATATTGTCCACAAATTTTTTTAGTGCGACGACCTAAACATGTCAATTTGACGATGATCGGTTTGGTGATTACCACATGTCTCATTTTTTTTCATTTATGAAATTAAGTATAAAATACAGTATAATATGCGGCCGACATCATTACCTCTGCAAGCCAATATAAATTCAAGGAAACTTAATTTAGAGGTGTTAGACGAAGACGATACTCGCATTTAAAATTTTCATGTGCGTTTTTCTCAAAAAATATTTGTCCGCAGAAACAGTGTTCGGGTTTTTAAAGATGAAACGAGTCCAGTAAAAAAGTTCTCATGTTATTTGCTTATCATCATAGGTTAGATTCATCTAACTCCTGGACTATGGCTCCCAGTCGAATTTTTTTACATTGAAGTTTCAAAAATTGAAAAAAAAAAATTGTTAAATTAAATTTTAATGAGGTCGCTATGTCTGCGAAAAGTCTAGCATGTTCTTAATTTTTTATCTAGCGATAACCTTATCAAAAGATTATTTGATTGTTTGTTTTTTCTAGAAAGTTTGTGTAAGACGTGTGCGAAATTATAACTTATCATTTCTATTTGACGTTGTTTGTATTATGCATAAATAAAAAAACAAACCAAAGTTTACACTATTTTTATAAAAAAGAAAAATGACATATATCAATGAAGCTCAACTTTTGTTTGAGTGTATTTTAGCAAGAAATCAGATTGAAAATGGTTGATGTGATTGTTTGTGCAACAGATAAAAATAAAATAACTGCCCACACTTCAGTAAAAGGAAACCATAAAGGAAAAAAAGAAGCTAATTATAGATATACATGTTTGTTGTCTGCAGCAATCGTATAATGCCTTTTTCAAAGAACAGAGTAAATATAAGATAAGAAATATAAATGATACACAGTAGTTACGACTTAAGAAATTAACAGATTTTACAGTACCTAGTGTGATTGCTATTAATTAATTAATTGTTTAAGTAGGTGCATTTTTTAAACTAAAAGACGTTATACTCAGGTGTTAATTTTTGATAAACAGTGTACCGATAATTTTAAAAACATAGAAAAGAGTACACAACTGAAATAGTACGGCGGTGACGAATTATGCACTTTTTGTTAGAAGCGAAGGCAAGTTATTTGCGTTATCTATATATGATCTTTTAGAAAAAATTTGAGCACGGGAAGCATCCCGAATTTCAACAACTGGTATCAGGGGTGGCATTGTTAAAAATGGCCGCTGGTGACCCAGAACATCTGCTATAACTCCATAAATATCGCCTTTCAAATATTTATTACGTGTGTATTCAAAATATTTTAGAACCTATCCCTAGGAAAGTGACCATAAAGAATTCAAATGTGTTATTAAAAATCGAGCACTCCCTACCTATTGAACAATGACTGGGGCGTTTATTATTTTTTTTTTTAATTTAACGACAAATATTTGTATCCATGTTTACTTTTGGTGTTCGATAAAACGTTTGGAAACTAGACGCGACAGAACTGCGGAAGCTCCTCATAGGAGGTGATTTTTCTGAAAAAGTGAATGTTTCAATATCCGGCGAAATGGACAGGGGACTAGGAGTCCACAGACTCTTAATTTTTGTTTATATACATACTGGAAACATTTTATGAGAACATCCAATTTCCATTTCTCTGTTCTATTTCCAAACGATAACTTGCTACATAAAAATATATCTTTCCCGTGGCCACTTCATCCAATAACTAGAATTTATTAATTCATTGCTATTTGCTATAATAATTGTTTAGTCGCACGTGGCACTTGACTTTTTTGAAAGTAAATAATATAATTAAATACCCTCTGGATTGTGGAATATTCCCGTGTTTACAGAATAAAGTATAATACTAGTAGTAGTAGATAATCGCAACGCAGTAAGTACCTACCTACTTATTGTGTTGTGAACCAATTATCAATTGACGTGCGGCCGTTATGTTCGGTCAGGAGATATTATATAAATGTGACAGATCTAAACAGTTTAATTTTTATAATTGCGCAACTACATAATGATGTATTGCGCATAGCGTCAAATGGCGGGCCAATCTGATTCATCGAGAAAAGTGTGTGTGTCGGCGCGTAGTTTATTTTTTTCAGGTTGCCTTTGATTGCGACAAACAAGGTGTAGTCAACCATTTCTTAACTAGTAGTCGTTCTTATACATGAGATGCACCCCACTTGTCTACCAATTAGAACTATAAATTCAGCACAAATAGATTTAAGCAATGGAAGAAACTCGCACCGAAACCGCCTGCCAAACCAAAGCCTGAATAAAATAAACTTATAGCGAAAGTGACTTAGCACCTCAATCACCGGTGAACAATCTCTCGAACTATAATATTATGTCGATCTAATTTTCAGTGCTCTCAAGCGGAGTTCACATTTGGAGAGTGTATAATGGCGAAAAGTATTTGCCGACAGTAGTTTCTAGGTGTAACCTAAAATTCAAGCGCACTTGCCATTTGATGAGAAGAGCTGATTAGATTATGAAATTAATCGGTGCAATATTCTAGAAGTTATTTTGAAAAAACATCGTTTTAACAACTTTTTTTTCGGTTTTTTTGGAATTTCTCAAAATCTATTGGGCCGAATCGGTTCCAATTTTCAAGAAATCTAAGTTCAGTGGAACCCTTTCGAATGCTGCAAATCGTGATTCGATCGGTCAAGCCTTTCAAAAGTTATCCGTCCGTATGTCACAGCCATTTTACTCGGAGACTATTGGCACTATATAGATGAAATTTGGAACGTAGCTGTCTTCTATGAACCGCTATACAATGGTGAAGTGAAATTACAAAAAAAAAATAGGGGTGGCACTCCATACATGTAAATGAGGGATGAAAAAAAAATCCAGTGCACATAACCATGTAGGGTATCGTTAGATAGGTTTTAGAAAATGATGAAGAAGTTTCAAAATGACTTTTTTATTTAAGTCAATAGTTGGTGAGATATGCGCTTCTAAAGTCGTAAAAAGTGTGTCCCCCCCTCTAACTTTTCGACTATGAGATGGAAAATTTAAGGTAGTAGAACTTATAAAATACTTTCAACGAAAATTGGTTTCAATAAGATATGTTTTGTAGCTTATGAGACATGGGATATTTTCGCTTACACGAGTAGTATGACAGTTCTACAACCTCCGTACTCCGGCCGTGACGTCATCCAGAACTCTCATAAACATACTATATACCTACACGATATTTAAAAGACTATAAATTATTATTAAATTTATTATTAACTTGGAATTTTAACCGTAAACGTTCATTCCGACTACGGAACCCTTCACTGTGCGTGGTGCGACATGCACTTGGCCGCTTTTTAAAAAAATCTTCGACTTTCTAAAGCTTTCATTTAAAAGGAGGTTCAAGTTTAGAGGGCCAACTGTACCTACTTATCTATTTGTGTTATTTTATGTAAATATAAATGACAATGAAAACATAGTCTAGTAATATCCAGCTGTTATCGGTTTACGCGATTCACATACATGAATCAATGACTTTCTGTGCTATGATTTAAATTTTAATGAATTGTTTTATAAAACTGTGTTGCAAGTTCTGATTTCTATATTTTGATGATTTGAAAAAAGTCGCGATATTTTACCGTTTCTAGATGTTCATGATTTGAAATATATCTACCTAATGATTTTTACTTCCCACTTCTACTATGGTAGGGAAGTAATGGATTTAGTCCGAAAAAAATATTTCGAGATTTTAACAGATTTTCACGTTTTGAGACCCTAGCAATCATTTAAGATCATTTTCTGACTGATGTCTGTGTGTGTGTGTGTGTGTGTGTGTGTGTGTGTGTGTGTGTGTGTGTGTGTGTGTGTGTGTGTGTGTGTGTGTGTGTGTGTGTGTGTGTGTGTGTGTGTGTGTGTGTGTGTGTGGTCAATTTTTCTCCTTCGATATCTTAAGAACGGAACAACATACGGGCATGCCGATTGTTCTATTGTGTTTATCAGCCTTTAACTTAGATCTGATTAGATTTTGAGTCAAATCGGTTCAGTGGATCCTGAGATATTCAAAAAAACGTTCTCAATGTCACGTATTAACATAGGTAAAAAAAATATAAATGAATTCTAGATGTTATAATATGAAAAAATTCGACTGATGACCAGTCCTATACTTCCCACCTAGTAAATATTTGCAAAAAATAAACACTTTTTTTTTATTCTTTGACTAGGCCCAAACAACCTTAGCTGTTGGTGGTCTTTAAAACACAATTTAATTTTTATTCTTTGAAAAAAGCATGGCCCTCTTTTTTCTTTGGTGATCATGGTTAGCTTAATATAGCAAAAATCATGGTTACCTTGATTTACGTACAATTTTTATTTTTTTTAGTAAAATATTTTTTTTCTCGAAAACTATATATTTTAGAGAAAAAAAATATTTACATTTTTTTCATATTATAACATCTAGAATCCATTTATATTTTTTTTACCTATGTTAATACGTGACATTGAGGACGTTTTTTTGAATATCTCAGGATCCACTGAACCGATTTGACTCAAAATCTAATCAGATCTAAGTTAAAGGCTGATAAACACAATAGAACAATCGGCATGCCCGTATGTTGTTCCGTTCTTAAGATATCGAAGGCGAAAAATTGACCACGCACACACACACAGACATCAGTCAGAAAATGATCTTAAACGATTGCTAGGGTCTCAAAACGTGAAAATCTGTTAAAATCTCGAAATGTTTTTTTCGGACTAAATCCATTACTTCCCTATCATAGTAGAGGTGGGAAGTAAAAAACTAGGGTGCGGTTTTATGAAATCACGATGTAAGTGAAATTTTATTGCCATAACCCAAAAAGCTTTTCGAACCCTGAGCAGTATGGGGACGTACGTAAGAATCCAGATTCTATCGTTGGTGGTCAATGGGTATTTGAGGTGCTGCTCGCCTGAATACTCGTACGATATTAGTTAAGTAGACGTACAATATAGTTATGAACGTACAATATAGTTATGAACATAACGTCTCTGCTTTTCGATGAGTATTGATCTGGTCAATCGCTTCGATTGGACGTAGACGTGACGCTCGACATGTGTAACCGAACAAAAAGAAAAAACGAGGCTCACTTTAAAAAACTAAAAATACAGGGGAAAATGTAGATTATTAAAGAAGATGCAGAAATAAAAAGCTCCGAAGGCATTTAAAAATTGTTTTATATTATTCGATGACCTGATCAGTGATCAATCCCAGACGCCAGAGCCAGACTGAAGTAATAATCTATACAGATTTGCGATTTTCTGCTTCCCTAATTATTTTAGGAAAAATATCTTCGAATAAAAGTTTTAGAACATAAAATTCTGCATCTAAATCATTAAACAAGATTAATTTTGCATGCTTTGTAACGGCAGAAATTTGATATGAAAATGTCAAAATTACCTCAAAAACCGATAGCTATAGCCATGGAACTTGAACAAAATGATGACTTTTTAGCTGTCAGAATAATTTCTAATCATTTTGTTCAAGTTACATGGCTATCGCTATCGGTTTTTGAAGTAATTTTGACATTTTCATATCAAATTTCTGCCGTTAAAAAGAATGCAAAATTAATTTTGTTTAATGATTTAGATGCAGAATTTTAAGTTCTAAGACTTTTATTCGAAGATATTTTCCCTAAAATAATTAGGGAAACAGGAAATCGCGAAAGTTTGATTTTACGGGTTAAATCCCTATGTGCAGCAGTCGCAGTCACCACCCTGTATATGTATATCTACTAGCGGACCCGTCCCGGCTTCGCTCGGGTGGTATGAAATTATGATTTAATAGCGGTCACCCATTACTCCGCTCACGTATATTTACTATAGCTGATCCGGCAAACGTTGTTAACAATTTCTAGGAATAATTACATTATTCACTCGCTTCGCTCGTTCGTTTGAATTTTATTAATACAGTACTCACTCGCTTCGCTCGTTCGCTTGAATATTATACATACACTACTCACTCGCTTCGCTCGTTCGCTTGAATATTTTCGCCTACTCACTCGCTTCGCTCATTCGCTTGAATATTTTCGCCTACTCACTCGCTTCGCTCGTTCGCTTGAATATTTTCGCCTACTCACTCGCTTCGCTCGTTCGCTTGAATATTTTCGCCTACTCACTCGCTTCGCTCGTTCGCTTGAATATTTTCGCCTACTCACTCGCTTCGCTTGTTCGCTTGAATATTTTCGCCTACTCACTCGCTTCGCTCGTTCGCTTGAATATTTTCGCCTACTCACTCGCTTCGCTCGTTCGCTTGAATATTTTCGCCTACTCACTCGCTTCGCTTGTTCGCTTGAATATTTTCGCCTACTCACTCGCTTCGCTCGTTCGCTTGAATATTTTCGCCTACTCACTCGCTTCGCTCGTTCGCTTGAATATTTTCGCCTACTCACTCGCTTCGCTTGTTCGCTTGAATATTTTCGCCTACTCACTCGCTTCGCTCGTTCGCTTGAATATTTTCGCCTACTCACTCGCTTCGCTCGTTCGCTTGAATATTTTCGCCTACTCACTCGCTTCGCTCGTTCGCTTGAATATTTTCGCCTACTCACTCGCTTCGCTTGTTCGCTTGAATATTTTCGCCTACTCACTCGCTTCGCTCGTTCGCTTGAATATTTTCGCCTACTCACTCGCTTCGCTCGTTCGCTTTAATATTATAAATACACTACTCACTCGCTTCGCTCGTTCGCCATATATGATATATATATATATATATATATATATATATGTAAGTATTAATATATATCAGTTTATTATTAATTATTAATTATTAAGACCATTAATTTAAATAATAACTATCCTATCATCTAAGTTGGACCAAATTACGTATATATGCCAATTTTCATGAATATCGGTTGAGTCGTTTTTGAGTTTATTCGGAACATACACAGTGACACGGATTTTTTATATATTAAGATATAAAACAATTCTGTGACTGACAACGCCCAGGTCAAACAACTGAAAATATAAACTTGAAATTTGGACAGTATGTTCCTTTTGTGATGTAAGCATCCACTAAGAAAGGATTTTTCGAAATTCAACCCCTAATAGGATCAAAAGGGGGTTTGTTCATATCTCAGAAATCGTTAAGGTGAGAGGTATTGACTATTGAATTCAACATACTAATGGCCGGTTTATCGTACATTTTAATCACGATGTTTTTTAATCACACTGTTAAATTTTGACAGCTACGTGTTCATTGGTTGCTGCGTTTCGTTATCATAGCAACCCGTCATTAGTCAGTGTGATTAAAAAAAACATCGCGATTAAAATGTACGATAAACCGACCATATCTCTTCTTTAAAAATTCGACTGATGACCAGTCCTATACTTCCCACCTAGTAAATATTTGCAAAAAATAAACACTCTTTTTTTTATTCTTTGACTAGGCCCAAATAACCTTAACTGTTGGTGGTCTTTAAAACACAATTTAATTTTTATTCTTTGAAAAAAGCATGGCCCTCTTTTTTGTTTGGTGATTTACTGATGGCTAGCTTAATATAGCAAAAATCATGGTTACCTTGATTTACGTACAATTTTTATTTTTTTTAGTAAAATATTTTTTTTCTCGAAAACTATACATTTTAGAGAAAAAAAATATTTACATTTTTTTCATATTATAACATCTAGAATTCATTTATATTTTTTTTACCTATGTTAATACGTGACAATGAGGACGTTTTTTTGAATATCTCAGGATCCACTGAACCGATTTGACTCAAAATCTAATCAGATCTAAGTTAAAGGCTGATAAACACAATAGAACAATTGGCATGCCCGTATGTTGTTCCGTTCTTAAGATATCGAAGGCGAAAAATTGACCACATACACACACACACACATACATACACACACACATACACACACACACACATACACACACACACACACACACACATACAGACATCAGTCAGAAAATGATCTTAAACGATTGCTAGGGTCTCAAAACGTGAAAATCTGTTAAAATCTCGAAATATTGTTTTCGGACTGAATCCATTACTTCCCTACCATAGTAGAGGTGGGAAGTAAAAAATGTAAATATTTTTTCTCTC
Organism: Mongoloraphidia duomilia; assembly: GCA_039654895.1. Lineage (NCBI taxonomy): Eukaryota > Metazoa > Arthropoda > Insecta > Raphidioptera > Raphidiidae > Mongoloraphidia > Mongoloraphidia duomilia. Next base: position 32,583,620 of record CM077518.1, on the reverse strand, counting down.
TAAAATGTATAGTTTTCGAGAAAAAAAAATATCTTACTAAAAAAAATAAAAATTGTACGTAACAAAAAATTCGACTGATGACCAGTCCTATACTTCCCACCTAGTAAATATTTGCAAGAAATAAACACTCTTTTTTTTATTCTTTGACTAGGCCCAAATAACCTTAGCTGTTGGTGATTTTTAAAACACAATTTAATTTTTATTCTTTGAAAAAAGCATGGCCCTCTTTTTTGTTTGGTGATCTACTGATGGCTAGGTTAATATAGCAAAAATCATGGTTACCTTGATTTACGTACAATTTTTATTTTTTTTAGTAAAATATTTTTTTTCTCGAAAACTATACATTTTAGAGAAAAAAAATATTTACATTTTTTTCATATTATAACATCTAGAATTCATTTATATTTTTTTTACCTATGTTAATACGTGACATTGAGGACGTTTTTTTGAATATCTCAGGATCCACTGAACCGATTTGACTCAAAATCTGATCAGATCTAAGTTAAAGGCTGATAAACACAATAGAACAATCGGCATGCCCGTATGTTGTTCCGTTCTTAAGATATCGAAGGAGAAAAATTGACCACACACACACACACACACATACACATACACACACACACACACACACACACATACAGACATCAGTTAGAAAATGATCTTAAACGATTGCTAGGGTCTCAAAACGTGAAGATCTGTTAAAATCTCGAAATATTTTTTTCGGACTAAATCCATTACTTCCCTACCATAGTAGAGGTGGGAAGTAAAAAGAGGGCCATGCTTTTTTCAAAGAATAAAAATTAAACTGTGTTTTAAAGACCACCAACAGCTAAGGTTATTTGGGCCTAGTCAAAGAATAAAAAAAAAGAGTGTTTATTTTTTGCAAATATTTACTAGGTGGGAAGTATAGGACTGGTCATCTGTCGAATTTTTTTATATATTATCAAATCTCAATCATATTACTTAGCTTAGGAATATTAAGATTTTTTCTTTTTTCAAAAAAAGTAAAACTACGCAAAGTTTTGTAAGATTTGGGCCGTTTTTTTAGCAAATTACGGGGTATCTCGCGCAGTGTGGATTAGTAGTTTCAAGATTGTATATCTAGTGGCGTAATGAGGTATAGTGACAGCGAGGCATAATATCATTATGGGCGCTACACGCTGTACGACACCGTTATAATATTAGATGGCTTACGTCAGCTCTATTGATTAATTTTTTTTAAAGTTCAAAGCCGCATAATAATTTTTAATTTGAGACCAAAACGGACCCTCCAAAACCTAAGTTAAAAAATAAGGCTGGCACAATGTAAATTGTGAATTCAGTTTGTAACTTTTTTACAACGCTTTTATTAACTTTCCTCTGAGCTTACAAGAAATTTATATAGACTATTAAAACTAAAAGCCTTGGGCAGGAAATGTTGCAAAGACCATAATCGGATAAGATGGTCAGATTTGCCCTCGCATGGATGGTGCTTATTTTTTCAAATTTCAGCCCGTAATATTAAACTGTTTAAGAGTAAAAAAAATTTTTTTTTCGAAAATTTTTTTTATCTTTTGAATGGCTGAACCGATTCAAATGAAATTTATACCTGTTATAGATTATATTAGAAGGTATTTGTGAAAAAAAAAAATAGCAATGGAATCTGATCACGGGAACGTGCAAAAAAATTTATGAATATTTCTGGATTTTTTTTAACCTCTTTAAAGTTTTGGCACAACTATGAAATTTTTTTTGTAGAATCTTGGAATGGCTTTTTACCACACATAATTTTTTCAAAACAATCAAATGGATATGCGATACTTAATAAAAATAATATTGTCTTATTTTTTTATTTTTTTAAATAATACACTGATGATAAATTTCAAACTCATTGAAAAAGCAGATTGAATTTTTAGGTACGTGAAGTTAGCCCGGAAAAAATCCGAGCTATGGGGGAAAACGGCTCAATTAATTGTCCATCGTTAGATCACATTCCCCCCCCAATTGATTTCGTTTTACCCCCTCTCATTTTTTTTTTCAAAATTTTTTTTCCGGGCCAATCTCAGAAGCCCGAAACATTTGCCGAGCTAGGAAGTAAAACGTCGCATTCGAAAGGCCTTCGTTAGTCCATGTTTTCCCCACAATTAATTTCGTTTTCCCCTCAACAAACAAAAAGTTTTTCAATAAATATTTTTTCCCAAAATTACCATATTATATTGCTGTAATATATCGGCAATCTTTTATGGGTTGTTACAGTTGAAATTAGACGAAATTAATTGTGGGGAAAACATGGACTAACGAAGACCTTTCGATTGCGACGGTTTACCCCCTAGCCCGTCAAATTTCCCGGACTTGTGAAGTTAGCACGGAAAAATTGAATAAAAAAATGAAAGGAGGTAAAACGAAATCAATTGTGGGAAAATGTGGTCTAACGATGGACAATTGATTGAGCCGTTTTCCCCCCAGCTCGGATTTTTTCCGGGCTAACTTCACGCACGTAAAAATTCACTCTCCTTTTTCAATGAGTTTCATCTGCAGTGTATCATAATTTAAAAAAATAGAAAAAAAAAACATTTTATTTTTTTCAAGTATCGCGTACCCATTTGATCATTTTGAAAAAAATATGTATGATTAAAAGCCATCCCAACATTCTACAAAAAAATGTTCGTAGTTGTGCCAACTTTAAAGGGCTTAAAAAAAATCCAGAAATTTTCATAAATTTTTTTCATGTTCCCGTGATCAGAATTCCATTGCTATTTTTTTTTCACAAATACCTTTATAGTCCAGTCGGCAGCCACTTTTTACCTTGCATCGAGTCCGAACTAAATGAAATCTTGGTATGTTGTGTATGTGAGTGGTATGTAGTAAAGAATCCAAGTTTTCGACCTCGAGAACCCTGTGGAAACTTGGGGGGGACTCGAAATACCTGGCATTTTCATCTGTAACTTTTTCCTTTGCATTCTACAACAAAACGTTCTCAATAATTTTTTATAGAGCGTTAAATTTCCTACAATAATTGTAATGGTCAAAGTCGTTTTTACTCTAAATGTTCACCAAGATACACAGTTTCGAAGAAAGGGCAAATTTCTCAAATCACGAAAAATACTCCAAATAGTGCAGGTTTTGTCTGTATACATCTCTAATTCAACATTTGTAAATATCTGATGGTAGGTACTTGTAATGATCAACGTTTGAGCTATGTAACTGCGTCAAAAAAATTTTAAAAAATCAAAGAGGCCACTCTACACAAGCAATTTTATCAAAATAGTGCCTTTTGACTAAAAATGGAAACACTGACGCGAAGGACTCTAGTAATAAATGTGTTTAACTCCCATACTAACCGTTTATAGACTTATCCTTGGGCTATACAACAAAGTTGAAAATTTTGGAAAATATGATAGCGGTCACCCTAAAGAAATTTTTTTTCATTGAAGCGATTATAGACCTATCCATGGGCTATCTAGCTGTGTCGAAAAAATTTGGAAAATTTGTTCGCGGCTACCCTACAGAAGTGTTTTTTTTTCAAAATGAAACTTTTGGATTAAAAATGGGAACACTTGACGCGGAGTGCTCTAGGAAGAAGGCTGTTCAATAAAATATTAATTTCCCATGTAGGGATTATTAACCTATCTAATTGCGTCGAAAAAATTTGGAGAATCTGGAAGCGGCCACCCTACTGAAGCAATTTTTTCAAGATCGTATTTTTAAGATAAAAAAATAAGATCTCTGAAAAATTGCTTTTTTAGGGCGACCGATACCTACCAAGTTTTACACATTTTTGAAACTGTGTATCTTGGTGAATATTTGGAGTAAAAACGGCGTTGACTAATACAAATTGTAGAAAATTTAACGCTCTACAAAAAAATATTGAAAACGTTTTGTCGTAGAATGCAAGGAAAAAAAGTTATAGAGCAAAGTGCCAAAATTTGGTGGTTTTTCGGGTCTCCTCAAGTTTCCACAAGGTTCTCGAGATCGAAAACTTGGATTCTTTACTTCCTATACCACCCACATACAACATACCAAAATGTCATTAAGTTCGGACTCGATGCAAGGTAAAAAGTGGCTGCCGACTGGATTATTCTAATACTATCTATAACTGGTATAAATTTCATTCGAATCGGTTCAGCCATTCAAAAGATAAAAAAAACGAAAAAATATTTCATAATTTTTTTTTTTATATATACAGGGTGGCAAATCTTAAACAATGCAATGAAAAATCTCGCAAACGGTACAAACCATAAAAAAATGTTTTATACAAAATTATAGAGTGTCAAGGGGGATAGAAGACTGTGATATCAGATTTAACATAGGTGGTGCTGTGAAGGTCAGCTTCGATTTTTTAATTGTAACAGTGCATTTTCATTCCAAAATACGTTACAGTATTTAATAGTGAACAGTAAATTATTAAGGTACATATGAGCTAAAGTTAATAAATATTGAGATATTTAGAAATTAAATAACGGCCAAAATCAACGAAATTAGATAAATTATGGCATAGCAGATAGCCATGATATTACGCACCGGCCTTCTTGGCTTGAATTCAATTCATAAAAGAACCGAATTGACAAATTAAATTTGTTATTTAATTTCTAAATATCTCAATATTTGTTAACTTTGGCTCATATGTAGGTACTTAATAATTTACCGTTCACTATTAAATACTGTATCGTATTCTGGAATAAAAATGCATTGTTACAATTAAAAAATCGAAGCTGACCTTCGCCTGACCTTCACAGTATCACCTATGTTAAATCTGATATCACAGTCTTCTGTCCCCCTTGACACTCTATAACTTTTGTATAAAACATTTTTTTATGGTTTGTACCGTTTACGAGATATTTCCCTGCATTGTTTAAGATGTGCCACCCTGTATATATATTGTTATGTTTGGCAAAAGTGGGATAGGCAGTAAGCGAAAAATGTAAAGTCTGAGATCCCGCACTCGATTTTTACGTTAATTATTTCCATAACCAAAATGTGGCCGGGCGAAGTCAGACCGGAATGCTAGTATAAGATAAAACCGCTTGCGTCTGTTTTTCCGCGTCTTCATTAAAGTTTTATCTTTAAAAAAGTATGTGAAAATTATACTAAAAAAACATAATATTATGCCTTGATTTTTTTCAAATGTCATTCTGAAGGACAAACAGAATAACAATGATTGTTTTAAGATATTACGTACATAAACAGTTGCTGTGTCAAAGTCGAAGTAAAAATTACGTGGTAACTGACCAATTGCCAAGAGTGATATTTTAAATTTGCCTTGATTCAGGTCGTATGGCGTCTGTGTAACTGTAATATAATCTTTGAGCTGGACTGCTTGAAATGCATGTTAAATATATGAACCTGGGATTTGGGATACTTGCCAACATTTGTAGGTAATTTTGGCAACGTTATGCTGGATCATTGACCACTGCAGTGCCGAAAGTGTCAAATATTGGGACACGTCGAATAATGTTTGATGTTTCCCTTTACTTTGAATAATCTGTCTATTTTCTTTTTTGACTCGCTGTTAGTTTCTGAAATTTTGCAAAATTTGAAGTATAGGTAATACTGGTTTAACATAAATTTAGTTTCTTTTCCACAATTTGTGTCTGTTCTAAAGCATCATGTTTTCACATTTTTTCATAATCTTTTATGGAATTTTGCAAAAAAGTTTAAATGTATAGTAGGCGAAGTTTCATAGATTTTTTCGATTTTTTTAATAATATTTTTGTCTGCAATTTCCTTAAAAAAATCTACGCTTGATGGGTCATAAAACTACTTGATTAATCTCAAATTATGGGATTGAGTTTTGATGCGATAATTTTAAAAATTTACTAGCATTTTTAAAAAATATTCTACACCCACATTTCTATAAGAGTTTGGTAGTAAAATGATTACGTTAAAACCATCTATTTCAATGGTTAAAATATACTGTTATATTTAACGTGAAAGTACATTAAGTACATAGGTATAGGTAATTAGGCTGGGAACAGACGAGGCGGTTTGTGCCGCGGCGGCGGCCGTTTGTTCAGAACACATGCGACGAAAACCGCGAATGCAGACGGTAGAATTTAATAAACGGCCAAGTGCATGCCTAGCCGCGTAAATAGTAGGGGTTCCGCATACTAAACCTACAATTTTGATAAAATAAATAAAATAAAAACACATTCATAATCTATTCAAAAGGCCCTTTTCAACAATACTTACCTACTTCACAAGAATATGTACAAAAACATTTTTTTTTGCCCCCCGTTTGCTAAAACCTACAATTTTGATAAAATAAAGACGCATTCATAATCTACTCAAAAGGCTCCTGTATCAAATTTCAACTTTTACAAATCACTAATTTTTTTTTACATCTTTTGAAGCGCCCCGACGCTAGGTGTCCCGACTGCTGACTTGCTGACTGTATATGTTTATTCACACCCTATATACTTGCTAATCTCAAAATATTAGCATTTACAAAATTCTCGCAATTTTTAACCACGAGTTCTTAGACCTGCATTGTCCTCCTGCTTGAAGTAGTATCGGAATCCAGCAGCGAATTTCCGATTAAATGAGTATGGTGTCCCATATAAACGAATTAATGGCGTCATGTCGAGCGTCTATATAATCTAGAATTTCTCTCTTCCAAATAAACGAGGCAAATTCTGATTATTTTCCCCACTTTACTGACTGTATTTACGATTTTGGCAAAATATTAACTTTTTTGGGCATTTTGTACAAAAATCATTAAGATATTTTTATAAGGAGATTATAAAAGTACGAAAAATATTTGGTTTTGTGATATCGAATAATTTTTTTGTATGCAAATCTGAAATAAGTCCGATTAGATGCGTTTTTATAATAACAAGTTTTATTTGTATTTTTGTTTAACTAAATACGCCAAGTATTCCGATTTTTTTGGCAGATACGTGTATGTTTTTATTTATATATTTGAATAGTTTATGCAAATTGCACAGACTATACAAAGTTCAGTTTTAAACACGTGCCAGTTAAGTGGTGGGAGTTAAGAATTCATGTAAGAAAAATTGCTCAAAGTTTGTTAAAACATAATTTCTATAGGTAGTACTATAATAGAAAAATTGAACTGCCTCCAAAAAATCTACCAAATTTTAAGGTCGTTGCCAATTTAAGAAACATACGCGGGCGTGCGTACACACACACTAAAGTAAAAAATAGAATATTATTATTATGAATTTTTAACAATATTACATAGGTACATATACGTGTTGAATTGAGAACCTCCTTTTTTGAAGTCAGTTAAAAATTATATTGCATTTATATGACATACAAAATCAAACAGTAATCCTTTAAAAAACAAACGCCATAAACTACGTAACGCTCTTGAGGGGGAGAGAGGGGTGACCTCCAAAGTCTACATGGCGATACAAGGGGGGAGGGTGGGTAATTATTATTGTTTACGTCACACGATATTTTAAAAAGTTGATAGGAGTTGATTATTGTCACTTTTCTGTGACCCTAAATTAGTCGTCAGATTTAAATACTGAGGATGTAACTTTTGAGAGGGGGTGGGAGGGGTCAATCTAAATATCTAGAATATGGTTTACTTTACTTGGACGACCTCTTATATAATCTCATAATGTTAAAAAACTCTATGATATAGAGAAATGGTGATCCGTAGATAAGGATTGAAATTAGGAGAGGTAGTCTCTACGGCAATAGGATCAATTAAATTGTATTTATATGCAATTTTAATCATCAGTATTGCAAATTAATTGATTCTTTTGCCGCAGAGACTTCCTCTCGTAATTTCAATAATAATCTCATAATGTGTAAGCTTACAGCTTTAACTGTAATACCCTGTGTGTTCTTGCTTTATTTTTCAAGTTTATGCACGCTTAATTAGGTCAACCGTCGTTGACCAATTTGAGAGTATATCGTGATTTTATAAAAATGATACGACTGGCTCATTTATTTTGAGAGATCCTGCAATTATAGACCAGGCGCCAAGTATTTTGGAGTGGAAAAAATTCCTACAAGTAATTTTTTTTACACGATGGTCCTTTAGGGTGTCCTCAATAAACCCTAAATTTCCCCCCTCCAACGAAGTGCGCTCATCCCCTGGGGGATTGGGGAATGGACGAAAATCGGGTTTTACCGGAGTCATAACTTTCTCTTGTCTCTACGAAAAAAATAGTTCGATACAAAATTAAAGTTAACTAATTTCTCTACAAAAAAGGTTCTATACATATTTTTGTCATATTTCTGCTAAATTTTCAGTGTTTAGTTTATCAAATTTCTTCGTTTAGCTTAAATACATTCTTGCGCGAATGTTCGTTGAAAATGATGAAAAGATGCCACTTAGTACACCGTTAGTTGAGACCCTAACTAATGTTTTGAGATCTGTAGTCGTACGTGCGCGAAAACTGAAAAAAGGGGTGGTTTTTGGCCGTTCGAGAGGGTGAGCACGGATAAAAACTTTTTTTAATAGGTATGATATTCGGGTTCAGCGACCTCGAAAACGGGAGGGAAAAATAGCGTTTTTGGGCCAAAATCCCGACTCATTGACTCAACTATATTATGTAACATATCCGGGTTGAAGTTTCACTGAAAATTGATTTTACAATTAAAACTAGTCATCGCAAATAATAATACGGTTATTTGGTATAAAGATAGCATTTGTTTGAGTTCATGTTAAAACAGCTGTTGAAGTGTTCTCTTATCATATTGACTATAATTTTGTTGAAAAACTTTTTATCACTGTAAAGAGGGTCAATTTGTCAACTTCAGAAAAAAACAATAAATTTTATTTGTTTTAATTATTCAGAAGCATGTTAAAAATTTGCGTCCTAGTACCAACTGCCAAGTTATTTTTTAAATATTTTAATTAACCGAAAATCCAGTTTATGTGTTCTCGTATTACGATGTTCAAAAAAGTTTGAAATAATTTCATACATTTTCTCATAATTGTAGTATGGATTTTATCACTCATACAGCATGCTCATATAGAACATTTTTTATTTTATTTTTCCGTAATAAAATCTTTCACGTACATTTTTCATAAAGATATGAGAATTTCAAATGTTCTAACCCACAAAAAGCAATAAATTAAATAAATAAAAAATTTGTTACAGCAATAGGGGCACAATTGAAAAAGAAAAATACAAATAATTTTTTTTGGAAGTAACCTACTCAACTTGGCAAGCCAATTCTAGGGTAGGATTAGAATTATCACAGATAAAACTTGCAATTTATTGTGTAAAATTATTATTTTTTAATTCAGATTTTTGTAAATAGAATGGAAATCCCATTTATACTTTTTCTATAATTCTCGGAATACTTACGTTCTTTTAGAAAGTTGAAAAACATTTTCTATGGGTGTAGTAAAAACTAAAAATGCACATAGCGACACAATTATATTTTTGTATACTTAGATAAATAGATGATTTCTTGTATTGAGAACTAAATCGACATTTACTGTTCATATCATAGATTTTATCTTTCCTAGTGTGAAAATACACAATATTGGTCTTTGCCTTCTATGAATTTTAAAACTTTATGTATTTATTATCTTATCGAAGTAATTATTTATATGTATTACCGTTGGCCTTTCTCAAATACAATTGACGTTAGTAAAGGTACGAAGTCGAAATCCACTAAAGATACATAAAAACTCAAGCGTAGTTAGTTGATATTATATGTATTGAGCTAATAAAACTTTTTATAAAAAAAATGAACTGCCTTCAAAGAAGTCACTAAAAGGAGAAAAATAATAAAATTTTGAGGTCGGCGCCAATTAATTATTTACAGGACTCTGGGTCTCTGGAATGTGCGGATTTGAAACCAAACACTGGCCCAAGATAAAAGCTCCCTGAAATGGATGCGTGCCTTAGATGTTGATCTCGGGCTTCTTTTGTGGGAGGTCTAGATTCGTGTGGTGTCTGCTTTTTAGTGAAAAGATGCCGTCCTGACTCTTAATGGTTTTCAACACCTCTGGAGCTAATTCATGTCTGAAGTAAAGCTTCTTCACTATATCGTATTTTATTCACCACAAAAAAACAATTCCAGCCAATTGGACGACGGGACCAGTGGCGTAGCTAGCATGGGTGGCACCCGGGGCCGATATCGATAGTGTTCCTTCCCCATTGACACTAGGAAATATTTCAAAAGAACATTTAAAATTTGTGAAAATAAACAATATTTATTTTAAACAACAAAACACGATTATTTAAAGAAACAATAATTAATATAATAAAAAAATAAAATAAAAACGGTTGACCTTGCAGGCCATCTCTGAAACTTCCCGCTGTCGTCGAGCTCGACTGATTTTGGTAAACCTTTCGGCAATCGAAAGAGATATTCAAGACTCCATCTAAATAAATTTTGAGACCAATCGATCGTGTTATAGTTATGTGACAAAAACTTAAAAAAATCTTTTTAATTTTGTATACTGACTTTATTAACCTCAGGGAACTACATATTGAAATACTCGCAAATTCTCATGTCGGCGTCCTCGATTTCCAGGCCTCAGTTTTGGGTTTTTTGACAAAATTTTACGAAAACCCAGAATCCAAATTTTTTTCTCAAAATTAGTGCGAATATTGTATAGAATATGGGGAAAACATATTAAAAGACCTATAGGTCTCCTATGTCCCCTTCATCCCCTTTTTGGCGAAAAACCATCCAAAAAACGAACTCACCGCTGTGTTTTTGCGTCTGGGCTCCGAACGGTTAATCGGACGATAAAAATGAACATTGGCAATAATGTTAGTTAATAAATTTAAAATAAAAAATTCCTAAATTAGGAAGTTTCCATTGGACGAAAATGCTAATAATGATACTCTCACATCATTATAATAAAGATAACTTTAAAAATTCTGAAAGAATTATTTTGTTATCTTTATATGCAACGGAGATATTTAATTTCTTGTACGTGGGATCGCAAACGAAACTGATTTATGCAATTATGACGCCACGAAGTACAAGTATGCTGTTTTTTAGCTTTATGAGTAATTAGAACCTATTGTCTATTCATTTTCAAGATAGAGTGACCCGTATGCGTGATCAGCTCGTGTTATTTTCTTTCTTGAGTTGTGATTGGTCGGTCGGGAGAATTTCAAATTTTGTAAATGTACTGCACCTTATAGTTATTTATTTTTTACCCGACTGCGCGACGCAAAGGAGTGGTAATGTGTTTATCAACCTATGTATGTATGTATGTTCCTTTGAAACACTATACAGACCAAACGCCTGGGCCGATTTTTATGATTCACACGTCAATCGATTCCCCTTAGTCCGGCGAGTGTCACTAAAGACATGACGTTAGTGAAAATTCAATATGGCGACTACAGGACGCCATATTGTGAAAATGAAAAAAATGAAAGTCAACTAACTATGTCAAGTGGGGTATCGTTGAATAGGTATTTAAAAATCATTTTTAGTTTACCCTCAACATTTTTCGATTCGACTGACCGTTTAGGATCTATATCGATTTATTTTTAATTAAAAACATTTGAAAAAATCACAAAATTTAAACTTAAATTCCAGTGCAATTGTGATGTAGTACTGATGCTGATAGGAAATCCAGTCTGGTAAATAGCTAGCTAGGTACTCATAACTAAAAAGTATAAAATAAAAAAAAATAATTTAAAAAATCAAAAAACCCGACTGCGTAACTGAAAAGAAAAAAACAAGCACTTAGATATCCGGTGGTCTAGAATTCTATAATATATTATTGAATGAATACTATATTGAAGAAAATAAAATATATTCTAATAGTGGAACATAACAACTGAACAGTCGGGATCCATTATTCGATAGCCAATCAAATTTTTCAATGGATCCGAATGTTCAGTTGTTATGTTCCACTATTAGAATATATTTTATTTTCTTCAATAGTATTCATTCAATAATATATTATAGAATTCTAGACCAAGTGCTTGTTTTTTTCTTTTCAGTTACGCAGTCGGGTTTTTTGATTTTTTAAATTATTTTTTTTTATTTACAAGCTGTAGGTATATGACACTGTTGAAATGTATTTTTTCAAATTTTTCTATCTTGGAAATGAATAGACTATAGTTACTTATATTAGTAACTATTTTATTGTAATCGAGACTTTTTCATTTACATTAAATTAAAATTAACTGTGAAAAATTTAGATATGTCAATATTTTCCCATCAACTGAGTTAGTAAAGGTTTTCCATAACAATTTACGAGTTTAAAGAAATAAAGACCACCAACAGCTAAGGTTATTTGGGCCTAGCACCAATTCATATTTTCAATTCATTATTATTTTTTTTTAGATTTATCTGAAACTACCCTGTATGTATATAGTCCTGTCGCCCACGTACAGGTTTAATCGCACAAAAGATTACCGATTGCCTTTGTGAAATTGTTAAAGATTACGCCATTGCCGATACAAAAACCCAAGTGAGGACAGTGTGGTCCAGTGGTTAGCGTCGCCGCCTCTGGATCAGACTGTCGTGGGTTCGAATCCCGCCTCCGCTCATAGATGTTTTGTGATGTCATTTAGTTTTAAGTGTGTTGTTATTTAATGTAATCAAGACGCTAATGACCTAAGTTGTCGACGCGTCTATAATTTACAATAAATAAATAAGCAAAAACCCAAGCCTTACAGATCCCAGCCCGCCGTAACCATATCCAGTGTTAAGTTTTCATAAGTTGAAAATCTGCAAAATGTTAAGAATTCGCGTTTCGATGTTACGTCATGGTTTCTCTATTGTCATGTTATACACCTTTGTTCAATAACCACACGTAATAATAAGCCGATGGAAAATAAACATTTTTGAATTACCGTTTCAAATTTATACAGCTGTTAATTGCCTCTCTGTACAAACCAAATACCGATTATAAAACTTGATTCTGTTGCCGGTTTAGATTTTAAGACTCATTTGGTAGGTGATGAAAAATTGCAAAAAAAGGTATATCTAGTACTAGTTCCGAAATAAGTGCGGAGGTTTTTAAACTTTGGAAGTTTGTAGATTTCAATGTTCTGAATGAAATGAGAAAAAAATGCAAAATTTGATCTCAGCCGCCGGGGCCGCCATATTGAAAAAATGGCACAAAAACAGTTTCTTCGTACTATTTCGCTTCGGGTGCGTCATACGGCAAAAATGTTCTTATGAAAATAAAATAGCATTAAATTTTCTACAAAATATGTCTTTTACATTTTTTCTCTAAACTGAATAGTTTAGATGCAGCAGCTGAGCGAAGTCCAGTATTGTACAAACGTCAAACCAAATACTTTCTTATTGATTGATTCATCAACGCCCAGGTCAAGCCTCTGAAGATATAAACTTTAAATTCGGACAGTAGGTTTCTTTTGTGACAAAAATATCTACTAAGGTCTAAGAAGGGAGTTTTCAGTGCGTATGAGATAGGTTCTACCGTACTGTACCTAATATTGTTTGCCTGCTTGTCAGTAACTTTTCAAATATAATTAATTTTTTACTTATTTGGCACTTTTTAAACTCGACCATATAGCTAAGAACCATCTCGCAATCATACTCTTTCAAACAAAACAAATCACATCAAAATCGAACCATCCGTTAAGAAGCTACGATGCCACACACACATACACATTATTTGTGTTACAGGTCAAAATTTGTATAAAAATTGACTATTCATCACAAATACCTATTTAAAGATATCTAGTAATTATTACCTGCAACCAGTGACCCCGCTAGAAATTTTTCCGGCCAGGGGCGTTCAAAAATAATATACATGCTCTTGTTTCTGTTGTACTACACAGCGTGTCCTGCACGTACAATTTTCCACTCATTCGGTGTTAAATCATTGCGGCGCACATGACTTTGTTATTTTGTGTGGCACCGTGTTTTATTTAAACGGATTTGAAAAGAGAACCTCATTTTCAGTATTTTTATTGTAACGAAGTACTAGGATGTAGTGAATGGTTTCTGAAATATCTGAGGTCCAAAGTTGAAGAAATAACAAAATTTGTAATACCTAGTTTTAATTTAATCCCAGCAGCTATGGAATTCGGGAAGCTGTTTCGTTTTTGTATTTTTTTTTGTCATTAAAAGTCTAAGACTAATCTGAGTTTGGTTATTAATTTCGTGTTTTTTTACCTTACTCGAGGTTTACCGGCAAATTCCATAAAATTGAACCACCTTATTTTTTTGGAAACTTAAAGTTTTTCTAAGTTGATCTAAAATATTTTAGAAATCATTCATTTTGGCCTGGTACAATGAAGTCCTCTTGAATCTGTCGATATAATACATACGGTCCCACTTAAAAATAGCAAAGTTGTAATTGCACCGGGGGCGGTTAGGGGCGGCACAACGATTCCACAGCTGTCAGGTAGTATCCCGTTACCGGGTACCCGAGCTCCTAATCTAATTTCTAACTAAAAAGGCAAAACAATTAAATGCGTGGAAAATGTTTGAGTCGATAAGCTGTATATTTATCACAATTTGTACTTGATACCTTTTGATCATTTTCGGGGGAGGAAGCTGTCTCTTCTCTCCTCTGGTGACGCCCCTGCCTGTAACATGTACTACCTATAAAATCATAATTAAGCTGTATTAATTTTTCTTTAATACTTTGACAAGGTTTCCGTAATTTTCATTTTTAATAAGATTACCTAGGTCATTTAAACTACCTAGGTATCGTTTTCATTCGAATTTTACGTAGAGGTATCTCTATGGAATTTTAGGATCAGAAAATTAGTAGATGTACATGTGTACTTGATGTGGAATGGACTCATAAATAATGTTTAAAGTGAAATTCCAAGTGAAAGATTATAATTTTTGTTGATTCGAATTAAAAATGTATGTAATGCCACAAAATACGGTAATACATTCTGTATGTATGGTTATAGTCAAGATGACTCCTGCCTATAGACGACTACGACAAAATCTCAAACCGGTAAGCATTTTTTGTTTCACGTTATAGTTTAGTCAACGAATGATCCTAGCCGGAAAGTCAATAAGCGCAAAAACCGACTTCGGGACTTTGTTTGGACTGGTTAATAAAAAAACATATTAATAATCCTTGACCCTCGGGTGGACGCATGAGGAGGGGGTGCACTTCAGAGGTCCCTATTTTTGGTTTTTCGCGGATAACTCGAAAACAGTTGGTCCTACGAAAAAATTGTAGCTGACAAAATTTCCTATATTTTCTATATTTGAGGTTTTTTCTATCTTCAACCGTTAACGAGTTACACGCTTCTGAAAACTTTCGATCAGGTTCAGATAAAATGGTAAACTGATATACCATTTTGAAGGAAATTTAATTCTCTACAACTTTTTTTTGTAAAATGATAGGCTGATGTGATAGGGAAAAAGTTCGGCAAAAAAATGTGATGCGAAAAATGTTTTTTTCTAAAAATAGCGGTTTTCAGAAGCGTACGTAACTCGTTAACGGTTGAAGATAGAAAAATTGTGTATTTTAGTTGTGGATAACGAAAATGTAGAATTTTGCAGAAAAAGTAGAATATTTTGGCAACGTCCCAATCGAATTTCAAAAATGGCACCATTTTATATAGGCCTCCGATGAACTATGAAATGGCTTAAATATATACAGGATATGTTCTACTTATAAAAATACACGTCAGTTCCATGACTACATCGTACACCCTGAATATATAAAAAATAATTTTAAAGTATAATGCTCTTATTCCAATCCAACTTATTTAAAACTCTTTTTTCTATAATGCTCATAATAAATGAGATATCGCCCGAGACATTCTTAGTAACTCAGCCTGTATATGATTTTGAAGAAGTTTGTGCTGTTATTTCGATGATGCATTCATCGTCAATTTCGGTTGGTTCGGTGTCCACAGTTTCATAAATTCATCATCGACATTTTGTGCGGCAAAGTGCTGGAGCTCTACTTCTATTTTTTTGCATCCGGGCGAAACAGGACTGGACAGCCAGCATAGATCTAAACCTTCATTAGGCAATAAGCTATCGAATGGCAAAAAACGTCCGTTTGGACACTATTCTCAAAAATCTAGTTGGGGGTGGTTTTTCTTGAAAAAGGGGGTTACACCGTGATCCCCGGTCGTGACTACACATCTCAAAACATTCATTAGGGTGTACTAAGTGGCATATTTTCATCATAAAATGCAAGTTATTTTCAACGAACATTCGTTAAAGGCTATATTTAAGGTAAACGATGAAATTTGATAAACTAAACAGTGAAAATTAAGCAGAAATACGAATGTGACAAACATATGTACAAAACCTTTTTTGTAGAGAATTTAGTTAACTTTAATTTTGTATGGAACTATTTTTTTCGTAGTGTTAAAGTAAAGTTATGAATCCTGTAAAACTTGATTTTCGTCCCTTCCCCAACCCCCCAGGGGAGTCACTTCGTTGGAGGAGGGAAACCTAAGGGTTTATTGAGGACACCCTAAGGGACCATCGTGTAAAAAAAATTCGTTCGTACATTATTTCGACTATACCTGGCTTTCCCACATGCTTTTTTTCTGCGCTAGAACTTTCGGTGTTCACGTATTAATATACTAGTCGTTTCGCCCACGTAGAATAGAAAAGAATTTAATGAAATAATATTTCGATTTATGATTTATTATCCCCCCCCCGGCGAGAAATTCTCCTCCTGTGAGCCGGGCTGGTGGTGTTTATTCACTCGAATTTTATTAATACATTACTCGCTCATTCGCTCGAATATTATATATATATATAATATATATTACCTACTCACTCGCTTCGCTCGTTCGCTGGAATTTTATTAATACATTACTCAGTCGCTCCGCTCGTTCGCTGGAATTTTATTAATACATTACTCAGTCGCTTCGCTCGTTCGCTTGAATATTATTAATACATTACTCACTGACTTCGCTCGTTCGCTCGAATATTATTAATACATCTCACTCGCTACGCTATAATTGCTCACTTACGTTATATAAGTGTGCAAAATTTCATGCTCCTAACTTCAAAAATGACGAATTTCTATACAAACTTTCATCCCCTTTTTAACTCCCTTAGGGGATGAATTTTCAAACAAAATTCTTAGTGCTCACTTACGTTATACAGTGTGTTTCACTTTACATGAGGACAGCTAAATAACTTTTTCATTTTAAAAGCAATCATTATAAAATTTTCAGCAGTTATGCAGGCCATTAAGATGCATCTTTTTTGTAGGAACAAAATTTTTCAAAAATCAAAATCTAGCCAACTACGATTACAATAAAAAGTAAGGTTTCAAGTAAACTCATATGTGCGATCAAAATAGAGCAAAATTTTATTAAAAAAAGTTGTTCAGAATCACAAAAAACTCCTAAGTATGAAGTTTCGTCAAAAAAATCATTTCTTAAATTTCTCAAAATATTAATGCAATCTGTAATTTATTTGCTATTTTATTAACGAGAGTGCCATGAAACAATAAAAGAATTGAAAATTGTAATTCAAACAATTTTCAATTGTTTTATTGTATATTGAAGAATATGTGTTTGAACATTCTCAGCATACAAATTTACCAATTTTTTAATCGCTATCAACTATTATATGTATATTAGTACAGAGTTCACTGGTTAGTTGTTGCGTTCATTTATGTGCGTGTGTATGTGTGTGTGCGTGCGTGCCAAACGAAATCAAGATGGGGTATTCGACCAACCAGAAAGGACCATGTTATTTATAGAACAAATTAAACATGAAAATAAATAAAATACCAGGTGGAAGTGACGATGTTGATGGTGGGAGAACGTGTCTCCAGTCGTTTAAAGTTTAAAATAATATGACTAAAAATTTGAAAATAAAAACAGGTTCACTTAGAAGCGTGAGCCACTCGATGAATTAAATGAAATATAGGTAAAGTGACTGTCCCACGCTTCTAAATGTTATAGAAGAGAAAGAAATTTATTTTCTACTTTTTAGTGCTTTAATAATATATATAAGCGTGTTTTTAGATTTTTTTGGAAACTATACATTTTTTTCATATAACATTTTTTTATTATATCTACCTATTATTATTATATAAAATATAATTATTAATTTCTATATAACATCAGTGCTCTCCTCTCGGCTCTCTCCCATTACTTCGTTGATTTCTGGTCCATGACATTGACACGAGACATGAATAGTCTATGCGGTCGACTTGCACCGATTAAGTCAATCTGCAAGACTGCCACCAAATGTGTAAGTCGCCCACCTCTACTTAAAATATCAAGTGAATGTAATAATGGTTATATGTATACAAATTACAAACTGCTTGCATTGAGATAGCCATTCTATTCGCGGCGGTTAAATAACGCACAACACACTGTCATCGGCGTGCCGTCGTTAGCACTTAGCCTTGTGTGTGGGTATTGGACATACCGCGTCACTACTCACTATCTTACACACAAGGCATACCACGAGGGGGCCTGGCCCTACAGCCAGACCGACGATTCGTCGAACCGCTACATCATCTATTTAGCGCGTGGAATCGCTCAATAACTAACTGATAACATTCAGTGACTCAGTAACTTCAAATTACCGGTATCACCATGAAGCATAATATTCACTATCCAGTTGTCTGCTAAGGTCGTTGCGCTGCACAGTCGAAAAAAAACGCGCTCTCAAGTTGTGTGAAACAGGAAGTGATTTAAATTTAATATATTTGTGATTAATTTGTTTCGATTATCAACTCAGTTTGGCGAGCTGCTGTCAATTGTTTTTAAACGTTCTCCCAAAGTGTTTTAATTAGTTTTAAACGGACGTTAATCTTGTGTGTGGTTGTTATTATGTCTTTCGTTGTGAATCCTCTTACAAGTACCGCAGCCATCATGTTGGAACGGGAGAGTTTGATTGGCTCCAGTGCGGATGTGTTGGAAGATTTTGTGTTGATTTTCCACCAGTTATTTACGAGGGTAAGTCTTCCGAAATTTGATTGCCAGTACATGCTTATTTTTCGAATTTTTCCGCGAATGATTGAAGAAATTAGGTCTCGTTCTTTCGAATTTGGAAGAAGTATGATAGTTGGACAGCTGAGTTTTTGGCAAATTTTTGAACGAACCACCCCATTGCAGTGGTCTTTTTTGCCACAGAAGACGTGTTTAAAATGGAAATTAGTTCTTTAACTATTCGATGGCAGCTGATTTGTCTACAAATTTACAACAAAAGAAAAATATTTGTTCATTTATCATATTTTTACTGGGATATTTTCTGATATCATTTTTTTGTTGCTATGCAAATTGTATGAACTATAATCTCGGAATTCATATTTAACAGTGTATTTCTTACACTGTGGAAATAGCCCTGTTTCAAATAATAATGATCCATTTATACCGTGACTGATTGGGGTTGTACTGCAAAACAAATTCGTATACCCAGGGTTGCTTTAATGAAATTCCTAAATAATTAAAACCATGTGGAATTTGATACGTAATTTTGTTACTGTACCATATCTATGATAAAATATAATTATGTCAAGATTCTTGGAAAAAACCGAATAGCATATACGTCATCGATTATGTGTACCTATTCTGTGAATTTATTATACTTTCAAATATTAATTTGTGCCATTTACATGAATGCAAATCTTTAACAATAGATTGTATTCCGAAATAGCCAATATGTAATAGGTAATATCTACTATTTTTTATGTAATTAGAACATTTTATTTTTGACCAGTGGTAATTATTGTAACTAATCAATACTCGACATTTGGTCAATATTTAGTGCTAAAAATAATATGGAATGTAGTAATTTATAATAATAATAGTAAACCATTTTATTGCAGAAAGTAGTCTCCTACTCCGTAACATACCCATACCATAAAACAAATTACATAGACACACACATGTATGAAATGTACAACAATTTCAACCCTATAGAACTTTATTTAATCAATTTCAAACACCGAAATCTCACTGACAGCTGAGAATATTTACTTCGTTGCCATAGCAACCAACATTTAAATGCTCACACGTGTATAAAATATTCACATGCGCGCGCACCTGTTCAAAAAATATTTTTTGCACGGATCCTATCTAAAGTCGTATGGAATAATACAAGGTAAGAAACTTGGCGTTTGCAACCAATATTAGATCTGTCAGATTTATGTGATGCTATGTCTGTGGGGTTATGAATATTATATGCGGGTTCAATATCGCTCTATATCCTTCTTAATTTGACGCTTTCGAAAATTATATGCGGATCCAATCGCCCTGTCTCCCTCTTAACAACGTTAAAAATACAGAGAACCGACCTGAAAATTTTCATCCCTAGGGATGAAAACGCTCAGCTAAACGTGTACCAAAAATCGAATTTTCAATAGCGGCGTTGTAAAAAAATACATTACGTTTTCGCCATTGCTATCCAAGGCGACGCCGCGAGGTGATTTTTTCGCGCTCTCACGTTAAGTAACTATTGAAGATATTTTTTTTAAATACGACATTCTGCACAAAATTTTATGAGCTTTTATGACCTTTTTTGTCATAAAATAGATAGTTCTCTAGATTTTTGCAAAAATACACTTTTAGGGGTAGTTTCACCCCACTAAATAGCATCTTCAGTTGCCCAGAGATGACAGTTTGTCATCATGCAAATTCTTGTACTTAATCGTATCTTAAAACATATTCATTAATAAAAAAAAAACTTAATACAATATTTTTGACATAAGCAAAAATTTGGCGACCGGAGTCCGTCTTATCCTGAATATAGTTTAAATCCGTATATATTTTCTGTTAGAAATAATAGGGCAGCGGCATTTAAACTTATTTGTTTATGTTTGTTTTATGTAATATGTTGACAGATATACGAGTTACTTGAATGTTTATAACGATATGTATAGACTTGTAAGTGGATATGAAGGGTAGTGGAGAGATATGGGCATTCTGTATAGAGTCGAGATATAGTAAACATCGCTTTGTGTTGTATTATACCAATGAGAAGAAATATATTGTATTTAAAACTGAATTCTTAATTATTTATTGATATAATCATATTTATTGTCTAACAAATCAGAAGTGGGATTATTACTCAAAAACGTCCATAGATAAAGTGGAAAGTATTGTGCATATGAAAGAACCTAAAACAATGAAACAAGTGCGACAACTTGTCGGGTTTTCTAGTTATATTCGATTATGTGAAAAACTATTCGGGTATTGTTGAATCAGTTCGGTTGTCGTAATTTATGTATATTTTTGCGAAATTAAGAAATGTTGATAATACGTGGTGACTGGTTACGAACTTATGTAATGACGACTTTTGCGTCATGTTACAATGCAAAGTTACTGCATGTGCAAATATTAACGGTATTCTTACGTTAGTGTTTGATGATAAACGGGTTAACAGTGGAAAAGATGAAGATAGATTGGAAAATGTGGTGTTGAAAAGATTTGTGGTAGTAGATGGCAATTGGTGCTAAATTCTTGAACAGTTTTGATAATTTACGAAACGAGTATTGTAACAAATGTGAAGATGAATAAAATGTTTGTTATTTTCGTTAAGAAACAACGAAATCGTGTAATAGGGACAATTGATCTTCCAGTATGATCGTAAAACAAATTGAAGTGATTGAAAATTAAAAGTTGTTATAAAGGAACTTAAGAAAATAAGGAATAAATAAAACTAAAGTGCGGTGCATTAAATAAGAAAAGATTTTTGGAATTGTGTGGCGTTATGTTGAGAGATGTTAAAATGTAATGAATACAGTGTGTAAATTGGAGTTTTGATTACTTCGTAGATTGAAGTGGTGCAGTTAATAGAATAAAGGGACGGGTGTATTGTGAGTGCGAATTAGCAAAGAAAATAAGGTCGGATCTGTGACCGTGAGTGTTTTGAAATTCGAGAGGACAATAAGATTAAGATATAACGGGACAGTATAGTTTAAAGAGTATTTAAATTATAACATAATGTCGGTACAGTGTTTGAAAAGTGGTAGTTACTCCATAGTTGGAAATAGTTAAGTAGAAACGTCGCGTTGAAGCTGCGTATACCGTTGGGCAGTGAAAATTTTGGGACAAGTGTTCCGTGACAAAACGGCTGGAGACGGTGATACGGCAGATGGTACGTTGTCTACGGATGAACCGAGGCATTTCCGCGATATGATAGTGAAGTTTTACCAGAACTTGATCATGTTAAGAAAGATATCGATGTTCAGGAGTGGATTAATAAATGAGTAGAATGCGCGTTTGTAAAATTAATTGGAGTGGCAAAAATGTGGCGTGAACGATGGATTGGCTGGAAAGCTTTATTGTTGAAAAACAAACGACGAAATGACCAAAGTGTAGTTGACTATTTTTATAATGAACTTTTTAAGTGTAACCTAGTGAAAATGAGAAAAAAGCATCTGGTGGTTTTACGCGTGGCAAACTGTAAGAATGTGTCATGATAAGGTGAACTATAAGTACGAACACATCAGCGGTACCAAATAAGCGAGCTTGCGGTGAAACACCGCCGACGAGTTACTGTTTTGGTTTTATGAACAGTCATGGTTATGGGTATGTTATTTTGCGCAAAACCCTGGTGATGTCGCGCGTGATATTTGTACGCTTGGTGTAAACAGATGTTATTAATGTAATCATTTCGGTCATAAAAAGTAAAATTGCAGATTACGTCAAACTCTTGAAAATCTAAAGGACAGTCAGAGACTGGTCGTGACGTGAAACTTATTGATAGTGTCGTTGTCGGTTGTAAACAATTTTTACAAGAGTGCATTGTGCGAGGAGAAATTATAAAAACTTGTGTAGATACGGGAAGCCAAGTAAATATTGTTTCTTCAGAAATAGTGCAGAAACTAAAGTTGCGTACGATACCTAAAGACGTTTTAAAAGAATTAGGTAGTGCAAAACCGATGAGTTCCGCAGAAACTACGTTTATGTTGAAAATTGGTGGCCTTTGTTTAGAAACCTCTGTTGTAGGGACTGATACATATATGAACGATATATTGATACGACTATTGGACAGTCAGTTATAAAAAAATGAAGGAACAATATTCCTTGTGTGTGAAGGTCAGATAAAGTTTATTGAAGACAACAACTTACAATAGGAAGTTATTAAACAGATGTCGCATTTGGTGTTAAGTAGAGATGTGTTAAAACTTAAAAGTGCAGGTAGTAAAATACAAACTAGTGTAAATGTGAACATTGTCAGTTTTGAGGACGGAGATGATATGGTTATCGCAAGGCAGTGTCTATAAGACAGGACCGGCTTTGATTTGCGTAGCTAGTGGTACCCTCCGAGCGCCGACGTCAACTGTTAGTGGTACGAAACTTTGGACATGGAGCGATCGAGTGGAAAAGGTATCAGCAAGAGGTGACGAATAATTGAGTTAGTAAATACAGAATATGTTTTGAGGGTGAGTCGTGTTAATGATATAGATCAGACACTGTAGCACTGAAGTGAAAATGTCACTGGTGGACTAGCAACGGTTCACTTGAGATGTGAAGTATCTACCTGTTCATGAAAAATCTATTGCTAGATATTTGTATGAAAATTAACTGAAAGAGAATATAACACAATCAAGAACTTTATGCGTAATACCACTGCCGGTAAAGTCACTTAGTAACGTTATTGTTCATATAAATGTTATAAACAGTCGATAAGTTTTAACATTTAACATATGATGTTGGAATTTGAAATGGAGATAGTGATGCTGCCGAAGATGCTTATCAGATAAATTTGAATGAAAACGACTAAGGATTGGCAGTTTAACTTCAGAACGAGGAAATGAACCGACAAAGAGATATTTTGTTAAAGAACCAAATCGCAGTATGAAATATTATTTTCAAAATGCTATGCTTGATGATGGAATAGTATAACCGAAAAAACGGAAAAGACCTATGTGAAGTCAGATAAGATTATTGGGGTATACATAATATGCTGAGGCACGTATCTCAGATGAAGTAAAGGCGGATTTAAAGCGAATGTATTTTAAACCGAGAGCCGAGATTGTGAAACAAATTACTGAGAACCAAAGGCAGTAGCAAGAACGGTTTGACGAGGCCAGGCCCGGATCAGATGTCACAAAACTGTGCATCTTTGATGATGATTTATATATTTGTTTATATTTTGATGACTAATTGACTTTTATTCATTTGTTTATCAGGTTGATGACTTGGTGTTGGTGCTGGAAGCTGATCGGCTCAGTACTGGAGAGCCGTGGGCTGACAGTCGATCCCGAGGGTCCTGTATAATGACAGGCAATGGGAGTTTGAATCCAAGAGAGGGTGTCAGGAGGTCGAGCCGAACTGTTATAGCGGCGGACAAGACGAAACTCTGCTGGAATGTAGACGTTTATTAAGTCAACGTGGGCCACAAGTTGGCGTATTGGCCACAGGTTGGCGTATGGGCCACAAGATGGCGTATATTTTACGTTTGCAAAAACGTGTGTCATTCGATGGCTTATGTATGAATGTTACGTTTGTGAAAAACGTGTGTCATTCGATGGCTTATGTATGAATGTTACGTTTGTGAAAAACGTGTGTCATTCGATGGCTTATGTATGAATTTTACGTTTGTGAAAAACGTGTGTCATTCGATGGCTTATGTATGAATGTTACGTTTGTGAAAAACGTGTGTCATTCGATGGCTTATGTATGAATTTTACGTTTACAAAAACGTGTGTCATTCGATGGCTTATGTATAAATGTTACGTTTGTGAAAAACGTGTGTCATTCGATGGCTTATAGGTGAGTTTTTAGACGTTTGCGAAAAACGTGTGTCATTCGATGGCTTATGTATGAATTTTACGTTTGTGAAAAACGTGTGTCATTCGATGGCTTATGTATGAATGTTACGTTTGTGAAAAACGTGTGTCATTCGATGGCTTATGTATGAATTTTACGTTTACAAAAACGTGTGTCATTCGATGGCTTATGTATAAATGTTACGTTTGTGAAAAACGTGTGTCATTCGATGGCTTATGTATGAATTTTACGTTTGTGAAAAACGTGTGTCATTCGATGGCTTATGTATGAATGTTACGTTTGTGAAAAACGTGTGTCATTCGATGGCTTATGTATGAATTTTACGTTTACAAAAACGTGTGTCATTCGATGGCTTATGTATAAATGTTACGTTTGTGAAAAACGTGTGTCATTCGATGGCTTATAGGTGAGTTTTTAGACGTTTGCGAAAAACGTGTGTCATTCGATGGCTTATGTATGAATTTTACGTTTGCAAAAACGTGTGTCATTCGATGGCTTATGTATGAATTTTACGTTTGTGAAAAACGTGTGTCATTCGATGGCTTATGTATGAATTTAGACGTTTGTGAAAAACGTGTGTCATTCGATGGCTTATGTATGAATTTAGACGTTTGCGAAAAACGTGTGTCATTCGATGGCTTATGTATGAATTTAGACGTTTGCGAAAAACGTGTGTCATCCGATGGCTTATATACGAATTTTTGGACGTTTGCGAAAACGTGTGTCATACGATGACTTAAATATAAATTTTGATACGTTTGAGTATAAACGTGTGTCACAAGACGTTGATACTAGGACGACAATAATCGAGACTGAATGTCTGTTTATTGTCTGAGTTGACACGTAGGTGACGGATTTATGAAATTTATAACGATGGCGAGTAAGAATGAAATGTAGCACAAAAGGGGTGCGGTCTATATAGTTCACTTTAAAATGAATATTTTTTCCTGTTATCAGGTAGACGAGCACATCATAGCCAACGGGCGGTATGGGACATCCCGCAAGTCAGGATGGACGAATGTTAGAAATAATAGGGCAGCGGCATTTAAACTTATTTGTTTATGTTTGTTTTATGTAATATGTTGACAGATATACGAGTTACTTGAATGTTTATAACGATATGTATAGACTTGTAAGTGGATATGAAGGGTAGTGGAGAGATATGGGCATTCTGTATAGAGTCGAGATATAGTAAACATCGCTTTGTGTTGTATTATACCAATGAGAAGAAATATATTGTATTTAAAACTGAATTCTTAATTATTTATTGATATAATCATATTTATTGTCTAACATTTCATAGATGGATTTAATAAGCTGTAGTAGTGTATCGTAATTATTTAATATAATGGCAAATTGTAATTTTGCCGTTTATTTTTTATTTTTGTATGAACGTATCAGCTTATTGTTCAATGTTCATTATGAAATAACAGTGTCGTGTAGGAAGATACTCAGATAACGTATTATTTTCATTTTGGTGTACTAATATAATTACTTTTGTCTCAGTTTCATTGTATTTTTAATCAAATGATAACTGAGTGTATTGACTTGAATAATTATTTATCTTGACATTTTCCCGTAAAATTCGTGAAGTTTGTTAAATCATTAATTACTTGACACTTCTTATCAAACAGTATGTAGCCCACACATGCATAAATGTCGATTGGCGCGATTTTAGACTTTGCACCGAATACGTAAGCAAAGTAATGATAATTATTTATGTATATGTTTAAATAATATGCATGTGACACAAGCGAGCTGTTTGTGTGGAAAGGCCATTAACAGTAATGAGATTCATGTGAAAATTATACGAATTAGACTTATCAATTTATTATCATACTGTGTGTGTGTATATAGCGTATTACAGTGATTTCCAAACTTTTTCATGATATGCCTTCTTAGTTCTGTTGCGTCTCCTTGAGGAAAACTGCACGCTAAGTATATGATAATAAAAGACGGGGACGAGGTGGACAATTTAAATTATGTAGGTAGCTTCCAAATGAATAAGAATACAACACAAAGAATTGAATATATTTGTGTTTTTGTGGAGACTAATTAATTATTACGGATTTTTTAATGCGATGGGCCGGGGGTTTTTTAGAGTTAAATTCCGCGAGTAATCGTTAAACCAACATTTAATTTTTGTTTCGCTTCGCCCGGAACGCGACGCCCTAGGCACAAGTTCGCGACGCTCCACTGTGTCGCGATCTACAGTTTGGGAACCACTGGCCTAATATTTTTTACCCGTAATGAATTGAGTCTGTATTGTTTGGATATAAAAAAAAACACAACGTAGGGATAACAATTTGGTACGTCTGTACTAATTGATAGACAGCTATTTGCACATATGATTTCGCTTTGGTAAACATCCATTCAGGGATATATTGACCGTTGTATTATGTTCTATGAACAACCGTCTAACGAACATTATTTGTATGTAGTATGACCTGAAATGTTGATTGAGAAATTTGGAAGACAATGTAGAATTTAGATATAGCCTTTATATTATATTTGTATCATTTTACTAATTTTCGAATTATACTAGTGATTTGATTTACGCAACCTAACATTGTTATAAATAACACAGTAGGGAAATGCAGCGCCTGCTCCAATTACAGTTTGAGCTTTTATTAGTAACTTTCTGGATATACGGGTTAGATTGCTCATGCTTAGGGCCACACATTAACCACTCCTCCCCCAATATGATTCGCAGCGTGACGATTGGTTACCCCGGCTCAAATCACGTGACACTCCATATTTATTATTTTAATGAAATGTACGTTTGACATTTAAATTTTTTTGTTTGAAAGCAGCCAATTATATAATTGGAAAAAATCATTTTACCAATCAACTCTGGTTGGTAAAATGATTTTTTCCAATATGTTTCGAATCAATTATATAATTGGCTGCTTTCCAACGAAAAGTTTTCAATTGCAATTCAGCCGTATAAATCTTATTAATTTATAGATAATTTAGTTGTTCGAACAGCAACGTTAATTCTTAAAACGTGAAATAAAGTTTTACTGCACATATACTGTTTTATAAATGGAACGCTAGTTCAGTCAAAATGTAAACGGTTTTTAATGTATGGAAGCAAAAACCTATTATAGGTTTATAATACAGGGAAATTAGGCAAAAGAAAAATTAGGGGAAAGCTGAATTTTGGTATGAACGTTGATATTGTGGTTCTAAAGAAAATGTTAAAAGTCACCAACGATCCGAGTGCCGCTAAAAATTTTTGAGGGGGTCAAAGATCACGATAAACGGTTTTTTGCGAATTTCTCGGATCCGTTCCATTTTAAGTTGGACTCTAAGCTAACGATTAATAATAATTTTATCGAAATTGGTCTTTATAATTCCAAATCTTCATGGTTTCCGGGCTTGTAGGCCGTGGTCCGGTGGTATTTCTACCTGACGTTTCGTCTACAACTGCGGTAGACATTCTCAAAGGCGATGTGGCAGCGGTCGAAGTATACTCCTTGGCGGCTCACAGGTCAGTGTGTCAGTGACTGGTGTCCTCCCTTCTTTTATGCTCAGTACTAGTGTGTTCTCTGTTCGGTCGTAGTTTACAAGCCTACAAGCCCGGAAACCATGAATATTTGGAACAATACCGGCCGTGAAAGCTTGCACACCAGTTTTTATAATTATTAATGTCAAGTAGAAGTATCGCATTTTCGAAAAAAATCTCTGACTGTCTCTTTGCATGTTTGTTTGCTTATAACTAGAGAAGTACTGCATTAATTTCAATAAAATTATTATTAATCGTTAGCTTAAAGACCAACTTAAAAATAATGGTACAATTAATTATGTTAGGTCATCAGGAAGTAGCATAATTCATTTATGTACGAATCGAGGGGGGAGGAAGCCGCGGGTACTTAAATAAATAAAACTATGAATCGTAGAAAAAAATGTTTATACAAAATTTTTAGAGAATTTTATTCTCTACAAGATTGATAATAACCATTTTTTGCTTAAAATGGAGCGAAATGGAGAAATTCGCAAAAAAACGTTTCTTGTAACCTTTGACCACCCCTAACATTTCTAGCAGCACTCGGATCGATGGGGACTTCTGATTTTTTCTTTAGAGCCACAATATCAACTGTTCATACCAAAATTCAGCTTTCCCCTAATTTTTCCGAAGCACAATGTCTAATTTCCCTGGACTTGTTATAAGGATTCACTGAAGCGTAAGCATCACAGTATTAAAGCGTGCTACAAGCATTATTTGACGTCATAATGTACCTATATACGAAAGTATTTGCATAAATATCGTCGTCAGTATCACCAAGTGACGTAACTATAAAAAGGCATGTGTCGCAGCACATACGACCGAAGTGAAACTTCTTATGTATGAATATATAGACGTTTGTTCTATTTTGTTGGTATGATTGATTATTCTGTAAATATGGAAATTTATTAAAGTTTTTTTTATTTAAAACATAATATTAATAAAATAATAATTATACTATTAGGATTCGTCAAATGAGCATACGACATCTGGTGGCAGAAAATTGTACTCGGATCATGGAAAAAATTACACGCCTTGTAAAACTTACTTTACAACGAATTATTTTCTAATGAAATGTGGAAAAACTTTTATGAATTAAAAAAATATTATATATTAAGGTAGTTGTCGTGCTATGGGCGTAGTGTCTAAAAATTCTAAATTTTCGTATACTCATTAAGGATACTATAATACAAATACCATTAAAATTTGAAGTTGAAATTGACCATCTCTAACTCGAGATAAACTTAATTAAAGTTCAGATAATTAACACGGAGAGCATAGGAAAGGCTTTTTTGACAAGTTTTTTAATTAAAAAAAAGTAACAGTCAGAAATATTCAAAAAACTAACTGTTCATTGATGTTTTTGTTCTGAGTTTAAAAAAGAAAATCCAAAAATTATTGACCTTTTTATTGTTGAGATATAATAACGCAAAGTTCAACAATTTATGAGAAAAGATTGACATTTTTATATAATCCAAGCGAACAAACTAAGTGAAATATGTGTAACTATGTGAACAACAGTTTAGGTACAGTCTCTATCAAAATTTTTTTACATTTAACACTATACTTATTTATTGTTTTATGAACGAAACTTTTGGATGTTATTATCACAAGACAACTACCTTAATACAACAATTTGACATTTTTTTAAAAAAAGATTGACCGAAATTGAGTGTTTTACTAGAGAATTTTTTAGAGTTAAATTTTGATGTAGAATATTCAATATATGTGTATAAAGCAGGACTTGATGAAGGAGACTTGTGTTGAGCTAAAATTTTTGAGAGCCTGATGAAGTTAGGAATCCTAATAAAACGTTGCAATCAAAAAATAGGATTTTAACATTTATTTTACGATCCTAGAACCTCCAAAACTTATTCCCATTAAATTTATTAATAAGATGTACTCATTATTATACTGTACTACTACAATAGTTAAATCACTGATGATTGACAAATTTGGCACTAGCAATAATCATACAAATATTTTGAGGCTAGTAACTTACTTATTACAATACTTATATTATGTTGCTGTAAGCTGTAATCATAAATTCTTAGCACCCGAGCGAAGCCGAACGGGGACCGCTAGAACTTTTTTAAAATTGGTTTCAAAGTATAACAGCTTCTTATGAAGATACGTGCAGTCAAGATTTTGTTTATAAGAATTCGTTTTTTTGTAGGTATTTTGGTTCTTAAATTTTGAAGTCAGATTTTTTTTTAATATACTAGGAAATTAGCCCGTCGTGATAGAATTTATATAATCTTTGGCCAAATTAAATTTTAGTCCTAAAACGTCTTTTCGCACAACTAAAAGTATGTATTTTATCTACTGTGTTTACGTTTGAGCAAAAAATGCAAAAATTACGGAGAATGCAATACTCAAGTGTTTTTTTAACTGTTTACATGTTTGTATTCGCCGAATATATAAAAACAAAACAATTATAAATGTGGAAAGTGGACTTTGAAGCTAAATGTAATTTTTCGATTATAATAATAATTTAAATCAGCAGGTTCAAAGAATTATTGTCGTTAAAATTTTCAAATAGAAATCTAGGTATATTTGTTTAGCAATGTTGTGTGATCAAGCGTCAGGAGTACACATTACTTAATTTATATAATAATATTAGGTATAATATAAATTTAACTTTGTGAAATATATTTCAATGTATGTACCTTAATCTACTTTACGATAGGGCTACCCGCTTCACCAGCGGATCTACTATAGGTCAAGGCCGTGGAGAGTTTCCTTGCTAGGGAGGCATTAATACGTTCGTGTACATAGTCACTTTAATATTCCCTACTAGCGGCCCTGTCCGGCTTCGCCCGGGTACCAAGAAAGCCCGGGTGCAATACACTACTCACTCGCTTCGCTCGTTCGCTTGCATATTATAATTACATTACTCTCTCGCTTCGCTCGTTCGCTATATATATAAACATTCCGTGAAAAATTATCTAACTGATGGTGAAAACCGCATCAAAATCCGTTGCGTGGTTGAGTTAGCGGTTATACAGACAGCCAGACGCGGAAAACGACTTCATTTTATATTATGTAGAGAAGATATATTCAGTATAGGTACCTTTTTTGTCTTAAAAGTATACTGTATAGCTAATGTTTTTTCTAACATACGAGTAAATTTCCATTTAGTTTGAGCTGTGATCACTAATCGTGTCCTATACCAATACAATTTAGCAGTCTTACTTAAAATTTAAGTGACTAAAGTTCACACACACTTTTCTTATGAAGTGCAACGAATCAAAATTTACTTGCTCGCATGTTATAATATTGTGTTTAGTAATATCTATTGAACGAAAATAATTAAATATACTATGTCCACTTCAATGTGAAACATTTGAAATTAGTATTTTTAATCAAACCATACGACGATTAAACTCGAAACAAATATTTGATTGATAAAAGTTTCATTTAATACATGAAATTTTGAATAGCATCTTATTATTGAAATGTGATTTATGAACCTATTTTATTTAAATATATTAGTGGTTTATTATTTGTTATCAGTAGATATATTCTTTATTATTGCTGAATATATAATAAAAGTGATGTTAAATGCCACACATTAGCTAATGAAATCTGAAATCAAATGAGGAAATAGGAAATAAATAATTCATTGACTACATTGCAAATTTATTACAATGGGCCACTTAACACTTTACACATCCAAAGAAACCTTGATTATAATATAGCCCTGTTACCAGAGGCATATTATTAATAGGTCTCTTCTAGCTAGAAACATTGAACTACATTTTTTGCTTATAATTTTCCTTCGAAGGGCGGTGTATAAGTTTCCAAAGAGTCGGAAAAGTTCCAATAAGCAGTTATTTGTAAATAACTCAAATGGTTATTGTTAGAACCGAAAAGGATTGGATTTTATTGTTTTCGAGAAATAATAATAATAATAATTACCTAATAAAACACTAATTACTAAGTATGTATTTGACGTTAAACATAAGTAATGTGAGAAGGTTCTTTTTATAGTAGATTGTGTGTCTAGATGCGTAATGAGGTATATTACTGACGAGTAGTGACAGTATGTAAAAACGAGCGCTAGCGAGTTTTAATAGTCACACGAGTCTAATATCATTACGTACGAGATATCATTACGTACGAGATATAGGTATTTGGTATATTTGCCACACCCACTATAAAATAGCTACTTTTCACCTCATTTTTAGTATATTTGAAAATTTTTGACAGTTCATTTGCGCCGTCAATTTTATTTATAGCAAGCCGTGAGGACGTAATAGCGGGCGGAACAGAGTGAATAAACATTAATCACTATGGAAACTGTTTATATTCCACACTAGTGTGTTTTGAAAGCACTTTCAACACACCTGTCTGTTATAACTGACCCATTCCATGCATACATACACGTATGTAAAGCATTGTGGGAATGGCAAAAAAAAATCGCCTGTGTGAACTCAATGAGTTACCTATTTGAAAAAACTTGTAGAGAAATTGTAAAATTTTGCAATCGCATTAGATGTATTACGGAAAAAAATATGTTTTACAGCAATTAATTTTTCTATTTTTTGGTTAAAATTCTGTTTTTTCAAATAACTTATTTTTACTTCACAACAAAACTTTTTTTGACAAAATTAATGTCATTATAATTTTAAATAGTAAGTAAATCTCATAATAGTAATCTCAATAAACATTAAAAATTATTAAAATAATTAAAATTTATAAATAATATATTCTCTTAATATTTTAATATCAGTAAAAAAAGAAAAAAAAACGTTAATTTCAAAATGAACCAGTTTTCTGACTGCGGGAATCTAAATGTAACATAAAGTAGGGAATCCACTATAATATCCAGTAGGTATATCCACTGTCAAACAAAGAATCATAATAACAGTAAACCATACGATTAAAGTGTCTGATTCACGATTTTCATCTGATACATGAGTCCAGTTCAATATTGACAATTTAAACCACAACGCTATTTATAGTTGACTTTATAGAATTACAGCGTTTGATGTATTATTTTATTTACATTCAGGGCACGCGACTTGTTCAATTCTGTGGTGAGGCTCTCAAACCATAGAACACAGAAATTCTCTTATTAAATATGAACATCAGGTATGCTGCATAAATTCCGTTTGCGAAAAATATATGATTGGCTCGGGGCTATTTTTACCATCTGTCAAAGATGGTCTAGTTGGCTATCATTGTCTGTTATAGTAGGAGAGCCTTCGTGAACAGTTAGAAGATTATTAATTGACGAATCTCAAGTACAGTGAGGCTTCGCTAAACATGGAAAGGCAAGGTTGTCGGGCCGAGGTATGCAGGGGTGGAGAAAAGAGCCAAATTTCGCCGCCCTCATAAACGCTTTTAGACGTCATGCGTGTTAGAGGATTTTATTTTTTTTGTTTGAAGATATGAATTTTTAGATGCCAAAACACGAAAGGTTGGCGGGTACTTCTCCCCCTTTCCCCTTGTCAACCGTGTTTTAATTCGCGCGCGCAAAGGGAAACCCTCCCCCATGTAGTAGAAGGATGAATCAAGATGAATATGAAAGATTTTCACTTTTTCTTCGGTTTTGCGTTCGGTTGGCAGTCGGGGCCTATTTTTAACCGACTTAAAAAAAACAGAGGTTATCAATTCGACATGTATATTTTATTTTAAATGTTTGTTCAGCCATAACTGCTCGAGGGGTTAACCGATTTAAAAAATTTCAACGCCGCATTGGGTTCAGAATGTTTGCGGAATGATCACATATAATTCTTATTTAAATCGGTTCAGTAGCTCAATAGTCCGGCTTCGGCCGGGTGCGTACTATGAATTTATGATTTATTTATATATAGCGGTTGCAAAATAAGATTTCATTTTGATTTGTTAATATAACACATCGACAAACTTTATTATTCCTTTACTGATTATACTTTACACATTTGTATAACACGTTAGAATTATGTACAATGTGCCTATCTATTACTATATCTATTCCATATAGGTAGTTGATTTTCCAAAAACGCTGAAATAGATGTTTCTTTATTTATATCCATACAAACTTTGAATTCTAATTTCACGTCCTTCGGGGTTAAATTTTGAGAAATCAATTCTTAGCGGATGCCTACGTCCTATAAGGAACCTACCTGCCAAATTTTGTTTTCTCAAAATAATTTGTTTCTCTAAATGCACACAGGTATAAAGACCCTTTTTGTTTTCCCAAATTCGAGAAAATTTTAATCCGTGATGAATTTTTCAAATAACGACTCTAATCAGTTCATGAAAAGTTAGTTGGAAAATTTCAGGTGAAAAAAGATCGCAGTGCAGTGTCGTTATATTTATTATTTTTCAATTACACAACGTTTCGATAGGGAATCCTATCTTCCCCAGACACCTGAGGAAGACAGGATTCCCTATTGAAACGTTCAAACAGCGTAATTTTTTTGTTCGTTAAAAACAGGTTGTATATCGATTTTTGATGGAACAAGTTTACGTAAGGTAATTTAGCTATTGCCGTACAGTTATCCCTGTTAACCACGGCGCGGTCATGATTGGTCTGTTCAGGAAAAAAACTTACTTTTGTATCATTGTGGATGGAAAATTATACAGGGTGTCCAAGACTTGCGTTGTCGGCCGATATATTGATTTTGGGTGAAGATAGAAAAAAAGTTTAAATACAAAAGTTGTATAAATTTTAATGGTGTATAACCTAAAAATATTTTCAATTATACAGCCTGTCCCATTTAAGCGTGGCAGATCAAAGCTATGTTTTTTTTAACCTAGCACCCTGTTTTTATTCGTTTTTTCAATTTTGCATCTAAATGTGAATAGAAATCGTAAGGAAAGCCATGCTCGAAAATTCAGTAATTTTTGAGTTATTCAAGTTTTTTAGAAATTTTTGACACGTGCAGACCTTTACCTAAAATTCGACATAGCCAAAACAGAAACCTTTATCAAACTGAAATTTTGAGAATCACTAGATAATGGACGGACGAATCAATGTCTGTCCTAAAAAATGAATTTATTATACAGGGTGTTCAAAATAATGTACTTCTTTTACCTAACTTCAATCACGTGTAACTTTTGATTGTTAAATGCAACGAGGTTATTTTTTGCTGGAATTGTATTCTTTAGGATATTTACTAACACTTTTATTAAGGGTTGTCCAAACCTAAACCTATTATTTTAATACGAAAATATTTGTTTAAGTTTGGACAACCCTTAATAAAAGTGTTAGTAAATATCCTAAAGAATACAATTCCAGCAAAAAAATTATATCGTTGTATTTAACAATCAAAAGTTACACGTAATTGAAGTTAGGTAAAAGAAGTACATTATTTTGAACACCCCTGTATAAAAAATTCATTTTTTTAGGACAGACATTGATTTGTCCGTCCATTATCTAGTGATCCTCAAAATTTCAGTTTGATAAAGGTTTCTGTTTTGGCTATGTTAAATTTTAGGTAAAGGTCTGCACGTGTCAAAAATTTCTAAAAAACTTGAATAACTCAAAAATTACTGAATTTTCGAGCATGGCTTTTCTTACGATTTCTATTCACATTTAGATGCAGAATTGAAAAAACAAATAAAAACAGGGTGCTAGGTTAAAAAAAACATAGCTTTGATCTGCCACGCTTAAATGGGACGGGCTGTATAATTGAAAATATTTTTAGGTTATACACCATTAAAATTTATACAACTTTTGTATTTAAACTTTTTTTCTATCTTCACCCAAAATCAATATATCGGCCGATAACGCAAGTCTTGGACACCCTGTATATGAGTAAATAATAAAAATATCAGTATCGAATTACGCTACGCTCTATTAATATCATTAATGGTTGATTGGTCCTAGTATGAGTATCCTTTCTTCTATAACTCTCAATAGATTTGTATAGGTACCTATAGATTATATTATAGGATACTTATTGACATGACAAAGCGTTTATAATATTATCTTAACGTGGCCATGATACATTTCGGACTGCAATGCCAGTTTTGTTTGTGTATGTTTTGTCATTGAAGCGAATATCAGACCACCTGATGTGTTACGGAAATTTAGATACAAGACATACGGAAGTGAAGTTTATATAGTATAACAAGTAACAACCACCTACAAATTATACTACAGTCCTTGTTCAGGATAGATAAAACTGAAAATCGCCGTATACTATGCATAAGTTCCTTAACTTTTAAGTGTTTGTCAAATTTTTGACGTAGAATTAGTCTTTCTCGGCGGTATAGTAGTCCAAGAGCCCATGACACTCAAAGTGTCCGCCATAAATTTGAAGGAAATTTGTCATCTTGAGGACCAATTCGGTCCCTGCTGAACCCGAAATGAGCCAGGTGTGCGGAAAATTTCAGCCAGGGCCGGACAAAAGGTGTACTTCCGGTCTGAAAAAACCGATCATTTCTGCCACCGAAAACAAATTCGATTAACACCCCTCTCCCGCCATTATCCCTCGCCTAACAGCAGTGACTTAAAAAAAGGGTTACGTTCCGTCACAAGATAAAGGGTCGAGATACATTTTAAATGGAAGTTTCTGACTTCCGTTTGATATCCACGCAAGGTGGGCGGGCGGTTGGCGGCCAGGGAATTAAAAAAAAGATTTTTTTGTGAAATATGGAGTCCCCTTTTTCAGACATCGCAACGAATCTGAAATTTTGCATGCAGGCTATTTATGACATAGTTATGTGTTATATTTGTATCATACAATTAATATGTCATATCAAATTGAAAAATGATCTTAAGTAATATTAGTGAAATCAAGGAGTCGGACGGATACAGAACATTTTGCTAGAGTTACAAGATCACCTACCCCCGCCGTTTTCGAGGATGTTGAACACGGTAAAAATAGTGTAAAAAGTTTTTAGCTATTCGCTACCCCTAAAACGGCCAAAAACCACCCCTTATGGCTGTATTTCTGCACAGACTCCTGGGTTGACGCCAAAATTCTTTTACTTTTCATCAGTTTGAGTGGTGAAGGTTGGCACAGGGTAGGACACCGTGATGACCCTCGGGGGTTGATTCTACCCTCCCAAGGGGTTGAAATTTCAACTTTCCCCTCGCGCTAAAAGTTATGTACTCCCCCGTTTTCGAGGATGCTGATAACGAAAAAAACTTTTAGCCGGGTTGAACCCTTCCCACCGTAAATCGGGGTGTTTTTGGCCGTTTGAGGGGGTAGGAAGGGTAGAACTCGGCTAAAAGTATTTTTTTGTGATCAGCACCCTTGAAAACGGGGTGTGCTTAATTTTTAGCGCGAGAGGAGTTAGTTGAAATTTCAACCCCCCCGGAGGGTAGAATCAACCCCCGAGGGTGATCACGGTGTCCTACCCGGTGCCAACCTTCACCACTCACCTCAAACTGATGAAAAGTAATAGAATTTTGGCGCAAACCCAGGCGTCTGTGCAGAAATACTGCAAAAAGGGGTGGTTTTTGGCCGTAGTGAATGGCTAAAAACTTTTCTCACTATTTTTACCGTGTTCAGCACCCTCGTAAATGGTGGAGGTAGGTGCTCTTGTAACTCTAGCAAAATGTTCGGATTTTGAGCCAAAATCCCGCCTCCTTGATTCCACTATATTGTAATTGATGAATGGTAGTTCTGCGTCTTTGGTTGTATTGTGGCGCAGTCGTAACTGTGCCCCTTGTCATTTTTTTAACAAGTATAAAGTATATTTCTATGAAATTTTGAATTATCCTTATCATCATAAATGGGAAAAACCAACTGATTCATCCGTTAGCGTTTTGGTTACTAAATTATTTTGCTGAATAGGAGATAAACTCAAACTTGGCTTTGTAACCTCTCTTGTAAACTGATAGGTCATCATGAATAATTTATATTCGAGGTTTTCATATTTAACGCAATCATTTCGTAGAATTTCTGGCATTTAATAATA
The DNA here is from genome assembly GCA_039654895.1 of Mongoloraphidia duomilia. Lineage (NCBI taxonomy): Eukaryota > Metazoa > Arthropoda > Insecta > Raphidioptera > Raphidiidae > Mongoloraphidia > Mongoloraphidia duomilia. Next base: position 32,545,685 of record CM077518.1, on the reverse strand, counting down.
AATTACATTTACCTATATTTTAAGAGCATGTTATGTCTAATGAATTGGTAATACCTATCTAACCTCTTGTCATATGTATAAATTCACTCAAAAAAAAAAATGTATGAAGACGGCTAATTCTATATTAGAAAAGTATGATAAAAAAAGTAATGAAATCATAATTATTGCGAATTCAAATTTCAGATATTTCACACTTTCAGTGTTAATCCAATGAAAGTGTGAAATACATTTTCTCTAGAAATGTTTTTGAGTTGATTTAGACATAAGTATGACAAGAGGTAGATACTATTAATTCATTAGACATAATATTATGTTAACATGCTTTCAAAACATAAATGTCAATTTATTATTATATGCCAGAAATTCTACGAAATAAAATTGGAATGTCTGTTTATTATTTCGATATTTAAACAAATTGTTTTTGGTATTTACGCGATACAGAAGACATTTTATTTTAGTAGACTATGAGAGTATCTAGTTCTCAAGTTATCATATATAGTTATCAGCAACTACTTTCCAATCAAGGTTCGAAAATCTGATTGTAATAGATATTATGTCAAACCTTGAATGTTAGCTGTTTAATAATATTGTTGTAATAGATATTCATTTTATATAAAATTAAATCATAGCTGGGTTGTATGCGAGGAAAATTCTAGTAGACAGTATTTATATAAACGGTATATAGGGTGATGATTTTTTCGATGCTCACCTTTGGTATCTTGGGAACGGTTAAAGATTATTTTTGAATTTATTATCTTGTTATCGTATTTAAGGACTTTTAATAACAGTAGGTATTATATATTAGCTATACAATCTGTCATTTTTTTACATTGTTTCAAATGTTTTTCAAAGCATTATAGTCTAGTTCACAAGTTGATAAACGTGTTAATTCTTGCTACTGCTAGTTAAAATATGTGTGATAGCTTATTGGATTCGTAATGACGTCTAGAAAAATGTGCGAAAATTTCGAACCCGCAGATAAAGTATTGCAAAAGTTATTAACAATTAAAGACTCCAAAAAAATTGGGATACGTTTTTTGCAATTACTTAACTCTAAAACTATTAATATTTAAGAATTGAAACACAAATATTTTTAAAGAGGATGAAATTTCCAAAAAAAATGTCGACTCCTGGAACTTCATCTCTGTTATTAATAGTTTCAATTTAATGTTGAAAATAGGGCTTTTCGCGGCGGAAACAATTTTTTTCACTCATTTTTCATAAAATGAGCCTATTGTTAATTAACTCTTTTTTTAGAGTTCTTGTTTACATTCCAAGTCGGATATTTTTTAAACAAAACCTTCTAAAATTATTTCGCTTCGTGGAGACCTTTTGACAACTATACTAAATGAGATAATCAACTTGCGGTATACTTTTAATTGTTATAATCTACGAATTATGACTTATTTAAGTAACAGAAAAATTAAAAAGTTAAAAAAAGGGGTCGAAAAAATTTTTTTTATTAAAATTTATTGTTATTACTATTTTTATATATGAAGAATCTATATATGAAGAAGCAGTTTGTTTAGATAAATTTTTTCTGTGGTACGTTTCCTGAGACCTTAAGCTATAAGAAAACACATATGTTGCCGGACCCCCGTATGGTGCATTCTACCCCAAGGGGGTGAAAAGGGATGAATGTGTTTTTTACAGATTTAACAATTCTGTCCATATTTTCAAAATTCCACCCCTAAGTGGGTGAAAAGGAGTAAATGTGTTTTTACAGATTTAATCATTTTGACCATACCGTTGGTCTTTGAAACATGATATCTGGAGGGTACATTCCTTTTACAACGTAGGGATCCACTAAGAAAGATTTTTCAAAATTCCATCCCTAATCTGCAAAAAAAGACATTCACCCCTGTTCACCCTCTTGGGGGTAGAATGGACCACACATGTGAAGTATTTCATTAATTGCCAACGTCTTGCTTTAAGAATCTCCATCGGTGCATGAATTACCGATTCTCTGGCCCAAATAACCTTAGCTGTTGGTGGTCTTTAAAACACAATTACAATTACAATTACCGATTCTCTGCGCTAATAATAATTTTGCTTTGAGATACAAATTGTTAAGAGCTTAGCCTTATGGAAGTTTCTGAATACTTGATAAATTCTGGTAATTATTCAATCAAGTCACGTAAAGCGTTTCATTAATTTCTAACTTTCTGCTATAAAAATCTCCAACCGTGTGTGAACAACCGAAAGCTTGGCAAGCTCTTTGAAATGTTTTCCATTGAGAAACGAAACCATTTACAAATTGCTAAAACTTCCCACCTTACGGAAGTTGAGGTATTATATGTGTGCCGACACAAAAAGCTTTACCAGGTCTTCGGATCGATCACGAGGCACGTGCAGTAAAGCTGTATCTGTGTGTCGCCGTGAACTTGGCCGGCACTGTCTGGCGTAGCTTTGAACTGAACACCGCAAGCCCTACTACTAGGCACTGTACACCGGTCTATTCTAATTATGTGACGTCTATTTCTAAATGTCTCCCGTTGTGAAAAATTCGACTGAGACGATGATGGTGGTGTTAAGTTTGCAACACTGCACTGTCATTTTAATAGACCGACTTTACGTTACAATATTCTGTTGTAATTATTGTTACAAAATAGGGTGTTCAGACTAGAATATTGCCAACTATACGAATAAACTAGGTTATGTTCAAATAACGTAACTTGAGTTCATATAGACTGTATAATGTGATTAAAAAAACAAAACAAAAACATGCAAACGTCCTATTAACAAAAAAAAAACAAACAAATGTAATTGCTAGAGGCCTTAAAATTTAAGTGTCAGTGATGTTATTTTTCTTAAATATTTTATAAATAGTCTGTGATAGAAGAAATATGTTATTTTAAGTGATTTAAAAATTATGATTCGCAAACATATCAAAATATTTCTAATTGTCTATTTTATACAAAGTGTTCGTTGCTATTGCATATATTAACTATATATTTTTGACGCGAAATGATAATCCACAAAGTTATGTGAGAAAAAACTAGAAGTAATGAGAACCCACCGGTTTAGTGATTATACCTGTATTTTATTTAACGCTATAATATTTGTAATTATTAAATATTGCTGATAACTAATCGATCATAATTATGATTAAGAATATTCCTGGACTTTTAAATTATATATATTTTAATATGTACATTCTTATTAGTGTAATATTCTTTCTCAAGAAAAAAAACATTAGAATGCATAATGTAACACATCAAACTCTGTGATCTATAAATATTGTTTAAGCTAATCAATTTTGAATGCCAAGTGAAGTTTTATGTGATTGAAATTGCAGTCTGCAACTATGGATGCACTAGATCACGATTTCTATCTCGATTTTTTAATTGTAAGTCGTTTTATTTTTTTATTTAAAGCGTTACATTTATGTCAAAACATTCTTTTGATTCAGAAAAAAATATTTTTGATATCTGCTCTAAAGACTGCTATGAGTTACGATACGATGTAAGAATATCTTGGTTATAAATTTAATAATTGCATTTTCCTGTTTTACGTTTTTATATCTTCCAAAAACCATTAATCCTTCTCATATCTCCATAAAAATAATCATGTTGATTAATATGCGAGAAATGTCGAGTTCAAGAGTATACCTACTACCAAAATTATTTATTTGACAAATGATGTTGAGTTTCTTAGCTATGCTTTTTTGCCCTATGAAATTATTTCTCCAAACCCAAAGATTTCATCAATTATTAATAACCAAATTTTCTCTGGTAATGATTTGAAATTACACTTTCATTATGTTCATTCAAAAGATCTAAAACTGCGCTTAAATATGCGCTCCGTTTTACTGCAAATATTAAACTTCGCTACGTTTTCAATGAATCAAATTCGTCATTTTTTCATAAAAATCCATAGATTAGTAATTCGGATGTAAACCAGTGCCATATGTTTTGAAAATGTTGATAATATCAATGATGTCATCCAGGTTGCTAATATTTTCAAGTGATACATTAATATACTATTGATAACAATTCTGCGATAATATCATCATTGTTGCAGGAATTTGACTTTATCACTAATATTTTTTCCGTAACAAAAATAGGTAGCTGATTTCTATATTGAACAGGGATCATATTAAAGAGTATAGGTATTAGGTTTTCACCTAAGTATGTGATACATTTTGAAACATGTTACCGGATTTTGAAAAAAACCGGCGAAGTGCGGGTCAAACTTTTTAATTTTCCGTGGGAATTTAAAGACTTAGGATTTTCGCTTAGATTGTCCTGTAAACTATGCGTGAGGCCCTATATTCCCTATTTTTTTCAAAATTTTAGGTTCAGTAGTTTCGATGATAAGGGGGGGGGGTCAGACAGACAGACAGACATTGGAATGATACTATAAGGGTTCCATTTTTTTTCATTCTGAGGTACGGAACCCTAAAAATAGGTAAAACATTCATTTGGGATGTATTAAAAAAAATGTGCTAGTAGTTAGTAGGTACCTACTGCTTTTGCTATGATACTCGGAGTTCGGACTCAAACAGACCGTTCGAGAGGGTAATGGTGCTGTTGATGCACAAAGGGTTGCGAAAAAGATTCTGGGGGTCGTAGTAAATATTGACAAACGTGAGTCAATTAAATATATTATGTTAGAAAATTATTGAAATTATAATACACTATACGTTTACTGCTCGGGGTCGTTAATAATTTTATTTTATGATGAGGGATCGCGAACAAAATAAGTTTATAACGTTTTTATTAAAACTGACACTTCTGCCAAATTTTAGTCACTTTCTACGTTAATGTAAAACAAAAATGTAAAGCCGCTTCAGCCTTCATGTTGCAAACACCATAACTGTTGAAGGTCACATTGGGCAGGTATTCAAAATTATGATGTTCGGTTCCTTTTTTTCTCAAGAAATACTTACAGACGTTCTTTTTTAATCATATATCACTCTAAATTTGACCATATATAAAAACAGCATTACTTCATTATCGATTGATAAGTAAAGTGTACCTTGGTAGTTGGTACCTACGTTCTGTAAAAATGTATATCAATCATATTAGAAGAGATGTCGGCGAAGGTCGCCTATAAAATGATCACGCGACTTCAGTGAAAGATACTTTTCCGGTTTTCGTGACTGCAATTACTTTATTGGCAAACGTCGGGCTCTAAGATCTGGCAAGTTAAGTTGTTTTGTTTTTTTATTATTTAGCAGAAAATGTTACAATGAATTAATGTATATTTCCATATATTACTATAAAAAATGCAATTTTAACACATTTTTGTTTTTGTGGAAAATATTCAGTTATAAATTTTTTAATCACAAATTTAGCATGTAAACAAGAAGGTCGAAGTCAAATTTTGAATACCTCAGTTTATGTGTTCACCTTTGTGCCAGTTTCAATTGCCGGTGCTTGTGCAATACTTGCAGCTAATGCTCTTAATACTGTCAAGTGTACAGGATTAGCATTTATATGGATTGTTCTGGTGTAGAATATTGAGGTTGATAGTAATATAATTATTATGTTTTAGTGTGATCAAAGAGGATATGTATTATAGAGTCGCCATTCAAGGTTAAACTATGTTAGTGAATGCACCGTAAATATTTAGAGACTATAGAACTATTAATTATTAGGCCCTAGTTTGTTATAAAGATTAAATATAGCATTCATACAACTAAACAAACAAAGACAGGCTTTATTTTTGACATAAAGCATAACAATTTTATTTTTCCACAAATAAATGATAGCAAAATCGTTTCACTTGTATCCAGTCAAATTCTGCTTCATTAAACTGCAAAAACTTGTTATATATACACTTGCGCGGTAAATATATAGGATAGTAATGGATCAATAAACGTACCACATTTAACTTGCAATCTCTAGTTGTGTTAACCTAATGACACTATTATTCGTTAACAAAATATCTAAGTATGCTAGCTGACGTTAAAGCAATTTGTGGTAGTCGACTGTTTTAAGCTAGGCGCGCACGAACGATAAATCAGTCGTCCGATCTAACTAACGGATAGTATTGACAATGGTGTCATATGAAAAAGCACGCATGAAGCGACACAGAATCGGTCGATTTCATGCGCGCTTTTTCATATAACACCGTTGTCATTACTATCCGACAGTTAGATCGGCCAATTGATTTATCATTCATGCGCGACATTAAGTCTTGGCGCGTACAGACCGAGTTTTCAACCCAAACCGAGGCACATGTGGAGAAATATTCGGAAGTGTTTGAATCGGTATGTACGGCACGGGCCAATATGTTCCAATCAGTTCCAACGGTTTCCAAGCTTGGCATTGGCTTTCGGACATCAAAGAGGGTTTGAGTTGGTCTGGACAGTTGTTGCTTGCTTTGGTCATTTAGGTGTTTGTATTGGTTCTTCAGTTTCTTCATTTTAATGATATTGAAATATCTAGCACCGAACCTTCCCGAACGCTGTCCAACTCAAAATAGGTACTTTTAGTGTGTACGAGCGCCTTCCAATCCCTTCCAACTTCAAATGTGCTTGGATTCGTTGACTTGGCGTTGGTTTTTGGTCTGTTCGCGACTTTAAAAAGTACTTAATTATCGTAAGGTTGCTGTTGATTATACTTATGGCGTTTTCATGTCTCGTCTCTTTAAAAACTTGCAGTTGTCGAATTCTAATCTCAGAACTAGTAAAATTACGAATATTGGATTGTCAGTTTATTATTAAAGTAATAATTTATAAATGACATGAAATCTTAAAAAGAATACAGATGCTAAATATAAGAAATCTTCGGCAATGAGAAATGAAGTAGAATTTAATTGCAAATTAAGACATTAACTGAAAACCTTAACCGAGCGAATACTCTGCTAGTGAGAGCGGTACCCTCGAATTCAGAAGATACTGCGTCTGAATAACTGCGTAAGCAGATATAATATGGAATTTATTTTCTTGTTTCTTCCCGTTGAGGAACAATAATTCCTACACCAGTAATTTTAAGGTGTACCCTGGTTTACTTGACATGATTCCAAATGAATGTAGACGCAGTATATTGTAATGGCTTATAACTTTTCTGACTCCGGCGTGCTCACAATATTTCCTACTAGATTTAGTTTTTTATCATTCCTTCGCTCGCGCTGTACAGTGAACAATAAAATGTTGAATAACGAGAGAAATATGGATAGGGTCTTTCATTTAAGTCGAACGCGACTTCTGCGCATACTGCCGCCGTTTGAATTAGCGCTTCGAAAACAAACTTATTAGAGACGTTTATTTACTGTATCACCCAATGAGTCAGCTGTCAGATGATCAGATATCTTGGGTGATAATAATTATAACCCAAGATCTCACTTGTCTTTTTTTACACGTTTTAAAAGTATTTCGTCATAGATTTTTTAAGAAAATCTTTTCGGAAATCCAGAAATCGTCATACAAATGCACGCGTTCCCAAAAACTTTTCCACTAAACGAAAAGGCCTAATGTGTAAGGAACATTAGACCTGATAGACGCTTATGAGTTATGACCTCTGTTGTCGAACGTCTGTTATCGACAATAAATATATTGTTTTTACAAAATTAAACCAAGAATTTCCTTCCCAACTGGGCAAAACCAATACCAGGACAAAAAGATTATGAACTTCTTTAAACTGAAAACTATACAGCGCATCATTTGCACCAAATTATTGTAAATACCATGTTTTGCTGAAGCGAAAACAAAAATACAAAATATGCACATGATTTGTGTACACAGTGACGTATTTTTTATACAGTATGTAAATAGGTAAGCTGCACATAGGGAATTTAGCAATGAGAAAAAATAAATGGATCAGAGTGAGTCGTGACTCATAATGTATAGTCACGGACTTGAGAAAGTTTACACCTGTATCAGGGGCTTGAGAATAGCCGAGAGTGTAGCGGCGCTGTTGTTTACATGGCGTTGCTATGGTTCCTCTATTACAAGTCCCCAGTTCTCGGGTTCTAGCCCGAGAGCTGGTAAAAGTGTCAATTAGATTTTCAATTTATTATTAAAAAAAAAAAATAATGAATTGAAAATATGAATTGGTGCTAGGCCGAAATAACCTTAGCTATTGGTGGTCTTTAAAATACAATACAATTACACCTGTATCATTTAGTTAGCGGTTTTTTTAATTTTCGTTGTATTTGGCTTTTGATAGTAATGCATTAATTACTAAGGTTACATCCTAAAAATTCAATAAAAAATTATAATCAAAACACATCTCTTGTTTTATATACAATCAAAATTACTCAGTGTTATTCAATTAAAACATAAATGATTATATTTGATACTAGAAAACTCCTTCCTCCAATCTTGCAATAATTCTTCTTTTTTGTTCATTGTTTTTATAATTTCGAGGCATTTAAACGACAATTATTTCTTTTAATTTTTGATATTTATATTTACCTACCTATCAAACTAAATTTGTCGCTAAGCTACTGACTTTTTGTGAACTTACAGTGAAAAACTCAAATGTAAACTTTTTAAGTCCGCGAGTGTATATATTTATATAGGGTTGCTATGGTTATTTTAGTGTTTTTATTTTAGTTTCCATTATTTTTATTTTACTTGACATTTAAACGGCAATTGAAATAAAAATAATACTAAAATAAACACTAAAAAACTACAGCAACTCTATATAAATACGTAAATTATAAATCATGGCTCATTCTGATCCATTCAATTTTTTCCCATGCTAATTTCCCCATGTGCAGCTTACTTGTTTACATACTGTATATTAATAAATAATAGGTCACAAAAATAAATTTGGAATACAAGAAAACATTACTTATTCGTTATTATGTACATACAGTATCTATTGTCTGCTGGGTTAAATAAATTTGAACTTTTTTTTGTCAAGACACAATGCGTACTATGACAAAGACTTCTTGACGTATGAGAGTCTACAATACCTTTCTTTGAAATTATAATCATTTAAATTATATTTACGTAGTACAAATAGACATTTGTTTAATTAGTAATTACTTATTCTAATAATAGGCATAACATTTTCAAAATTGTATCGAGGTACTGCAGTTTGAGAGTCTAGTTTTGATGGCCGAAATTTAATAAATATATTTCTTCTTAATTCAAAAACCTCTATTTGCAGTCCTTTTTAGAACAATCTGAGGCGATGCGTGCGTGTCTATAAAGCAATTTTTTTATCATGGAAACTGACTATAATATATCCATTCTTAGATGTCTATTCTGCAATTTTACTCTATAACAACGTAATTCGGGATTTATCGTACAATTTTATTTTTAAATCACGCTGTTAAATGACGGTTGCTATGGCAACGATTAACAATTTGACAAAATGAAAACCAATGAACACGTAGCAATGAAAATTTAACAGCGTGATTAAAAAAAAAACAGTCTGTTAAAACTTAAAATTGTACGATAAACCCAGCATGAATCTTATAAACGCTGTAAACTTACGTAAGCCATGTTTTTCCATCGACGTAAAATTTGTATTGAATAACGAAACTTTTGCAATAACCACTTAAGCGAATTTCAATAACCATAAGTGAAAAGTTTAGTGATCAGTTTTTCGGTGATAGAAACGTGATTATTAAACGCAGCCCATCATTTAACCCAAACATGGCCTTATAACTATATAAAATACTGGGCTGGGTTGCAGAAATCATTGTCAGAAGATCTCATTTGACAATGATCTTTGATTGTGACCACACATAATATTATTTCTCCATAAGAAAAGCATTGTAGAATTTTAAATCGATCCTGTTCTAAAAATAATTGATCGAAGTCTTCTGGTCAAATTGACATTGTTGATAACCATAACTATTGCGTAATATATACTACTTTTTAACCGATTTCAAAAAAAAGATGAGGTTCTCAGTTCGACTGTTTTTTTTTTATTTAATAGAGCATACCTTCGGATTGGTTCCATATAAATTTTACTTAAATCGGTTAAGTAGTTCGACTGATTTATAAAAAAAGTGAGTAACGGGATGTAACACCGTTAAGGTAAATGACAAATATCAAGACAGAAGTCGGTTAATAGCGTGCAAACTACGTATTGTAAAGCCACTAAAAAGTAAAAAATAAAAAACTTTTTAACAAAAAAAAAAAAAACCTTCAAAAAAGCCACTAAAAAGAGAAAAATAATATAATTTTGAGGTCTGCGCCAATTTAATAAAATATGAAGTCGGTTAAAAAATAGATATTAATTACTGTACTATACTTTTTAACCGCGGACTTCATATTTTATTAAATTGGCGCAGACCTCAAAATTTTATTATTTTTCACTTTTTAGTGGCTTTTTTAAGGTTTTTTTTTTGTTAAAAAGTTTTTTATTTCTAACATGCTTAGTGCTTATAGAACGAAATTACGGAACAGACTCAATTCAGTTTAATAAATGATTGAAAGTCAAAACTACATTGGCTTGTTGTCGATATAATAAAATACTCGAATGTACCCAAAAATCGTGATAAGATTGAAAAAAACCAAAAAATCCACATAATTACGGTTACATTGTAACATTTTTATTGATGATGTTTCTTAGCATTTTTGTAAGGTTACTTTTATGAGACCAACCTACATCACAGCTGATTGATTAATTTTGTCCTCTCACTTATTGAATGAGTGTTTTGTTGCATCATGCTTACCATATGTTTATAATTATTATTATTTGGTTTTTGCTAAACTGCTACAAACCAGTTTTAAATGTTCTTCTTGGACTTGACATTTCAATATTATGATGGTCATAAAGTTATTGAGACTACGCAGGCACAATATTTGAAAAATCTTATTAACTTCCCATTTCATTGGGCAGAAAAAATTAACGAATTATTCTTTCACATAGGAACATTAATTGAATATCAGAACCGTGCAATTCTTGCGGTGCTAGAGTTTCCCGCGAGGGGGGTGTTCGTGCGACGGTTTTGTCTGCGAGGTGTCACCTCGCAGACAATACATGTAAAGGAATAACAGCGCTGTGCAACATTATGCGAGCTGAACGCGTCTGTCTGTAGAAGCTTTTCACAACACAACACATAAGTGTGTTCACGGCGCGTCACAACTCATAACACAACAAATCAGAGAAGTGTTTCCAGCTTAAAGCTCGCTCATTTTTTTTTGTAATTAATAGGACATACCTTTAGGGTGGTCTCACATAAATTTTACTTAAATTGGTTCATTAGTTTTGACGTCACTCCTAAAACACCCGCGGCCGTGCAGTATAAGACACTGCCTACTCCGTTTTTTTTTCAATAAATGTGTGGTTCAATCGAATGGATCATATAATTTGCAGATGACCAGATCGTACGCTAAATGTGGCCAGTTAAAAATGCTGTTGGTTGCTTTGAATTATAAAATAAAATAAATAGTATGTTTTGTTAAACTTTGATCAGTCACAGGGGAAATAATTTTCATTAACTTTTTCCAATTAATGATAAGTAGTTTTATTTTCTTTGTTTTGAGACAATCAACAACGATGTCAATTTAACTATCGAATCAAATCTGTGTTAATTAAAAATAATGGAAATTATTTTAAGTATTTTAGTCAGGTCACCGAAACCTAATGCGCTGTTGTTTATATATTATAAACAGTTAGACAAAGATAGATTGAGAATATTGACTTGAAATTTGTTTTAATGTGTGGGAATTTCATAATAAAATAAACATACAAGTGTTTTATAAAGCTGACCCCTTTGCATAAAAAATAACCCGGCTGCAATAATTTATATTATTTGATTGCAAATTAACGATGTTGATATGAACTATAAAACGGTCCGATAAGATTTCATATAAAATTCCAGTAAGTATCTAATCTAATTGTAAAATTTATTGAAAATTGCTTTTAGTCGACCTTTAATTTTAATTATGTTTTTCGAAGTTTCCTTAGACCTAAAATTATCGATTAATTAATATTTAATTTAACGGCATTTATTTTCATTTAAAATCACATTGTGGTACAGTTCGTCCAAATAATATAAAAAGTAAATAAAATTACAATCTTTCTCAATCCTTGTAATTTTTTTTATAAAATTACTTTACGAATGGCCTTTATAATTGATGTCAAGTATAAATATCGTATTTTCCAAAAAAAAATTGTCTATCTATCTATCTATCTGTCTGTTTCACTGCTGTCGATTTGTATGTTTGGTTGCTTATAATTAAAGAGCTACTGCATTATTCCAAGTCTTCATGGTTTCCGGGCTTGTAGGCCGTGGTCCGGTGGTATTTCTACCACGGCCTACAAGCCCGGAAACCATGAAGACTTGGAACAATGCCGGCCGTGAAAGCTTGCACACTTGGAGCTACTGCATTAATTTCGATAAAATTATAATTAATCGTTAGCTTTAAGTTCAACTTAAAATAAACGTACAAATCATCATGCTAGGCCCTAGGTTAAGATAACATGGTAAACTGATAAACCATTTTGAAGGAAAATTCTCTGCAACTTTTTTTTTTGTAAAATGAAAGGCTAAGGCCCTTGAAAGAAAAGTTCGGCAAGAAATGTGCTGTGAAAAATGTTTCTTCGAAAAATAGCGCTTTTCAGAAGCGTGTAACTCGTTAACAGTTGAAGATAGAAAAAATTTCAAATATAGAAAAAGTAGGAAATTTTGTCAGCTACAATTTTCATGCATAGAATGTTTTCGTAGGGCCAGCTGTTTTCGAGATATACGCCAAAAACCAAAAAAAAAGACCTTTAAAGTGCTCCCCCCTCTTGCGCCCACCCGAGGGTGAGAACTATGTTTTAGACTAACAAAATAAAAAAGGGAAACTTTCTAATTCTCATATTTTTGTATTATTTTCGGGTTCATTATAATAAGCCCCAAATTGTGATTTTTATTTACTAATTATTAATAAAAAATATAAAGTGCTTATCATAATCTTATGCCTCACACATTGCGCTCAAAACATTTTAAGATTACACATATCCAGTAACCAGTTCGTACTAACTGAGTGTTATCAGTAATCGTACAGTTTGAACTATGTATAGCTGGTATGGAATTTCTAAGTCTTAAATTTGAATCTGTTTTAGCCCGCGATGTCGTTTTAAAATTTGCATCATAATTAAGGAAATAAATGTGCATTTATTTTTACAAGCTTTTATTCAACTTCACCTATTAGTTTGTGTATTAGTATGTTTGGGTCCAATCTTACAAGTCAATTTTGAACGACTTCCACGTATCCGATCGATTTGAAATTTTGTACACATATGTATTCCCGATGACAATACATGAATAAATCGTTCTTAGAATTAAATTCAACCCTTAAGGAGGTCAAACGGGGGTGTAGGTTTTTTTTTTGACAAGTCGCTGAAACTATAAATTTGAAATCTGGACAGTGTGTTCCTTTTCTGGCGTAAGCATCCACCAAAAAAAGGTGCTAAAATTTTGAAAGACTAAAATGAACAAAATAAAATATTAGTAAAAAAAACTTTTAGAGACAAGCTTTTATTGAAATGTACTAAAAAGGAAAAAAATAATATTTAATAATTTAGGTTCATAATTATTATAAAAGCAGAGATTGCGACTAATAAACTATCATAGACTTTACAACCCACGCTTTAGTAATTATTATGAACTTAAATTATCAAAATTTAGTATCTGTTTTATTATTTACTGTTCACATACCTGCGAATTTACTACATTAACTAAATTATTAAATATTATTTTTTCCTTTTTAGTACTTTTCAATAAAAGCTTGTCTCTAAAAAGTTTTCTTTTCTAATATTTTATTTTTATAACTATGTATTTATAAGTATATCAAGTCCAGGTACGTCATTTCTGTGGTACAGTAGCGTCGTTTACAATCGGAGCTACGACCTCAGTGTCGCGACAGTAAACATCCTAATTAATATTTAAATTTGCATATTGCGCTTTATATGCGATAACAAATAATAGATTGTATATCTAGATGTGTAATGGACAATATTACGACGAGTTCATTTGCGTCGCCATCTTTACTTCTATGTATGCCGTGAAGTTCGTGAGTGAGTAATGGCAGGCACACGCAGGCGTATAGAGCGAATAAACAGAAGTTGCTATGGCAACCGTTTACTTACCGCTCTAGTGCGGTAAGCAAAACACTTTCCGCACACCTGCCTGTTAAATGGCTAACTAAAGACCGCTATATATACATCGAAAGTATAGCTATTTAATATTTTGTAGTGGGTATGGCAAAAAATGTATAAACGCGAATTATATGTTGCTTAGTAACTAATTTTTATTCATATTTTTTTACTATTTGTACCTTCCTAAATATTTACTTTAATTATTGCAAAATCTACGTCACGAGTTTTCATTATCGCGTTTATTTATAGGTAAGTCTACAATTTAATTCGAATAATGAAATGCAAATTTTACATTTCGCGCCCTATAAACTACAAACATGCATTGTTTGAAACCATTTGAAACAAACAATACCTAATTATAAACCTATACATAGTTGTCAAAAATACTTTCTAAAAGTTTTTAATCACATTTTTTCAAATATTTAAAAGTATTTTAAAAACCGAACTCAAAAAAAGGTATGATGAAAACATTATAGTTTGCCGTGAATTACTTACTGCAGAAGGGTTTATATAATTAGGTAACTACCGATGTTCAAGTGATGTTTATCGAATATTGAAAATGAGAAAAACTTAATCATTTTAAGGAATATAATAAAATTGCAATTTGCAAAAGTATTTTATGCAAAGTACTACTAATGATTCATTCAGAAAGCAATGAAAATAAAAACATTTTAAATCTTTTAGGTATTTAAATACTAATAATTAGGTACTTACCTATTTGAAAATACTAATTAATACTAGCTCTACTCTGATTGCACATATGGGTTCTGTTGTTTGTAAAACCATGTTTGATGTCAAAGAGCTCAAACTATTCCGTTGATTTATTCAGTAAGAAATCAAGTACCTACTTACTACTTATACCTACATCTATACTATACTAATATTATAAAGAGGAAAAGTTTTTTTGTGAGTTTGTATGTAGGTAGTAATCTGTGGAACTACTGAACCGATTCTAAAAATTCTTTCACCAAAAGAAAGCTACACTATCTCTGAGTAATATAAGCTATATTTTATTTTGATACGTTTCTCGCGGGGGGATAATTCCTGTGGGATAGTGACACAACGTAACTCTGAAATTCTTTTGCATTTTAGCGTATTGGCGGAATCCTACTATATTATAATTTATAAACTCCACCAGCCCGACTTCGCTTCACAGGGGGAGAATTTCTCGCGGGGAGGTAACAAATCATAAATTCTTAGCACCCGGGCGAAGCCGGGCAGATCCGTTAGTAATATAATTCCGTGTATTGAAAACTGCAGTAAAAGCGTGTCCTTACTAAAAACTACGCGCGATTTATTTATCACAAAAATGTTTCTATACATTTTTTAAAAAATTTAAGCTAACAATGAAATTCCAAAATTGATTTTGCATTATGATCACAAAATATAAGTGTGTGACAACAAAAGATTTTTTGAGTAAGTACTACAGTGCAGTGGTAAAATCTATGTCCAGAATATATGAGATCCTGGATTCGATTATCAAATAGGTCGATTTATTTTTTCTGGCGTTTTAATTATTTTTTTGGCATTTTATATGCTATTTAGTATTTTGTTTTTCAATTTAAAATTATTTCGCTTCATATCTATTACATCGATTATAAATCTTATAAAAAAGTGTCGGTTTAATAATAAATATCCATGTACCCAATATTGTTATTATAATAATATAATATTTAAGAGATGTTATTGTAATGAAATAGAAAAATGAAAGTATTTATCAAGTGAAAGTGTAATTTCATTGTCGAACTTTTTTAATGTTACTCTAATAATATATAGTTACCTATATCAGATATTTTAACAGTAAAAATAATCATTGCATATTATCGTAGGATATCAAATGTCACACACATCTAGGCACTAAAACGGGGATTAAGTAATATAATTGCCTTTTTTAACTTGATATTTCTTTATTAGACAATAAAACCACTTGCATATTCTTTTAGGAAAACAAATTTTTGTATAATATAGTGCAGTCATTTTAGCTTTTTACCTTGCAACCCAGTTATAGTGGATGGATTTTCATGATTTTTTTGCATTGGGTTTCTAACAGTGAGAATAAAAAAGTTTACCCTTTAAAAATTGCCGGTTTTCAACAATGAATTTTTTTTAATAGATAAAATATTAAAAAAATGTACGTTGAAATGTAATAATTTCTATAATTCAAGTGCTTTAGGAATTTTAAGGTCGCTGATTATTAATTTGTGGTCAAAAAATCAAAATTCGGTCGAAATAATTGAAGCATATTCTAAACTGTTAAAATCACTAAACACTTTTTGCAATTTTTCATAAAAAACCCTTTACGCGAAATGCTCTAGTATGATGAGTGTTCAAGAAATATTAAGTTCCCACATCGAGGTTATAGACCTATTGACGGGCTTTCTAACTGCGTTAAAAAAAATAGAAAAATTTAAAGAGGCCACACTACAGACGCAATTTTATTAAAGTAAACCTTTTAACTAAAAATGGAAAAAGTTGACACGAAGTTCTATAGTAAGAAAGATGTTCAATTAATATGAAATTCACATGCAATGATTATAGACCTATCCATGGGCTATCTAACTGTGTCGAAAAATTTTGGAAAATTTGTTCGCGGTCGCCCTACTGAAGTATTTTTTTCAAGATAACACTTTTTGACTAAAAATGGAAACCCTTCACGCGGAGTGCTCTAGTAAGTAGGGTGTGTAAAAAATATTAATTTTCCATGAAGGGATTATAGACCTATCCACGGCCATTTAACTCTGTTGAAAAAATTTGGAAAATTTAATTGATCAATTTCTAGTCTTAACTACACTGCACCATGGTGTAACCAAACAGGTCTACTCATGGTTTGGAATGAAAACCAAGTTTAAGCTGATTTCCACACCAATTAATAAAATTTCTTATTTTATCAATAAAGACATTATTATTAATTACTGACTGCTGTTTTCACTGTTCATCATATTTTTGAACATTGAGACGATTATATTTAATGATTTTTTTTCATTTGTTACAGTACTTGGATATTGGGGAGGATATGAACATCCCTGATGACTTCACACAAAAGGAAATGCAGACAGGAATGTGGTGGAGGCATTTGGCTGCGGGAGGGGTTGCTGGCGCCGTTTCAAGAACATGCACAGCGCCTCTAGACAGGCTCAAAGTATTCCTTCAGGTATGTATGTACCTACGTCAAAATAACAACTTGATCTTTTGATAATAAACAAACCGACCCTTTTGTTCTGCCAAATTTTTCTGCCCTTCAAACTAGCTTGAATAGAGGAATGAAAGTTTTAAAGGAGTATAACTGACGAACGTGATATAATAATTATTGTAAGACGCTGGACTTGTAATCGCGGGGAAGTTTGGGTTCTAATCTCGTGGTCAACTATTTTGGTTGAGGTGTTTTAATGACTTTCCTCAGTCACTCAGTTAACTAATGTCAAGGTAATTCTTGACTCAAGATCGACTTCGAATAATGTAATGTAGGCACTATCCAAATTTCCGTACTATCATGGACATAAGGCATTAGCAGTTGGCGGTAAAAATATTTATATATTTTTCTAAAAAAAATTTAAGTATTAAAAAACAAAAAACCCAACTGTGTAAAAATCGAACTTAAAAGATGGAAACAAGATCAAATGATAACATGCAGTCGGAGGATAGTAGTAACAAATTGAACAGAAATACCTCCGACTGCATGTTATCACATGTATTCACAATATGGCGTCCTGTAGTCGCCATATTGAATTTTCACTAACGTCATGTCTTTAGTGACACTCGCCGGACTAAGGGGAATCGATTGACGTGTGAATCATAAAAATCGGCCCAGGCGTTTGGTCTGTATAGTGCTTCAAAGGAACATACAAACATACATACATAGGCTGTTAAACACATTACCACTCCTTTGCGTTGCAGTCGGGTAAAAATAGTTACATTTGAAAATGTATTATAAAAGTTAATATTAATTGTACATGCAGTCTTATATATTTACAATAGCTAAATGTCATTAAAAACATAACATTTCAGTCTCGTGACAATACATAGAGTAATGGCAATGTTTCTTGAGCATTACAATGTTCAGGTTTTGAGGTATTTCTTGTGAAACTGAGAAATAGGTTGCCGTGCAAATGCAGCTTTAACAAATCGTAAAATTCGAAAACTCTGCCTTTGTCCGTTACTGTGCTTGTAGAACACACGCGGTCGCGCAGTTCTATATCTTTTTCATACCTACAAACTTTTAAAGTTTCTCAAAAATTACAAAATATCTTTGTACTCCTATAACTTCTAAATGGAAAGAGGTACTGATACCGATGTTTGATGGCATTTATCTTTTTCTTGTGTCATTGATTTAACTACTGAACGCAAAACGAAAATCAATATTTTCAGACACGCGTGATTCGTTTTTTTGTTAGGCAAACATTACATGAATCTTTCTTCAATTCTTCAGCCAGGAGATAATATAAAATAAATATCTTGTTGATAGATTTCATGTAAATCTGTTACTTGACGGATAAATTTATGATAGTAAACAAGGCCACGGTTATAAAAAAAATGACGGTTTCCTTCATTATTGATAAACCAAGCATTAAACTAAGAATTGAATCCAAGATATAGGTATTGTGCTTACCGGGCAAACTGGACCAACATTCCATAATGTGTATTTATTGCATAGGATTTCTCATATACATAATAATTGAACTGGTTGATGAATAAAGGTGCTAAATAACATTTAAAAAAATTGAATTAATAAAATATTTATTTATGTAAAAATGTTCGTTAACACATTTATCCACCAACCGCTTCAATTGCATTACTGTGTTTGACATGCATACCTCTCTTAAGAAATATGAATAAATACATTTTGGGGGCGATCCCGATAGTGTCTCCTAGCTATGCAATCACAAATTTAACTGAAATAACAACAAAAAATACGTTTCATTGTTATGAAAGATATACATTTTAATGGGATATGTTGCATCAGCAAGTTGGAACTACCTTGTAAACATGATTTTTTTGATAGATAAGAGAACTTGACATTGCATGCTTTATCAAATTTACTGAAATATAACTTATCTCATCTTCAACACAATTTGGAGGTAAATCTATCTTTCACGATGTGAGGCACATACATAATAATTTAGAAGTTAATGTTATATTCCTATATTATCTACTTACAGTTGTTTATAATGTTTATTTTATTTTATTACAGGTGCAACCAGATAGACAGAAGATAACGGTGTGTCTAAGCAACATGGTGAAAGAAGGTGGCTTGACTGGTTTATGGCGCGGCAATGGCATAAACGTGCTGAAAATCGCGCCTGAATCGGCCATCAAGTTTGCAGCTTACGAACAAGTCAAAAGATTTATCCGTGGCGAATCAAACACAACCCTAGGCATTTACGAAAGGTTTCTTGCGGGTGCTATGGCCGGCGGTATTAGTCAAACTATCATATATCCATTGGAAGTCTTAAAAACGAGATTAGCACTAAGAAAAACTGGGCAATACAAAAGTATATTGGACGCTGCCCAGAAGATTTACACCCGTGAAGGATTGGGTAGTTTTTATCGCGGATACATTCCTAATATATTAGGTATCATTCCTTATGCGGGAATCGATTTGGCTGTGTACGAAACATTAAAAAAGAAGTATTTAAAATCGCACAGTGAAATGGAACAACCGAGTTTTTGGTTATTGTTAGCATGCGGTAGCGCATCTAGTACTTTAGGTCAAGTGTGTTCATATCCATTGGCGTTAGTCAGAACTAGATTGCAAGCACAAGAAGCAGCTAAAATCAATTCAAAAGCAACCATGACAACTGTAATTAAAAACATTATTCAAAAAGAAGGTCTCGTTGGCTTATACAGAGGAATTACGCCAAATTTTGTCAAAGTTTTGCCAGCGGTTAGTATCAGTTATGTGGTTTACGAAAATTCTAGTAGGGTACTCGGGGTAAATATGACGTGATGTAAGTGCTGTGTAGACGCAATAATAATAATAATACTATTATTTTATTGCCAATTATCTCCAATTTGTGTCCAGTTCGCTGCGACCTTCACCGTTGCAAGGAGTGGCGAACTCAAATCATTGTTTTTTAGCAATGTTTAAATCAATTATTAATATGAATGATGCGCTGTTGCAGTTATTGCCTCATTGTTATTTATTTATTTATAATAATTATTATACATGTATTACTTCGTGTGATATGTTGTCGAAAAAGGAAGTATCTACTAGTGATGTGAACTACATAATATTATAATTCCATTCTCAGCGAATTTTGTGTGAAGTGTTCGTTCATTTATCTACTATAATATTATTAGTAAGTACCTATAAATATTCCACTCTGTAGATTCGAATAATATTGTACTTATGTGTGGTCTTGATTCCAGTTCAGTTGTTAACAAAATCAACAGGTATACATTCTTACAATCTAGTTTATACAACGGCACTATTAGGCCCAGTGCGCACATATGATTTTTCTGACGCGCGATTGTTAAGTCGCAAAAATAATACACACAACATGCAGCGATTATATCGCATATGCGCGCATTTGTATTTAATGCTGTGTGTGTATTTTTGCAACTGAACAATCGCGCGTCAGAAAATCGTATGTGTGCGCTAGGGCTTAGTTTCACGGTTTAGTGTCATGAAATATAATAAACGTTTCACTAATAGAGCATTTTTTCTTTGGTACCGGGTATGTTAACTAGGTATACCTATAAATAGAATTATCACACAAGTATTATATAATTATATTACATTTACACGTTGTTCTACTGCACTTTTTATTAGGAAAATGCTTTCTTTATAGATGAATGATTCAGTGCTAATATAAATGTGTGTACCTTCATAATAATACTCTGAAAACGGAGACGAGAATGTCTTATGTAATTATTTAAATGTTAAGCTCCTGTGATTTTATATTTTATAGCGAAGTTCATCTGTGAGTAAGCATTTCTGAATGTACATGGTTTTCAAACTGTCAAAAAAAAAAACAGGATTTTTTTATGAAACGTGAACGGACCTAATAAAAATCGAAAAAAAATTATTTTATTTGAAAACATTAAAAATCTAGGTTTTAAGAGTATAATATAGTGTACTTATTTCTCGATAGATATGGGAAATTCAATAATTATTTTAGAAAAAAAAATTGAATAGATGCAAGATTTTGCTCAAAAAATAAATGCATGCAGTTCTTTTCAGAATATAATTTGAAAAAAATTTGCTTTTTTTTGTTTACAACGGCCAAGGGAACTATTGGATCTCAAATATATTGAGTAAAATTTTTTATCTGTAAAAATGTTTTTAGCTCTAAAAAATTATAGAAATCACTATACAATGTTATTATTTTTTACTTAAAAATTCAATGTTTTTTAATAATTTTTATGTGTTGAGGTTTTACACTTTTTGTTACGAATTTTGAATAATTAGTAAATTAAAATACGTTAGTGATTAAAAAATGTAAATAAAGGGTGGAATCTAGTTATTTTTGATAATACTTTAAATTTTACAACACTTAAATGTTGCAAATGAACGAATATTTTGCATTTAAAAATTGAAATAAATATATTACCTAGTGGCAATTTTGAATCATTGCTAGTATCTACTAAAACTTACTGTAATGATCTAAAAGTATTGTTAGTAAAACGTTTTCAAACTCGTGTTTTTTTATATATTTTTTGACGTAATCATGTTGCTTCTTTGAAGTGTATTCGTAAAACTGTTTATTGACACTATTTAAAAGTCTTATTATAAATGTAATTTTACAATTTTTCCCCAAATATTCCTCTTGCATATAATTATTACCAAAGACGACATGAGGGTCAAATAAACTATTTAAATATTTTATGGTTGTTTTTTTATTTTCATTTTCTAATCCTTTCCAGTTGTGTGTAGTGTAGGCATAAATCAGGTGATTTTTTTATTAAAAAAATCTATTTTAAATATTTTGCTGCTCCTTTATCCAAAATCCAGTACAATGTTCCATGAGAGAGATTAACTTGACCGGCTGGTAAATTTTCTTTTTTTACTAGTATTTTCTAAAAAATATTTAATATAGATTAATCCAAATAATAAAATACAATAAAACTGAAAATAAAAAATATATAAGTATAACAGGGTGGCCACTTTCTGAAAAACCTGAAAAAGTCAAGGAATATTATTGGTCAGGGAAATGTGAGAAATTTTTGTGGAAGTCAGGGATTTTTGTGAAAAAAAAAACGCTCAAGTGCGAATCGGAGTCACACACCGAGTGTTCTGTACCCACATTAAACAAATTTTGGTCGATCAATTTAACTTTGGTACCTGGCGACATACAAAATCTTTGCATAGTTAAGTTGCTCGGAAATTTCTCCGAAACGTAAACATAAATTGTTTATTTCTTTATATTTGTTACGTACGAAAGGTCAAGGAAAAAACTATAAAATCATTTAGAAAACCGGGAAAAGTCAGGGAAATTTGTTCTGGAGAAAAAGTGGCCACCTGTATAAACCAGTAGTGGACTTCATGCAAAAATAGGGTATTCGTATGGATTCTTTTACCATTCCAACTCCACAAGTAGGGAATGGTATCTACTAATTTAGGTCAAAATTCATTTTTCACAATTTTACAATATTTTCTCATTTTAAGGTCCCCCAAGTTCAAAAAATATTGGAAAACGCGTTTGTCTGTGTCCACGATACAGGTCAAATGGCTTAGCGGATTGAAGCCAAATTTTAGTAGGATGTTTGACATGTAAATATGAGGAGCCCTATTGTTTTTGTGGAAAATCGACGCATATGCAGAAGGTTATGTGCTATAATGTTGTTTTTTTATTACAACGGTATACTTTTTCATAATCTATATATTAATAGGCCAGGCGTTTTTTTGTACCCTATCTCCTCCTAAACTACTGGACTGATTTTGACGATCGAGGTGTCATATTTTGAAAGTACTCGCGGTGCAGATGTACAATAAGGTCTCAGAATTGCGATAAGCGGATTTTTAAAAATCGATTTTTAACCTTACAAAATAGATGATATAAGGTGGCTTTGAAAAAAAAGCACAAACAATTATTATTTTCCATTATGTCAAAATAGTGACAGTTCACTTTTAGTTATCAAATAGACAGTTGATTATCAATACGAAGGGAAAAAAATTAAGCAAATTATTTTAGTAAAATTTTTTATAGTGCTTTCATCATATTGAATGCAATAAAATTAGTTTAGTCGACAGAATATTTTATTTAGAATTACATTCTTTTGCCTATCTCTGTATTTATTATGTTCTTTATAGAATTTTAAATTGAAAGTATCATACTAATAATATATAAAAAAGAAAGTCTGTTTTTCTGCATGTTCACTTAAAACATGGGAACTACTAAACAGATTTGAATGCGGTTTTTACCATTCGATACCTTATTTCTTGGGGAAGGTTTTAGGCTATAATAACTGTCCTACCCGGCTTCATCCAGGTGCAAATCGGATTGAATCCGCTATACTGAACAGATTTGATTGCAATTCTTCTCATTCGGTAGCTTATTTCTTGAGGAAGATTTAGGTCTATAGGCCCGGCTTCACCCAAGTGCAAATAGGATTGATTCCAAGTTGGAGAACGAGCGAGCGAGAAATCATAAATTGTAAAGTTTTGTAAGAAAAAATTTTTTTTTTAAACCTTGGATGAAAAGAAATAAGGAGGCGCTAGAAGCATAAAAAACGAGAAAATATTTAAAAACCGTTCGTACATGTTCCATTTAAAAAATAATTCTATAATTTAGCCGTCTCATTTACATTTTTCTTTACTATCGAGGTAGAAATACCAGCGTGATTCATGACGTTGGGGAAAAATTTCACAAGGTGATTGCTGAGTAATTCAAATAAATATGCTTTCTAACGGAATTGTGGCCCCTGAAAGTTTACATATGTATAACCCCAATCTCGAGCGTCTATAATTTACAATTCATTCATTATAACCCCAATCACAGATATCGGGTTACCTATTAGCAGTTGCTAGAACAAATACAAAAAGTCCGCAAATAAAATAAGAAATGACCCTGATGCGCTGTTTCGAGTAAGAGATTCACTCGCCCGACGTTGTCATCTTATGATCTTTGCATTCGTGTCGAAGGAGGACACTCAATCAAACACTTAAATTAATACCGAAACATTATCTTAAAGTTGTGCACATGTAATAAACTTTGAAAGCATTTTCGGACACAATATTATGTTTATCTGAAGACTTTTACCCAGGGGGGACATAGGAATGTGGTTGCTATCGCAAATTGCATTCTAATGTTCTTTGGGAATTAGCGTTCCCAGGGACCCGAGCTCGTACCAGTCGGTTTGTGTATGCCGGCTGGTGGATTCTAATACACAAATGGATTATTTGTTGTGTTGAAGACGCTAATGACCTGAGTTGTCGATGCGTCTATAATCTACAATTAATTAATTAATGAAGACTTTTATTTGAAATACTCATAGGAATCATGTGAAATTTTTCCCCGTCGTCATCAATCATTGAACATTATTATTATTCATAAAAGAACTCAAATTTATTGTCAAGGCGCTTCTTTCTGTCCGTTCGCTTGAAGAAGGTAGTTTTCTAGAGGGGCGTTGAGTAATGTTTTTTTTTTAGGGAGACAGTAGGCCAAATAACGGAATAATATCTGCTCTAGAGTCTAAGTAACATCGTCTACAATCTACATAATGCAATATATTATGTAATATTATTGACTCACTGAGGTAAAATCTATAGAGGACGCATACCTACCTTATACAACTTGAACAAAATTGAAGCCAGGTTTGACGTCACAGGTCTCATCAAAGATGGCGGCAAAACACGAGATGGATTGGGAATATTATTCTCTTTTTCTTCTTTGGGAATATTATCCTCTTCTTCTTCTTCTTCTCACATATAAAATGAGGTCCTAATTACAATTTTGACTGGCTTCCCTTTTAAATGCTTATACTCTATAGCTTTCACCTCAGTGTATTAACTAGTATTTTATTAATTGTAATCTCAGAAGTCAGAATTCAAATCGTAATATTGACCTGTCGGCAAATTAGAAATTATGACAGCACGTCATCGCCATCTAGCGACACTCATATTAAGTACACACTGTCATCTATTACAGCATAGTAAATATACTATTTAACGAAACAAATAGCACTCTGTCATACTTCAACCATTTCTGCTTTTCCTTCGCCGGCCATAGCAAAAATACAATTGTTAGAATTATTGATAATTGGGAACGTCAGAGTTATTCGAGAAGGCGGTGGTTTGGGTGAATCTGCGATCGGAGCAACCCACACCGATTTTTCATTTAATAGTTTGTGTCCTGGGAAAAGGGAACAAGTGTGCCCATCTGGTCCCATTCCGAGTAATAGTAAATCAAATCTAGGCACTTCATTTGTGGGAAAGTATTTCGACATCTGTTGAACATAATCCGAAGCTGCTTCATCAGCTGTAAAAGAAACACGTGTTACTTAAATGATAACCTACTTATTTTCCTTGTATTTTATTTTTACCAGGTACTCCTTGTTTGATTCTGATGAATTGTTCTTCTTTCAAAGGCACTTTCCCAATCAAATCTCGTTTGTAAACACCGTATGTTGAGTCAGGACTGTCAACAGGTACTACTCTTTCATCACAGAAAAACAACACCCATTTTGGCCAGTCTGTTGTGATTTTTGGTAAACCGATTGATAAATATTTGATTAACGACCCTCCTATAAATAAATAAATATAGTATACTGAATGTTTATTTATAATAAATTTTAAAGTGTTAATAAAATGGCAGTATTCGTTTACCAGATAATCCAACATAAAAGTTATTTTTCTTTTTTATAGCCTCATTTGCAATGTTTTGAACAGTTGTGCACAGTTTTTCGATGAGTTCAGCCTCATTTTCGGTGACAACTGTGTGCGACATTGTTATATTATTATGCTTTACGAATGTTAACTGAAACACGCAAGTCACCAGAACGTGCTGAAGAGCTCTTTCAAGGACTAAGGAGTTAGACTTTCCAGTTAGCTATCGCCGAATGCCGATTGCGTGCTACATCACCAGACTGTCAGACAGCAGGACTGGCAGGTGGCGACACATACTCTGTGTATAATTGAACACAGAAGTTGTAGAAATGTTTCTCATTTGGTTTCGCGCAACGTAACATTTAACAATGAGGCCTTTTTCCTGAAGTAGGTAAGTACGAAAAGCAGCGCTAGTGGCAGTGGCGGATTTAGGTTCGATTTCGCCCTAGGCCCTTGCCGATGTGCCACCCTTTTTTAGGCGCGATCTTTTAGCGAAGCTAGAAGCGCCTATATACACTCGCTTTGTCTGTACCACAAACCACTTAGTACTATAGACGCGTAACGACCATGTTATCACTTAGAACTAAAACTCTGTTGCTCGGAAGGTGAACTAAATCTATTTTGGCGGCAATTCAAATGTGATGTCACGTTTTTCATACAGATGTAATTATAATTTATTACTTACACATGAGATAAAAGGCAGAACAAACACAAAAAATGTACAAAAAAAATTAATTTATTAAAATACAAGCAATTTAGCATTGTATATAAAATATATAATACATAACTTAATAATAATATTAATATGCTACGTTACAATTTAAAGCAATAAAAAAATAGACCTACATTACATTATACATTTTTTTGCTTAGACATTATTACATGTTTTTAGGCGCGATCTTAGCGAAGCTAGAAGCGCCTATATACACTCGCTTTGTCTGAACGTCTGTGAATCTGTGAATCTGTGAATCTGTCAATCTGTAACGGATTTTTTGTATCCGTCGTACAGCCCAAACGGTTTAACCGATTTAAATAAATTTTTTTTTGTTCGATTCCTCTCGGGGTCTATTTGATCCTAACGTCGCCCGATTTTTGAACTTTGGCCCCAGAGGGGAGCAAATTAGAAAAAACGGTGTTTTTTGCTTATAGTTTGCTCAATTTAAGTCAGATCGATTCGAAACCTGTCTTAAACGAAAGAGCAGAAAATTTTAGATAGATTTCATGTATAATATTGTGTCAAAACAGTTTTTTTATACAGATTTATATGATTATTAAACTAAATAAATGCGACATTATCTAATAAATCGCGAACTTGTTTCGGTTGTCCTTGTCTGTTGCACAGTGTGATATGGATATTGGAAGATAGCGTATGCCCTGTCTTATATTGCATTATTTCAATATAGTTATTCAATTTTTTGACTGCTGATGTTTGAATTTAAGTTTAAAAACCCTGGCCTACTGAGTTAAAATGACGTGTAACTAATTATTGACGTCGATCGGATCGGACCAAAATTTCTCGACGTTCATCATACCTTCCCGAAATTTTTGACTTTCTCTGTCTCTATGTCCCTTTGTACGCTTATAACTCGAGAACCACTGATCCAATTTACATGATTTTTTTTTCAAGTAAATAACTTCTTATGCGACTACGAGTTTTAAAATATTCTGGCATCACGCAAAAGCAACCGAACTGATTCTCCAATAAAAACGTATGTTCTGGCATCACGCAAAAATAAGTAGGTAGTAGATGCTTTGTTTTTTAAACGGTGGTTTTATTTAGCTTGATCCCGTATATTTGTTACAAATCTTGCGATCGATTGAGACGAAATTTTGCACACATGTGTAGCTCTGGTGACAATACAATATTATAGTAACTAGCTGACCGGCCCGGCTTTCGTCCGGGTGTAAATCGTACTTCTGAATTTTCACCCACTTCCCGTGATCCGATTGAGTTGAAATTTTGCACACATGTGTAGCTCCGGTGACAATACAATACTATGGTAACTAGCTGACCGGCCCGGCTTTCGTCCGGGTGTAAATCGTACTTTTGAACTTTCACCCACTTCCTATGATCCGACTGAGTTGAAATTTTGCACACATGTGTAGCTTCGATGACAATACAATATTATGGTAACTAGCTGACCGGCCCGGCTTTCGTCCGGGTGTAAATCGTACTTTTGAATTTTTACCCACTTCCCATGATCCGATTGAGTTGAAATTTTGCACACATGTGTAGCTCCGGTGACAATACAATATTATGGTAACCAGCTAACCGGCCCGAGTTTCGTCCGGCTGCAAATCGTACTTTTGAATTTTCACAGGCAAAAGGTCTTTCTCCGGTAACGTTTCGGATAAATGTAATAAAATCAGAGTAAAGAAATAAAGCACACTAAAAATTATTATATCCTTTTGAAAATTAATATTTGAGAGTTTTATAGGACACAAAAAAATAAAAAGGCGTCAGATTTCAAAATGGCGGCCATATGTACTTTTTTGTAAACATTATCCGATTCTTTTGAAAATTAATATTTGAGAGTTTTATAGCATACAAAAAAATTAAATGGTGTCAGATTTCAAAATGGCGGCCATATGTACTTTTTTGTACGAATTATCAGATCCTTTTGAAAATTGATATTTGAGAGTTTCATAGAACACAAAAAAATAAAATGACGTCAGATTTCAAAATGGCGGCCATATATACTTTTTTGTAAAAATTATCCGATCCTTTTGAAAATTGATATTTGCGAGTTTTATAGGACACAAAAAAATAAAATGACGTCAGATTTCAAAATGGCGGAAATATGTAGAACTCCTTTCTAAAAATTATACGATCCTTTTAAAAATTGATATTTGAGAGCTTCATAGGACACAAAAAAATAAAAAGACGTCAGATTTCAAAATGGCGGCCGTATGTACTTTTTTGTAAAAATTATCCGATCATTTTGAAAATTGATATTTGAAAGTTTCATAGGACACAAAAAAATAAAATGGCGTCAGATTTCAAAATGGCGGCCATAATATGTACTTTTTTGTAAAAATTATCCGATCCCTTTGAAAATTGATATATGCGAGTTTTATAGGACACAAAAAAATAAAATGACGTCATATTTCAAAATGGCGGAAATATGTAATACTCCTTTGTAAAAATTATCCGATCCTTTTGAAAATTGATATTTGAGAGTTTCATAAGACACAAAAGAATAAAATGACGTCAGATTTCAAAATGGCGGCCATATATACTTTTTTGTAAAAATTATCCGATCCTTTTGAAAATCGGTATTTGAAAGTTTCATAGGACACAAAAAAATAAAATGGCGTCAAATTTCAAAATGGCGGCCATAATATGTACTTTTTTGTAAAAATTATCCGATCCCTTTGAAAATTGATTATGCGAGTTTTATAGGACACAAAAAAATAAAATGACGTCATATTTCAAAATGGCGGAAATATGTAATACTCCTTTGTAAAAATTATCCGATCCTTTTGAAAATTGATATTTGAGAGTTTCATAAGACACAAAAGAATAAAATTACGTCAGATTTAAAAATGGCGGCCGTATGGACATTTTTGTAAAAATTATCCGATCCTTTTGAAAATTGATATTTGAGAGTTTCATAGGTCACAAAAAAATAAAATGATGTCAGATTTCAAAATGGCGGCCATATATACTTTTTTGTAAAAATTATCCGATCCTTTTGAAAATCGGTATTTGAAAGTTTCATAGGACACAAAAAAATAAAATGATGTCAGATTTCAAAATGGCGGCCGTATGTACTTTTTTGTAAAAATTATCCGATCCTTTTGAAAATTCATATTTGAAAGTTTCATAGGTCACAAAAAAATAAAATGACGTCAGATTTCAAAATGGCGGCCATATATACTTTTTTGTAAAAATTATCCGATCCTTTTGAAAATCGGTATTTGAAAGTTTCATAGGACACAAAAAAATAAAATGATGTCAGATTTAAAAATGGCGGCCGTATGTAGTTTTTTGTAAAAATTATCCGATCCTTTCGAAAATTGATATTTGAGAGTTTCATAGAACACAAAAAAATAAAATGACGTCAGATTTCAAAATGGCGGCCATATGTACTTTTTTGCAAAAATGATCCGATCTTTTTGAAAATTAATATTTGCGAGTTTTATAGGACACAAAAAAATAAAATGATGTCATATTTCAAAATAGCGGTCATAGGTATATATTTCTTTGTAAAAATTATCCGATCCTTTTGAAAATTGATATTTGAGAATTTAATAAGACCCAAAAAAAATAAAATGGTGTCAGATTTCAAAATGGCGATCAAATAATAACTTTTTAATTGTATTATTTATATCTTTGATAAATTCGGTTTTATATACAATGCGTAAAAAGCATAGCTTCTGTCGGGTGTCTTACGACACATCATGACTTTTTTATTTAGCCGGTTCCCAGTAACGCTTAATAGTCAACCGTTGCTATGGAAAATTGTTTAAAAAATTCACTGTACTATTTTTTCTATGTAATCCAATACATATTTATATTAGGTCTTATGGCTCATAGCCTACTACAAAATTATAAATCTTTTCAGTGTTATTTTCCCTATGTTCAATAAAACCGTTTACACACAGTACCTACATGAATATCGCGCCTTGTAATTCTTGAATTACTTGTATGCTCCAAAATTTTTTAAATATGTTTTGATTATATTGAGTCGTTTCTTTTAGCACTGCATAGAAAAACTTTAGAAATAATGTGTGTCCGAAAAGCGGTGATTTCTCAGTTCTTTATACCATTACAAAATTACATCTATCAAAAATGATAAAATAATTATTTTAACTTTAATTTGTAGGTATATAAAGTCCACAAATGCCTAAATTATTATTGTTAAAAATGCACATTTTTATAAAAATAAATGATACAAATAAAAAATCTTTGGAATAGCTGATAAAATTGTTTTTTTCTCTTCAAAAAATTATATTATTATCGATTTGATTAAAAATTTAGCATTCACATAATGTTATAAAGACTATCGACAATTTTGAAAAAAAACTCGGGTCGCAGTGCCAAAACCCTGCCGACAATATAGTGTATTTGCTAATACTATTGTGGCTTTATTATGTGAACTTAAGTTTGTTT
Organism: Mongoloraphidia duomilia; assembly: GCA_039654895.1. Classification (NCBI taxonomy): domain Eukaryota; kingdom Metazoa; phylum Arthropoda; class Insecta; order Raphidioptera; family Raphidiidae; genus Mongoloraphidia; species Mongoloraphidia duomilia. The sequence goes on along the minus strand of CM077518.1, from coordinate 32,514,802 downwards.
TTGGACAAAATAAAAAATTTAACCCCTTAATACATCCCTTAAAATAATATTTTTTTTTCTTAATTTCAATATTTTTATCAATGCAACCTCGGTACCAAACTAAATACACCCTTCAGTAAGTAAAGCACTATCCGCCAACTAGTGTTTTCATAAAATTTGTAAGTCCGGTCCTGTCGGGCCGATTTTATTAAAATTTTAGCAGCACTTTTTGATCTTTACTAAAAGGTGAAATTTCAATTTTGAAACAATTCTGAGAATTTTTTCGGCATTTTTGGGCCCAAAAACATTTTCAACCCCTAAAAACCACCCTTAAAATAGTCCGATTGGGCCCATTTTAAATAGGCTTCGTGCGGTGATGGATTTCAACGTGCCTACCAAATTTCGTCAAAATCAATTAACTCTTTCGAAAGTTATAGCACACACACACACACACACACACACATATATATATATATATATATAAACAGACTTTTCCAAAAATGGTGCCAAAGTGTTCAGGAGGCTATGAAACGTCGAGAAATTTTGGTCCGACCCCTAGGTCCCGCCATCCGACCGACGCCAATAGTGTATGTGCCATATGGCAAATACACTAATAACAAACAGGTATTAGCAATCATTTCAAAGATGTTTTTATTTTTAAAACCATGGCCTACTTAGTTAAAATGACTTCTAACTAATTATTGACGTCGATCGGACAGCGAGACCTAGGGATCGGACCAAAATTTCTCGACGTTCATACCCCGGCTTTCGTCCGGGTGTAAATCGGACTTTTGAATTTTCACCCACTTCCCGTGATCCGATTGAGTTGAAATTTTGCACACATGTGTAGCTCCGGTGATAATACAATATTATGGTAACTAGCTGACCGGCTCGGTTCGTCCGTGTGTAAATCGTACTTTTGAATTTTCACCCACTTCCTATGATCCGATTGAGTTGAAATTTTGCACACATATGTGCTCCGGTGACAATACAATATTATGGTAACTAGCTGACCGGCTTTCGTCCGGGTGTAAATCGTACTTTTAAATTTTCACTCACTTCCCGTGATCCGATTGAGTTGAAATTTTGCACACATGTGTAGCTCCGGTGACAATAGAATATTATGGTAATTAGCTGACCGGCCCGGCTTTCGTCCGGGTGCAAATCGTACTTTTGAATTTTCACAGGCAAAAGGTCTTTCTCCGGTAACGTTTCGGATAAATGTAATAAAATCAGACTAAGGAAATAAAGCACACTAAACAATTGAAAGTCACGTCACGAAGTAGTGTAACGTCACTTTTGTAAAAATTATCCGATCCCTTTGAAAATTAATATTTGAGAGTTTTATAGAACACAAAAAAAATGACGTCAAATTTCAAAATGGCGGCCATATGTACTTTTTTGTAAACATTATCCGATTCTTTTGAAAATTAATATCTGAGAGTTTCATAAGACACAAAAAAATTAAATGGTGTCAAGTTTCAAAATGGCGGCCGTATGTACATTGTTGTAAGAATTATCAGATCCTTTTGAAAATTGATATTTGAGAGTTTCATAGAACACAAAAAAATAAAATGACGTCAGATTTAAAAATGGCGGCCAAATGTACTTTTTTGTAAAAATTACCCGATTCTTTTGAAAATCGGTATTTGAGAGTTTCATAGGACACAAAAAAATAAAATGACGTCAGATTTCAAAATGGCGGCCGTATGTACTTTTTTGTAAAAATTATCCGATCGTTTTGAAAATTGATATTTGAGAGTTTCATAGGCCACAAAAAAATAAAATGACGTCAGATTTCAAAATGGCGGCCATATATACTTATTTCTAAAAATTATCCGATCCTTTTCGGTATTTGAAAGTTTCATAGGACACAAAAAAATAAAATGATGTAAGATTTAAAAATGGCGGCCGTATGTACTTTTCTGTAAAAATTATCCGATCCTATTGAAAATTGATATTTGAGAGTTTCATAGAACACAAAAAAATAAAATGACGTCAGATTTCAAAATGGCGGCCATATGCACTTTTTTTTTAAAATTATCCGATTCTTTTGAATATTGATATTTGAGAGTTTTATAAGACTCAAAAAAATAAAATGGCGTCAGATTTGAAAATGGCGGCCATAATATGTACTTTTTTGTAAAAATTATCCGATTCCTTTGTAAATTGATATTTGCGAGTTTTATAGGACACAAAAAAATAAAATGACGTCATATTTCAAAATGGCGGAAATATGTAGTACTCCTTTGTAAAAATTATCCGATCCTTTTGAAAATTGATATTTGAGAGTTTCATAAGACACAAAAAAATAAAATGACGCCAGATTTCAAAATGGCGGCCGTATGTACATTTTTGTAAAAATTATTCGATCCTTTTGAAAATTGATATTTGAGAGTTTCATAGGTTACAAAAAAATAAAATGACGTCAGATTTCAAAATGGCGGCCATATATACTTTTTTGTAAAAATTGTCCGATTCTTTTGAAAATCGGTATTTGAAAGTTTCATAGGACATAAAAAAATAAAATGATGTCAGATTTCAAAATGGTGGCCGTATGTACTTTTTTGTAAAAATTATCCGTTCCTTTTGAAAATAATAACTTTTTAATTGTATTATTTATATCTTTGATAAATTAGGTTTTATACAGTGTGTCCACAGACTCATCCTCAACATGGGGATCTCCGTTGTTATGGGAGATAGAGATTTGGTTAAATGAGACAAAATGTGCAGAATCTTCAGTACTACTACCCTGCGTAGTCAAACTTTCCATATTTTGTTTGGTTCGCGACCGACAGTTGAAAAACGAGATTTACCCATTTTCGTTTTTTGTTTATAACTCGCTTATTAAGTAAGTTAGAAAAAAAATATTTTCACTTTCTTAAGGCCCTTTTTTATGAAGATTTCAAATCTATTTTCATATTTTCAATTACTTTTATAGTTTTAGAGATACTTGTATCAACTTTGTTTTTTTAAATACACGTCAAAGATGGCCATGACACCATTCGAAAGAGACTTTTTTTCTCTTTAATTTGATATGAGGGTTGATGGATTTATTTTCAAAAATAACAGAGTTATACGTAAAACACTGATTTTTAATAGTAGGCTATGCTAAATTAATTGATAAAACAACAGAAGGCTTAGCAAACAGTTGAAATTCGCGTTGGCTTATTAAACGGCTGTTTTGTTTTAGCTGTCAAAGTGTAGTTTGTTGCTAATTTGTCAGTTTACTAAGTGATTTATTAAATTTACCTTTTGTTATCATGGAACCTTTTTGTAACAATGAAAAATAAGCGATTTTCAACAATTGATCGTAAAAACTGTAGTTTTGTCTTCTTCACTTATTCGCGTTGACTTAGTAAACGGCTTTTTAAATGATCCATATTTTATTAAATTTCTGTACCTAAGTTCCTGTAAATAGACGAATGAGGTTGTCTTCGTTCTGGATAAGTACATTTCTGCAGCTCCGGTCGAGTTTTTGTGACATAGAATGTAATAAGATAACATATCAAATTTTTCATTGTTACAAAATGGTTCCATGATAACAAAAGTAAATTTAATAAATCACTTAGTAAACTGACAAATTAGCAACAAACTACACTTTCACAGCTAAAACAAAACAGCCGTTTACTAATCCAACGCGAATTTCAACTGTTTGCTAAGCCTTCTGTTGTTTTATCAATTAATTTAGCATAGCCTACTATTAAAAATCAGTGTTTTACGTATAACTCTGTTATTTTTGAAAATAAATCCATCAACCCTCATATCAAATTAAAGAGAAAAGAAATCTCTTTCGAATGGTGTCATGGCCATCTTTGACGTGTATTTAAAAAAACAAAGTTGATACAAGTATCTCTAAAACTATAAAAGTAAATAAAAATATGAAAAGAGATTTGAAATATTCATAAAAAAGAGCCTTAAGAAAGTGAAAATATTTTTTTTCTAACTTACTTAATAAGCGAGTTATAAACAAAAAACGAAAATGGGTAAATCTCGTTTTTCAACCGTCGGTCGCGAACCAAGCAAAATATGGAAAGTTTGACTACGCAGGGCAGTAGTACTGGAGATTCTGCACATTTTGTCTCATTTAACCAAATCTCTATCTCCCATAACAACGGAGATCCCCATGTTGAGGATGAGCCTGTGGACACACTGTATATAATGCGTAAGAAGCATAGCTTTTGTCGGGTGTCTTACGACACATCATGAGTTTTTTTATTTAGCCGGTTCCGAGTTACGCTTAATAGTCAACCGTTGCTATGGAAAATTGTTTAAAAAATTCACTGTTAGTACTATTTTTTCTGTGTAATCCAATACATATTTATATTAGGTCTTATGGCTCATAGCCTACTACAAAATTATAAATCTTCTCAGTGTTATTTTCCCTATGTTCGATAAAACCGTTTACGCACAGTACCTACATGAATATCGCGCCTTGTAATTCTTGAATTACTTGTATGCTCCAAAATTTTTTTCTATGTAAAAGTGATTGTCAAAATAATATTGAGTTATTTTTTTCACATATTAGTTATTTTACCACAGTGTAACAGTGAGAGAGAAAATAATAAAATTTAATCTCACAGTTGACGGAAAACTTAATCAATTTTGACTTTCCAACGTCTGGGAATAATGTTTAGGTTCAGGCGCCTTAGGACTTGAGAATAGCCGAGAGTGTAGCAATGCTGTTGTTTACATGGCGTCGCTATGGTTCCTGTATTACAAGTCCCCAGTTCCCGGGTTCTAGCCCGAGAGCTGGTAAAAGTGTCAATTGGATTTTCAATTTATTATTAAAAAAAAATAATGAATTGAAAATATGAATTGGTGCTAGGCCCAAATAACCTTAGATGTTGGTGGCCTTTAAAACACAATTTAAAACAAAATTTTTCAGGCGCCTTCTTAATTTTGCGCCCCTCAAATGTTGCCGCCCTAGGTTCGGGCTTTGCGGGCCTAGGCCTAAATCCATCACTGGCTAGTGGTACGGTAGGGACAAACATTATCTAATGTCCACTTAAACACATGTAAAAGCAGGTTTAAAAAAATTTGCAAATGTCAAGGATAATAATGTAGTAGCATTAAGACGCTGACCATCTTGACTTGATTAAAAAAAAAATGAATTATTTGACAATTTGATTTTATAGCGATATTTTCGAACTCGAATAACAGACGTTCAAAATAGGTAATTAAGTTTAAAATTTACTTCAGAACGAAATACGAGTCAAATATACTAACTTGGTAATTATATTAAGACAATTCAATTTATTAATAATAATTACTTAATGAATTTTATTCTCTAACAAATTGAAATTCAATATTTTTTCTTTCGTCAAATTCATTCTCGATTTATCATATCTAACCTCGTCAATGTGACGTTTTACGAATGGTACAAAAACACGTTTTCATCTGGATATTGATTATCCGAAGTACAATTATAGCAAAACTACAATGTTTTGTTGGCATCGTGGTTGTTTAAAAACATTTTTTTTATTTGTGCAATATTATTTTTAAAATAATTATGTTATACCACTAAAATAACACGACACTAAATGGGGAATAAATAATGTTTGTTCCTATCACAAGACACAAGTGCTGCCTCTCGTGGCTTATTGAAAGGACTACTCTCAAGAAAAAGGCTCATATAAGCCAAACTTTATAACGATGTGTGTGGAAATAATAAATACAGATATAATATAAATAATAATTATCAGTATTCTACGAAGGCGTAGAAGGGTCATCTTAAAAAAAAGTTTCTAAAATTCCGAGATATCAGTCGAAATTTCAAAACTTTGTCATATAACACAGAATTTTAATTTAAAAAATAAAATTACAAAGATGTTAAAAAAATGAGGAATATGGTATCATTATTTTATTTGGGCGCCAGACCCGGCAACATATTCGTAAACACCCGAAGCGTTAACCACTCGGGAAGTTTTCTGGGACCAAAATTCAAAAATCCGGGCGACGTTAGGATCAAATAGACCCCGAAAGGAATCGAATAAAAAAAAGTTTTTTAAAATCGGGTAAGCCGTTTGGGCTGTACGACAGATACAAAAAAACCGTCACAGATTCACAGACAAAGCGAGTTTATACAGTGTGATCGCTGGCTGTGGAACGCTGTGAATAAAAAAATTCCTGAAGATAGGGCCTAGGCTATCGTTAAAATGTAATGTCTTTTTCAACCACTGAGTTTATTATGTTCTTTTTGCAACACTTGCATCAAAAGTACAATTTTAGATGGCTGTGTAGTGTGTAGGTACCGTTTGAAAAGTGATTCTTTATGGAATCTTCTACTGCATTCGAACGGTAATGTTTAAAGTAAATTTTAACGCACTCCGTTCTATAAAGTAATACAGTTTTGTTTCACTTTATAACACACGTGCGTAATAAAGTACTTTATAGATTACTTTGCTATAATGTCACTAATAAAATATTTATCCAACCTGCTTACCCCTCATACTGTACTAGTGTGCAGACTGCGGATACAATATAATATTATACCGAAAAATTAAAATTCTAGCTCTTATGTGCCGCAGGCACAACCGACTGTCACTAGGCGACACAAACTCGTCACTAGGCGGTACTAGTGCCGCCTACTTTATATGTTATTTTATGCTCTGAATCAAAGTTGAAATACTTATATCAATTCGAATTTTTTTCAATGCTAATTTACATGTCAAACGTAAAAATCATTTTTTTACCGTATTTAAACGTAATTTGCTGCATAAATAACTTCGAAAAAAGATTTCATTATTGAACCATATTTAACGGTGCCAAAATGCTTCAAAGTTGATTTTCTTAGTGTAAATCGATCGGAAAACGCAAAATAAAGCCGATTTATCAAAAAAGTAATTTTTTTTAGAAATTTTTCTAAGTTTTAAAAATTCATAAAAATTATTAAAATTTTAAAAATTTTTTACACGATTTTCTCAACGTTTTAGGATGTTTTAAAACTTTTAAAATTATAAAATTTTTAAAATTTTTTTTTAAAAATTTTTCTGAGTTAAAAATTCATAAAAATTATTAAAATTTTTAAAATTTTTAACATGATTTTTTCAACGTTTTAGGATGTTTTAAGACTTTAAAAATTTTTAAATTTTTAAAATTTTTTTTTAAAATTTTTTCTAAGTTTTAAAAATTCATATATCAATTCGAATTTTTTTCATTGCCAATTTACATGTGAAACGTATAAACCATTCTTTTACCGTATTTAAACGTAATTTGCTGTAAAAAAATTCGAAAAAAGATTTTATCATTGGACCATATTTAACGGTGCCAAAATGCTTCAAAGTTGATTTTCTTAGTGTAAATCGATTGGAAAACGCAAAATAAAGCCGATTTATTAAAAAAAATTTTTTTGCAAGTCAAATAAAAATTTGAATTTTAAAAATGATTTTTTAAAATTATTAAAATTTTTAACTTGATTTTTTTAACGTTTTAGGATGTTTTACGACTTTAATATTTTTTAAATTTTTAAAATTATTTTTTGAAAATTTTTCTAAGTTTTAAAAATTCATATATCAATTCGAATTTTTTTCAATGCTAATTTACATGTCAAACGTAAAAATCATTTTTTTACCGTATTTAAACGTAATTTACTGTAAATAACTACGAAAAAAGATTTCATTATTGGACCATATTTAACGGTGCCAAAATGCTTCAAAGTTGATTTTCTTAGTGTAAATCGATCGGAAAAAGCAAAATAAAACCGATTTATTAAAAAAAAATTTTTTACACGTCAAATAAAAATTTTAATTTTAAAAATGATTTTTTAAAATTTTAAAATTATTAAAATTTTTAAAATTTTTAACATGATTTTTTTAACGTTTTATGATGTTTTAAGACTTTTAAAATTTTAAAATTTTAAAAATTTTTTTTTAAAATTTTTCTAGTTTTAAAAATTCATATATCAATTCGATTCGTTTTCAATGCCAATTTACATGTAAAACGTAAAAACCATTTTTTAACCGTATTTAAACGTAATTTGCTGTAAATAACTTCGAAAAAAGATTTCATTATTGAACTATATTTAACGGTGCCAAAATGCTTAAATGTTGATTTTCTTAGTGTAAATCGATTGGAAAACGCAAAATATAGCCGATTTATTAAAAAAAAATTTTTGCAAGTCAAACAAAAATTTTAATTTTAAAAATGATTTTTTAAAATTTTAAAAAATTATTAAAATTTTTGACATGATTTTTTTAACGTTTTATGATATTTTAAGACTTTAAAAAATTTTAAATTTTTAAAATTTTTTTTTAAAAATTTTTCTAAGTTTTAAAAATTCATATATCAATTCGAATTACTTTCAATGCCAATTTACATGTCAAACGTAGAAACCATTCTTTTATCGTATTTAAACGTAATTTGCTGTAAATAACTTCAAAAAAAGATTTTATTATTGAACCATATTTAACGGTGCCAAAATGCTTCAAAGTTGATTTTCTTAGTGTAAATCGATTGGAAAAGGCAAAATAACGCCGATTTATTAAAGAAAAATTTTTGCAAGTCAAATAAAAATTTCAATTTTAAAAATGATTTCTTAAAATTATTAAAATTTTTAAAACTTTTAACTTGATTTTTTAACGTCTTAGGATGTTTTACTATTTTAATATTTTTTAAATTTTTAAAATTATTTTTTTAAATTTTTTTAAGTTTTAAAAATTCATATATCAATTCGAATTTTTTTCAATGCTAATTTACATGTCAAACGTAAAAATCATTTGTTTTACCGTATTTAAACGTAATTTGCTGTAAATAACTACGAAAAAAGATTTCGCTATTGAACCATATTTAACGGTGCAAAAATGCTTCAAAGTTGATTTTCTTAGTGTAAATCGATCGGAAAACGCAAAATAAAGCCGATTTATTAAAAGAAAAATTTTTTACAAGTCAAATAAAAATTTTAATTTTAAAAATGATTTTTTAAAATTTTAAAATTATTAAAATTTTTATAGTTTTTAACATGATTTTTTTAACGTTTTATGATTTCCTGTTTTAACATGTTATCAACTTCTATGTTAACCGTATCGCGAAGATGAAAAGGGATTGGATATAGAATTCCCCTGAATACCGAATCGTCCTATAAATTTAATTCATGAGTATAGCAATTAGCGAGACCTGGTTGCTCACTAAAAACGTCCCTATTCTTATGTATACAGTCAAATAACCGTGCTTTTTGAGAATTGTTTAATTTTAAATTTTCAACGTTTTAGGATGTTTTAAGTCTTTAAAAATTTAAAAATCTTAAAAATTAATTTTAAAAATTTTTCTAAGTTTTAAAAATTCATATATTAATACGAGTTTTTTTCAATGCAAATTTACATGTCAAACGTTAAAATCAAGGTTTTACCGTATTTAAACGTAATTTTCAGTAAATAACTTCGAAATAAGATTTTATTATTGAACCTCATTTAACGGTGCAAAAAAGCTTCAAAGTTAAATTTCTTAGTGTAATTCGATTGGAAAACGCAAAATAAAGCCAATTTATTGAGAAAAAATTTTTTTGCAAGTCAAATAAAAATTTTAATTTTTAAAATTTCTTTTAAAAATTCATAAAAATTATTAAAAATTTTAAAAATTTTTACATGATTTTCTCGACATTTTAAGATGATTTAAGACTTTTAAATTTTTAAAATTTTTTTTTTTAAATTTTTCGAAGTTTTAAAAATTCATAAATATTATTTAAATTTTTAAAATTTTTTGTATGATTTTCTCAACGTTTTAGGATGTTCCAAGACTTTTTAAATTTTAAAATTTTTAAAAAATTTTTTAAAAATTTATAAAAAATTTTAAGTCTTAAAACATCCTAAAACGTTGAGAAAATCATGTAAAATTTTTTATAAATTTTAATAATTTTTATGAATTTTAACAACAGAAAAATTTTGAAAAAAAAATTTTAAAAATTTTAAAAGTCCTAAAACATCCTAAAACGTTGAGAAAATCATAAAAAAATATAAAAAATTTTAATAATTTTTATGAATTTTTAAAACTTAGAAAAATTTAAAAAAAAATTTTTAATAATTTAAAAATTTTAAAAGTCTTCAAACATCCTGAAACGTTGAGAAAATCATGTAAAATTTTTTAAAATTTTTAATAATTTTTATGAATTTTTATGAATTTTTAAAAACTTAGAAAAATTTTTTAAAAAAATTTTAAAAATTTAAAAATTTTAAAAGTCTTAAAACATCCTAAGACGTAGAAAAAATCATGTTAGAAATTTTAAAAATTTTAATATTTTAAAAATTTAAAAAAATCATTTTTAAAATTAATATTTTTATTTGACTTGCAAGAAAATCTTTTTTAATAAATCGGCTTTATTTTGCGTTTTCCAATCGATTTACACTAAGAAATTAAACTTTGAAGCAATTTTGCACCGTTAAATGAGGTTCAATAATAAAATCTTTTTTCGAAGTTATTTACTGAAAATTACGTTTAAATACGGTAAAAACTTGATTTTATCAATTCGAATTTTTTTCAATGCTAATTTGCATGTCAAAGGTAAAAACCATTTTTTACCGTATATAATCGTAATTTGCAGTTAATAACTTCGAAAAAATATTTTATTATTGAACCTCATTTAACGGTGCAAAATGCTTCAAAGTTGAATTTCTTAGTGTAAATCGATTGGAAAACGCAAAATAAAGCCGATTTATTAAAAAAAAATTTTTTGCAAGTCAAGTAAAAATATTAATTTTAAAAATGATTTTTTAAAATTTTTAAATTATTAATATTTTTATAAAATTTTTAACATGATTTTTTTAACGTTTTAGGGTGTTCTAAGTCTTTAAAAATTTTAAAAACTATTTTTAAAAATTTTTCTAAGTTTTAAAATTTCATATATTAATACGAGTTTTTTTTATACAAATTTACATGTCTAACGTTGAAATCAAGTTTTTACTGTATTTAAACGTAATTTTCAGTAAATAACTTCGAAATAAGATTTTATTATTGACCCTCATTTAACGGTGCAAAAATGCTTCAAAGTTGAGTTTCTTAGTGTAAATCGATTGGAAAACGCAAAATAAAGCCGATTTATTAAAAAAAGTTTTTTTTGCAAGTCAAGTAAAAATATTAATTTTACAAATGATTTTTAAAAATTTTTAATTTATTAATATTTTTATAAAATTTTTAACATGATTTTTTTAACGTTTTAGGATGTTTTAAGTCTTTAAAAATTTTAAAAATTATTTTTGAAAATTTTTCTAAGTTTTAAAAATTCATATATTTATACGAGTTTTTTTCAATGCAAATTACACGTCAAACGTTAAAATCAAGTTTTTACCGTATTTAAACGTAATTTTCAGTAAATAACTTCGAAATAAGATTTTATTATGGAACCTCATTTAACGGTGCAAAAATGCTTCAAAGTTGAATTTCTTAGTGTAAATCGATTGGAAAACGCAAAATAAAGCCGATTTATTAAAAAAAAATTTTTTTGCAAGTCAAATAAAAATATTAATTTTAAAAATGATTTTTTAAAATATTGTAACAAAACTGTTTTTGAATTTGGCGGAATAAAATTATTTATTTCAATAATCAAAATATGTAAACGACAATATACAATAATTTAATAACAATGAATAATTATAAACTCAAAAAAAAAGTACACAAACGAAAATGTCAATTCTTAACAATGACACACTTAACAATACGCAGAATATTTATTTTAACACAGGTATATGTTTATTTATCTGTTATTTATTTCCCGCATTTCGTATGGCGCACCGATTACTCACTAAATCACAGGCTGATTGTAGACTGCCCTGTTTGTCGATTCGTCTCCGCTTATATACCTAAAGAACGATGTCTGTCGATTTTTCTAGTACATTCTTTATTTTTCGCGCGATTACCAACAAACAAACACATTTCTCGGAATTCATTTGTTTCCAGTAAGTTCCGCTCAAGGCAGTGGCGTATCAACTGGATTTTTGTTACACTGCCCCCCTCTTAGGTCTGCCCTGTCCCAGGGCAGGTTTTTAGCCCTGAAGAAAGGGTCATGCCGATAGCGGCAACCTTCGCCCCGGCGGCACGTTCCGTTGCGGTAGAAGTAGCAGTCCACGCTCTTGTCCGTATGCGTTCGACGTTCCGGTCCTAGACTGCATACCAGGATGTCCACTCCAGTGCCGTCGAAGATGACCTCCAACATGTTCCGCACGACCCTCCAATCCAATCGGTCGAGCCCACAACCCAGCTTCGGGATTGCCAGCTTCTTAACACCGTCAGCGAGTAGGTTGGCCTTCAACTCCATTAGGGTGATCCACAAACTAGCGTAGGTGGGCTTCTGATGGAACAGTTGCTTCGTCACCAGGTAGTAAATGAAGCGATGTTGATCCGGCAGTCGTAGGACCCTCCCGACCCGGGGCCCCTGCCTCCAGAGCTCTCCTCGGCGGCCGAATCGTCGACAGAACTCAGCCGCTATGCCTCCGGACATTCGAAGGTCTCGGGAGACGCAGTGAGCAAGCGAATACTCGCGAGGGACACCAAAAAGATCACGCCCTTCCTCCTTTGTCACGCCATAACGGGCCTTTCTGGCCCCGGAGAATTCGGCCATAAAATCTTCGAAAGCATGCCGCTTTTCCGCCAGAGTAGTTCGGCCGATGGTAATTCTGGCCTCGTCCCCTTGCTCCACGTCTGTGTCGTCGCCCCCTTCATAAGGCGCTAGTCTGTTGGAGTGTACCACCTTGGGCTTCCCCCTCGGTAGCTTACGAATGCGGTAGACGACATCATTGATCCGCTTCATTACTTGGTACGGGCCCTCCCAGCTCCGTTGTAACTTAGGTGAGAGACCACGACGTCTGCACGGGTTGTACAGCCAAACTAAATTTCCTGGCTGGAACCCGCCCTCCTGTGCTCTCACGTCGTAACGGTTCTTCATCCGGTCGCTGGCCAGTTGGCTATTCTTGAGGACCCGCTAGTGGATGTCATCCAGTTTTCGTCTCAGCTTGGCGACGTACGTGTCTCCAGCTTCCTCCTGGTCCGACGTTGGGCACCCGAACTCCAGGTCACAGGGCAACCGCAGCTCACGCCCCAACATTACGCTGGCCGGTGTTTGATCGGTTGTTTCGTGAACCGATGCACGATATGCCATTAGGAACAGGTGCAAGTACTGGTCCCAGTCCCGCTGGTGGTCGGACACCACCTTCGCCAGATACTTTCCCATCGTCCGGTTCATGCGCTCCACCATCCCGTCAGACTGCGGATGCAAAGGCGTGGTTTGTGTCTTACGGATTCCCAACAGGCGACAAACGTCTCCGAAGAGGGCGGATTCAAAGTTACGGCCCTGGTCCGAATGCAGCTCCAATGGCACTCCGAAACGATTAAAGAACTCCTTGACCAGGACTTCAGCAACCGTCGCAGCTTCTTGGTTTGGGAAATAGTCCATCGCCACTAAGATGTATTTATTTCCTGCGTCGCTCTCAGGGAATGGTTCAGCCACGTCAATGGCCACCCTCTCCATCGGACTTCCGACATTGTACTGTCTCATCGGTGCTCTTCGTTTCCCCAGGGGTCCGTTACCGGCGGCACACAGTCTGCATTTCCGGCACCATTCGCGGACGTCGTCTTTACAGTTGACCCAGTAGAACCGTTCTCTGACTCTTTCTAGGGTCTTCTTTACGCCAAAGTGGCCACCCGAGGTCCCGTCGTGCAGGCGTTGTAACACCTCCGACACTCGGCTCTTTGGAACTACGAGCTGATGCCTCACAGTCGTGCCGTCTTCGCTTTCTAACTTCCGCTTCAGAAGCCCGTCCTGTACCGTCAGGGAGTCCCACTGGGCCCAGTATGTCTTCAGTGCCCTATTCAACGGACTAACGTCCTCCCAGGCCGATCTTTCTCCACTGCGCTTCCATCTCAGCACCATCTTCAATTCCGGGTCCGCCTCTTGTTCCCGCCGAACTTCATCGGGCAACCAATCGTTGTTCACCACAGTGGTTCTTGCGATGTGGCAGGTCTTCTCTTCCAGGCGAGAACAGTGTTGACAGTCTTCCGGGTAGGGTCTTCAGGAAAGGGCATCGGCGTTACGATGACTAACGCCCGCACGATGCTCCGTGTCGTAGTCATATCCCTGCAGCCGCTCTATCCATCTGGCGACCTGTCCTTCGGGGTTTCGAAATTGTAAGAGCCACTTCAATGCGGCATGGTCCGTTCTCAACAGGAACTTCCGCCCGTACAAGTACTTATGAAAATGCCCCACTGACTTGACCACCGCCAACAATTCTTTCCTGGTCGCGTAGTAATTTCGTTCCGCCTTTGACAGCACCTTGCTAAAGTAGCCAATGACCTTCTCGTGCCCGTCTTGAATCTGAGAGAGCACGCCACCAATAGCCAGGCTGCTTGCATCCGTGTCCAAGATGAAATTCCCGTCCGTGCGCGGGTAGCTCAGAATCGGCGCTGACACCAAAGCACGTTTCAGTTGCTGGAACGCTTCCTCACACTCGCCGCTCCAGATGTATTCACGCCCGTCGTCTGTCAGCCTTGTTAACGGCTTTGCAATGTTTGCAAAGCCCGAGACGAACCGACGATAGTAGGTGCATAATCCAAGGAAGCTTCGAACCTGGTGCTTGTCCTTCGGCGTCGGCCACTCCTGCACCGCTCGAATCTTCTCCGGATCGGCTTCTATTCCATCACGGGAGACGACGTGTCCGAGATATTGTACCTTCGTTCGAAACAAGTGGCACTTCTTGGGGCTTAGTTTCAGATTCGCGCCTCGCAGTCTTCGGAACAGTTCCTTCAAGTTCTTCAAGTGTTCGCCGAATGTCCGACCGACCATAATTACGTCATTGAGGTACACCAAGCAGGTCTTCCACGAGAATCCCCGTAAAATAGACTCCATCAGGCGCTCGAAGGTAGCCGGCGCGTTGCACAACCCGAAGGGCATAACCGTGAACTGCCACAACCCCGTACCAATTGTGAATGCAGTTTTTTCGCGGTCTTGAGGTTCCAGCTCGACCTGCCAGTAGCCGCTCTTCAGATCCAGGGTCGAAAACCACCGAGAACCCGACAGCGTATCCAAGGTGTCGTCGATACGGGGAAGGGGGTAGCTGTCCTTCTTCGTCACGTCGTTAAGGCGTCGTTAGTCCACACAGAATCGCGTTGACCCATCTTTCTTGCCGACCAGAACCACCGGTGATGCCCACGGACTTCTTGATGGCTCGATGACTCCTTGTTTTTCCATGTCAGCGACAATTCTCTCGGCTTCTTCCCGTCTCGCCAGTGGAAGTCGTCTTGGGTGTTGTCGCACTGGCCTAGCATCTCCCGTGTCGATCCTATGTCGCACCACGTTGGTCCGCCCTTTCTGCCCGTCGTCAAGTGCGAATACATCCGAATATTGGTGGATCAACTTTCGCACCTCTTTCGACTGCGCCTCGCCCAGATCTTCACACGAGCCGACAACCATCTTCGCCAGCTTCTCGACGTCGCCCCCAGCAGGTGGTCTTCGTGTGTTCTCCACGCATCTCGAGATTCTAGAGACCTGCACGCATTGTCCCAACAGGGTACTCTTCTTCAGGGTCACCGGTTCCCTGTTGATGTTCATCACTCGCACTGGTACCGATTCTTCGACCCTAACCAGTGCCTTTCCCACCAGTACACCGCTACGGACTGTATTGTCGCATACTGGTTCAATCGCTCGCACACACCCTGCCCGGAGGTCTCCATCCAGGCTGGCCCGCACGATCACCTCGCTCCGTCCTGGTAAGGTCACATCTTCCTTCAGCCAGACTCTTGCCACCGAGTCCTCCATGGGGTGCAAGGGAAGCTCTTCTTCGTCGATTCTTAGGACACCCTCCTACAGGTCCAACGCGAAGCCGAACATTCGTAGAAGATCCATCCCCAAGATGAACATGTCGGAGATGTCAGCCACCAGTATTTCGTGATCGATCTTCTTGCTTCCGACGCTGATGGTTGATTTTTTAACGTTTTAGGATGTTTTACGACTTCAATAATTATTAAATTTTTAAAATTATTTTTTTAAAATTTTTCTAAGTTTTAAAAATTCATATATCAATTCGAATTTTTTTCAATGCTAATTTACATGTCAAACGTAAAAATCATTTTTTTACCGTATTTAAACGTAATTTGCTGTAAATAACTACGAAAAAGATTTCATTATTGAACCATATTTAACGGTGCCAAAATGCTTCAAAGTTGATTTTCTTAGTGTAAATCGATCGGAAACCGCAAAATAAAGCCGATTTATTAAAAAAAATTTTTTACGTCAAATAAAAATTTTAATTTTAAAAATGATTTTTTAAAATTTTAAAATTATTAAAACTTTTATAGTTTTAACATGATTTTTTTAACGTTTTAGGATGTTTTAAGACTTTAAAAATTCGAAAAAAGATTTCATTATTAAATCATATTTAACCGTGCCAAAATGCTTCAAAGTTGATTTTCTTAGTGTAAATCGATTGGAAAACGCAAAATAAAGCCGATTTATTAAAAAAAAATTACTTGCAAGTCAAATAAAAATTTTAATTTTAAAAATGATTTTTTAAAATTTTAAAATTATTAAAATTTTTAAAATTTTTAACGTGACTTTTTTAACGTTTTAGGATGTTTAAAGACGTTAAAAAATTTTAAATTTTTAAAATTTTTTTTTAAAAATTTTTCTAAGTTTTAAAAATTCATATATCAATTCGAATTTTTTTCAATGCCATTTTACAGGTCAATCGTAAAAACCATTTTTTTACCGTATTTAAACGTAATTTGCTGTAGATAACTTCGAAAAAAGATTTTATTATTGAACCACATTTAACGGTGCCAAAATGCTTCAAAGTTGATTTTCTTAGTGTAAATCGATCGGAAACCGCAAAATAAAGCCGATTTATTAAAAAAAATTTTTTACAAGTCAAATAAAAATTTTAATTTTAAAAATGATTTTTTAAAATTTTAAAATTATTAAAACTTTTATAGTTTTTAACATGATTTTTTTAACGTTTTAGGATGTTTTAAGACTTTAAAAATTCGAAAAAAGATTTCATTATTAAATCATATTTAACCGTGCCAAAATGCTTCAAAGTTGATTTTCTTAGTGTAAATCGATTGGAAAACGCAAAATAAAGCCGATTTATTAAAAAAAAATTACTTGCAAGTCAAATAAAAATTTTAATTTTAAAAATGATTTTTTAAAATTTTAAAATTATTAAGATTTTTAAAATTTTTAACGTGACTTTTTTAACGTTTTAGGATGTTTAAAGACGTTAAAAAATTTTAAATTTTTAAAATTTTTTTTTAAAAATTTTTCTAAGTTTTAAAAATTCATATATCAATTCGAATTTTTTTCAATGCCATTTTACAGGTCAATCGTAAAAACCATTTTTTTACCGTATTTAAACGTAATTTGCTGTAGATAACTTCGAAAAAAGATTTTATTATTGAACCACATTTAACGGCGCCAAAATGCTTCAAAGTTGATTTTCTTAGTGTAAATCGATCGGAAAACGCATAATAAAGCCGATTTATCAAAAAAAAATTTTTTACAAGTCAAATAAAAATTTTAATTTTAAAAATAATTTTTTAAAATTTTAAAATTATTAAAATTTTTAAAATTTTAAACATGATTTTTTTAACATTTTAGGATGTTTTAAGACTTTTAAAATTTTTAAATTTAAATAGATTTTTTTTTTAAATTTTTCTAAGTTTTAAAAATTTATAAAAATTTTTAAAATTTTTAAAATTTTATACATGATTTTCTCAACGTTTTATGATGTTTTAAGACTTTTAAAATTTTTAAATTTTTAAAATTTTTTAAAATTTTTCTACGTTTTAAAAGTTCATAAAAATTATTAAAATTTTTAAAATTTTTTACTTGATTTTCTCAACGTTTTAGGATGTTTTAAGACTTTTAAAATTTTAAAAATTTTAAAAACTTTTTTTAAAAATTGGTCTAAGTTTCAAAAAATTATAAAATTTATTAAAGTTTTTAAATTTTTTTACATGATTTTCTCAACGTTTTAGGATGTTTTAAGACTTTTAAAATTTTTTATTTTAAATTTTTTTTTAACAATATTTCAAAGTTTTAAAAATTTATAAAAATTATTAAAATTTTAAATTTTTAACATGATTTTTTCAACGTTTTAGGATGTTTTAAGACTTTAAAAATTTTAAAATTTAAAATTTTTTTTTAAATTTTTTCTAAGTTATAAAAATTTATTTAACAATTCGAATTTTTTTCAATGCCAATTTACAAGTCAAACGTAAAAATCATTTTTTACCGTATTTAAACGTAATTTGCTGTAAATAACTTCGAAAAAAGATTTTATTATTGAACCATATTTAACGGTGCCAAAATGCTTCAAAGTTGATTTTCTTAGTGTAAATCGATTGGAAAACGCAAAATAAAGCCGATTTATTAAAAAAAAAAATTTTTTGCAAGTCAAATAAAAATTTTAATTTTAAAAATGATTTCATAAAATTATTAAAATTTTTAAAAATTTTTAACTTGATTTTTTTAACGTTTTAGAATGTTTTACGACTTTAATATTTTTTAAATTTTTAAAATTATATTTTTAAAATTTTTCTAAGTTTTAAAAATTCATATATCAATTCGAAATTTTTTCAATGCTAATTTACATGTCAAACGTAAAAATCATTTTTTTACCATATTTAAACATAATTTGCTGTAAATAACTTCGAAAAAAGATTTCATTATTGAACCATATTTAACGGTGCCAAAATGCTTCAAAGTTGATTTTCTTAGTGTAAATCGATCGGAAAACGCAAAATAAAGCCGATTTATTAAAAAAAAATTTTTTGCAAGTCAAATAAAAATTTTTGAATTTAAAAATGATTTTTTAAAATTTCAAAATTATTAAAATTTTTAAAATTTTTAACTTGATTTTTTAAACGTTTTAGGATGTTTTACGACTTTAATATTTTTTAAATGTTTTTAAGTTTTAAAAATTCATATATCAATTCGAATTTTTTTCAATGCTAATTTACATATCAAACGTAAAAATCATTTTTTTACCGTATTTAAACGTAATTTGCTGTAAATAACTTCGAAAAAAGATTTTACCATATTTAACGGTGCCAAAATGCTTCAAAGTTGATTTTCTTAGTGTAAATCGATCGTAAAACGCAAAATAAAGCCGATTTATTAAAAAAAGTTTTTTGCAAGTCAAATAAAAATTTTTATTTTAAAAATGATTTTTTCAAATTTTAAAATTTTTAAAATTTTTTTTTTTAAATTTTTCTAAGTTTTAAAGATTCATAAAAATTATTAAAATTTTTACATTATTTTCTCAACGTTTTAGGATGTTTCAAGACTTCAAAAATTTTTGAATTTTTAAAACTTTTTAAAATTTTTTATAAGTTTTAAAAATTTATAAAAATTATTAAAATTTTTAAAAATTTTTACATGATTTTCTCAACGTTTTAGGATGTTTTAAGACTTTTAAAATTTTAAAATTTTTAAAATTTTTTTTAAACATTTTTCTAAGTTTTAAAGATTCATAAAAATTATTAAAATTTTTACATTATTTTCTCAACGTTTTAGGATGTTTCAAGACTTCAAAAATTTTTGAATTTTTAAAAATTTTTTAAAATTTTTTCTAAGTTTTAAAAATTCATAAAAATTATTAAAATTTTTAAAATTTTTTACATGATTTTCTCAACGTTTTAGGATGTTTTAAGACTTTTAAAATTTTAAAATTTAAAAAATTTTTTTTAAAAATTTATCTGTTTTGAAGATTCATAAAAATTATTAAAATTTTTAACATGATTTTTTCAACGTTTTAGGATGTTTTAAGGATTTAAAAATTTTTAAATTTTGAAAATTTTTTCTAAGTTTTAAAAATTCATATATCAATTCGAATTTTTTTCATTGCCAATTTACATGTCAAACGTAAAAACCATTCTTTTACCGTATTTAAACGTAATTTGCTGTAAATAACTTCGAAAAAAGGTTTTATTATTGAACCATATTTAACGGTGCCAAAATGCTTCAAAGTTTATTTTCTTAGTGTAAGTCGATTGGAAAACGCAAAATAAAGCCGATTTATTAAAAAAAAAATTTTTTACAAGTCAAATAAAAATTTGAATTTTAAAAATGATTTTTTAAAATTATTAAAATTTTTAACTTGATTTTTTAAACGTTTTAGGATGTTTTACGACTTTAATATTTTTTAAATTTTTAAAATTATTTTTTTAAAAATTATCGAAGTTTTAAAAATTCCTACTTAATCATAGATTTTTTACGCAAATTTTACAATTTTTTTGACACACGCTACGAGTACCTTCTACACCGAATAAAAAAAATCCATTTAGGAATCCATAGGAAATTTAATGCTCGAAAGTCTAAACGATGGTTTTTGTCCCGGACAATTTGTAGGACAATTTGACCCTTCGATTTCAAAATTATTAATTAAACAATAAACTAAAAATCAGCCCGTTAGTAATAAAATTTCAGACCTTGTTATTTTTACATAATATTCAGGGTGGAGGACTCGCAAATTCAGCCTGTTAGTAAACACTTTAAAATATAGGTGTTGTACCCAGGACAATTACTAAAATGATAAAATTTATAAATTTATTTTCAAAAGACGTAATCTAACGGAAGATATTGCGCTAGAACGTAATTTTTCCCAACACGGTTTTCCCATCGATTAGAGAGAAAGCTGGAAAAACACATTTTTATACATTTTTCACCTTAAAAACGCTAATTTAGTACATATTTAATTATTTACGGTAATTTAGGTCCAGATTATTCTTGCCACTTATACTTCGCGAGAACGGATTAAGCAGGGCCGTTCCGTGCCGGATGTGCAAGGGGGCGGCGCACATGGGCGCCAAATAGGCGCCGAGAAAAAATTAAAAATATAATAAAAATTTAATGTGAAAGATATTTTAAAATTTCATAAAGCTAATTTTTTGTGGAGGAAAGCAGTTTATCAAAAATAAATACATAAAAATATTATAATATTCTAATAGATATTTAAAAAATTCTTATTATTATAGTTAGGCTAAGTTAGGCAGTATTACGAAATGGTGGCCGAGTTTAATATTTTTTTACTTATTTTACTATAGAATAGAAATTACCTGGACTGGGCGGAGGCGTCCAATTGCAATCTTGCACTGCACAGGCACTGACTATCCTAAGAACGGTCCTGGGATTAAGTAATGTATTTTGAACTCACTGGTTCTGCCACAAAAATGCTTGAGTTGCATGTTTAAAAGCTTTAAAATACACTTTTACCTGTTCATATGGTAATTACGCCACGCCGTGTCGACTTTTTTTCGGTCCGCCATTACATTTTATCCACCTACGTTTAGATTTCAGAGGGATCACGCATTGCAAAGTTCGCTCTAAAAATAGCATATAGTAGCTTTTTTACGGAAGGCAATATTTCCATGTGAACATTATTGAGAGAATAATTTTTTTATTTAGATGTTCGTTGTATTTCACTGTAGGAATGCATAGAAAGTTAAATTTTTCTGAGTATTTTTTTACCGTAAATTTCTTATCATACTATAGTACGGTTCGAAAATAATAGTCAGTGAGTCATGAACTTATGTAGATAATTTAATCGGCACAGCTTTTATGCATGGTACGTATATGCTTTACATTGTTCCTTTCATGCTTTTCCGCTCCATTAACCTTGTTAGTAACTATTGAATTCTCAAACTAAACTACTAGCTCAGTGGTCGGGGAGTATAAAAACTCCGAATTCGGAATAAATTAGGTGAAAATTGGAAATTGTCTTAATGCCTTCAGTTTAGGTTGGAATGAGCATACTAAGTTTTCCCCCTCCTTCTAGTTGAGTTTTAGCCGCTGCGTACAGATTTATAGTCGGACAACACGTGTTTTAATTAACAGAGAAAATTAACATTACGCTATAAAAAAATCTGTAAATCGGTTGACCCTGCAGGCCATCCCTGGAACTTCCCGCTATTTTCAAGCGCTTGATAATATACCCAAAAGTAGATTTTTGAGCTCTTCGAGCTCAAAAATCTGAAAATTGCTGATAACACTATTTTAATTTTTGAAAAGCTATAACTTTTGAACGCGTTGTTCGATTTTGATCTTTGAAAACGGCATTCGACGCAGTTTTTTAAGCTCTAAAAATATTGTAAGAAGTACAAAATCGATTGGTTGAGAAATCTTGAAGTTATTTTGAAAAAACACTTTTTTCGAAATCTGTTGACTACGGTATCTCTCGAACGGATTAACCGATTTTGATCCGCTTAGCGGCATTCGACGCAGTTTTATGAGGAGAAGAGCTGATTGAGAAGATTGAGAAGATATTCGGCCATCAGCCAGGACAGAACATTTCAGCCCTTCAGCCATTACAGTTCTAGTAGCTGGATTTGCACTACTGGAATTCTTTTAACATTTAAAATATACAAGTACTTTAAAAGTGTTTAGTGTGTAAATTAAAGTAACATCTGAAAGGTACGAATAAACATTCGGTTTAAAAATACAAATCCAAAAATGACTATAAAAAAGTTCAAATTATTGTAAAAATTAAAAACATAGTTTTAAAATCTGAACAATGTAAAAAAATACAAAAAGTATAATAATCTTAGCTTTCACAAAAATGAAAAAGCCAAATTTCAATATTTAATAAAATTAAAAGTAATCATTCTAATAAAGTTTACAATGAAAATTAATGCTTAATATTCTAGAAACCGAAAAGTATTGAAAATTGAAATAAATTATGCGTTTTATCAAACGATAGAAAATTAAATAAAAGTTATTATTGAAATTATTATGATAAAAATATATGAAAATCATAAAGTATTATGAAATTGAAATTATATGGAAGTAAATGGAAATAAGGAGTAAAATAGGGAAATTTTATGATAATTAAGAATTAAAATATATCAAACATAAAACACCATTTTTGAATGAAGTTATATGTATAAAAGGTTAAAGAATATTAAATATTTAAAAGATATCAATGCCAGTTTTAATTGTACAAATTGAAAATCGAAGATAATATATTATATTAATCAAAAAATCAATTAAAACTAGAAACCCCCCAGGGGGGGACATTGGAATGTAGTTGCTATCGCTAATTGCATTCCATTGTTCTTTGGGAATTAGCGCTCCTAGGGACTCGAGCTCGCACCAACCGGTTTGTGTATGCCGGCCGGCGGATTCTAATATGCTAATGGATTATTTGTTGTGTTGAAGACGCTAATGACCTGAGTTGTCGACGCGTCTATAATCTACATTATTAATCAATTAATTAAAGCTAGAAAACAAAAACTATAAACATAACTTTCAGATAAAACCAATATTTACATTTTGAAATTATTATTAAGTAAAAAACCTCTTGTATTTAAATCACAAAAACATTAATAGTCCAGTCACGAGAGGAAGTTCACCTTGCATTTTGTGCAACAAATGATTTTATTTTTTTGTGTCCTCAAGCATGTTTAGGAGATGTCATATTCAAGTTTGCGACTTCTAAAACAGGGAGGGGGGTTTTGGTAGGCTAAAAACCACGATTTTTTTGCACTTTTTTCGGTTCCTTGCTTATAACATGGAAACGGCCGGTCCTATAAAAAAATGGTCCGATTCAAAATTAAAGGGCACGAAATGTACTTCAAAATGCACTAGTCAAATATGTTTATGTTTCAATTTTTACCGGCTCTACAGAACTTAGAAAATCACCAAAATTTACCAAAATGGAAAAAAAGCATTATTCAAGCTTTTAACTATTGAAAAACTCGAATAGTCTATAACCTTCCTTAATAAATGGGCTATCTAACAAAAAAAATTTTTTTCAAATCGGATCGGTAGTTCTTGAGATTAGCGCGTTCAAACAAAAAAAAATAAACTCTTTTTTTGTTTGAACGCGCTGATCTCAGGAACTACAATTCCGATTAAAAAAATTTTTTTTTTTTAGATAACCCATTAATTAAGGAAGATTATAGGCTATTCGAGTTTTTTTTAATTCAATCCCAAAGGGGGTAAAACATGGGTGAAAAATTTGTTGTTATTACAAAAAATCTTACATGCACGTTTTACCCCCTTTGGGGTTTAATTTAAAAAAAAACTCGTATATCCTATAACCTTCCTCAATAAACGGGCTATCTAACAAAAAAAAATTTTTTAATCGGACTTGTAGTTTCTGAGATTAGCGCGTCCAAACAAAAAAGAGTTTATTTTTTTTTGTTTGAACGCGCTAATCTCAGGAACTACCTGTCCGATTTGAAAAAAAATTTTTTTGTTAGATAGTCCGTTTATTAAGGAAGGTTATAGGCTATTCGATTTTTTTTTTAATTCATTCCCAAAGGGGGTAAAACGTGGGTGTAGGATTTCTTGTTATTACAATAAATCCTACACTCCCGTTTTCACCCTTTGGGATTGAATATTTAAAAAACTCGTATAGGCTCTCAATGATTACTAGTTTGCTTCTTTTACAGACTAGTAGTTCCTGAGAGTTTATTTTTTTTTGTTTTTCTAAGTTCTGTAGAGTCGGTAAAAATCGGAACATAAACATATTTTACCAGTGCATTTTGAAGTAAATGTTGTGCCCTTTAATTTTGAATAGGACCATTTTTTCGATAGGAAAAACCGTTTTTACGTTATAAGCAAAAAACCGAAAAAAGTGCAAAAAAATCGTGGTTTTTAGCCCACCAAAACTCCCCCGCCCTGTTTTAGAGGTCGCAAATTTGGATTTGACATCTCCTAAATATGCTTGAGGACACAAAAAAATAAAATCATTTTTTGCACAAAATGCAAGGTGGACCAACCTTTTTAAGCTCTCGTGACTGGACTATAATTATTAAAATTTAAAATAAATTTTAAATAAATAATTTTGAGAAATTGAATTTATTTTGACATTTATGATTTATGAAAAACAATTTATTATTTTTCTATTAACTTTCATGAAATCTAAAAATTCCAAACAGAATAATAAAAATATTTATTTCTATTCGAAATTTATTGTACCTATATAAAATCTATAAATTTCAAAATTAGACAGGGGTTTTATCAGTATAACATCTGCACCAAATTAAATACACCCTTCCATAAGTAAATCCGTATCCGCAAACTAGGGTTTTCATAACATTTGTAAGTCCGATCCTGTCAGGCCGGTTTTATTAAAATTTTAGCAGCACATTTTTGTCTTTACTGAAGTGTTAAATTTCAAATTTGAAACGATTCTGACAATTTTTTCGGTATTTTTGGGCCCAAAACCTTTTTGGAACCCCTAAATACAACCATTAAATTGGTCAAATTGGACCCATTTTAAATGGGCTTCGTGCGGTGATGGTTTCCAATGTGTGTACCAAATTTCGTTTAAATCGATTAAGATTTTTGATACGTGCAGACCTTTACCTAAAAATTCGACATAGCCAAAACAGAAACCTTTATCAAACTGAAATTTTGAGGATCACTAGATTGTAGACGGACAAATCAATGTTTGTCCTAAAAGAATGAATTTATTATACAGGATGTTCAAAATAATGTACTTCTTTTACCTAACTTCAATCACGTGTAACTTTTGATTGTTAAATACAACGAGGTTATTTTTTTGCTGGAATTGTATTCTTTAGGATATTTACTAACACTTTTATTAAGGATTCTCCATACCTACCTAAACCTAATATTTTCGTATTTATTTATTAACTTTAGATATGGAGAACCCTTAATAAATATCCTACAGAATACTGTTGTGTTTCTCTATCTTATTTATTAGTGTATTTGCCATATGGCACATACACTATTGGCGTCGGTCGGATGGCGGGACCTAGGGGTCGGACCAATATTTCTCGACGTTTCATAGCCTCCTGAACACTTTGGCACCATTTTTGGAAATGTCTATTTATATATGTATATAAATATATATATATATATTTACATATATATATATTCATATATTTATATATATTTATATACTTCCATTATTTGTGAGGCAGAGGATCATGACTCGCTTATACTTAAGATCCAAGATAGTATAAAAAATTTAAATACTTGGTTTACAGACAACAGCATAAAGATAAATAAATCAAAAACCGAAATAATTAAATTCGGCGAATATTTTTCTGTACCACAATCCATACAATTATTAGATACAAATATAAATTTTAGCGACAGTGTGAAATTCCTAGGCATCAATATAGATAAACACCTTAATCGGAATAATCATGTATCATATATAATCCCAAAATTGAAAAAGGTCATCTATGTTATAAGAACACTGAAATATACCAAATGTCTGGATAATAAAGTATTATTAATGGCCTATTACGCATACTTCCAGTCACTATTAAACTTTGGCATAATATTTTGGGGAAACTCTACTAATGTGAAAAAATATTAATTCTACAAAAGAAGTGTATTCGTATTATGGCAAATCTGGGTCCCAGAGAGAGCTGCCGCCAACATTTTAAGAAACTTGAGATTCTAACAGTTTTCGATCTGTATAGATTAGAATGTGCTGTATTTGTGCACAATAACACCAACCTCTTTAACATTAATAATTACAACCACAAATATACAACTCGCAACAAAGAAAAATTAAAACCAGAGGCATCCCCACTCACTGTTGTACAAAAGGGGCTCAGAAATGCCATGATACGAATATACAATGAGATACCAGACGATCTAAAAAAACTCCTCAAATTAAGAAATAAGTTCAAAGGCATCTTGCTTCAGCAAGCAAACTATGCTTAGCTGATACTATTATACTGACGCAATTTATGCATGTAAATGTTTTAAAAAATAAAGGTTATTATTATTATTATATATATGTGTACGGGCTATAACTTTCGAAAGAGTTAATTGATTTTGACGAAATTTGGTAGGCACGTTGGAATTCATCACCGCACGAAGCCTATTTAAAATGGGCTCAATCGGACCATTTTAAGGGTAGTTTTTAGGGGTTAAAAAATGTTTTTGGGCCCAAAAATGCCGAAAAAATTCTCAGAATCGTTTCAAAATTGGAATTTAACCTTTTAGTGACGATTAAAATGTGCTGCTAAAATTTTAATAAAATCGGCCCGACAGGACCGGACTTACAAATTTTATGAAAACACTAGTTTGCGGAAAGTGCTTTACTTACTGAAGGGTGTATTTAAATTGGTACCGAGGTTGCATTGATAAAAATATTGAAATTAAGAAAAAAAATATTATTTTAAGGGATGTATTAAGGGGTTAAATTTTTTATTTTGTTCAAAAACAAACTTAAAGTTCACATAATAAAGCCACAATTATCAGCAAATACACTATATTGTCGGCAGGGTTTTGGCACTGCGACCCGAGTTTTTAATTTTTAATATTAGACACGTGCACGTTTTGAATTACTATCACATAGTACGTTTTCACAATGAGAATTACTGTTGCTCTCACGATAGCAACTCTCAATTACTATATAGTTGAGAGTAGCTATCGTGAGAGAAACAGCAACTCTTAACGTGAAAACATGTTGTGAAAAATTACGAAATTGCTCTAACAGAGATTGTTATATTTATATTTTCTTCTGGAATGTTTCTCAGAGCACAAGGCTCTTCCAAATGGTCGACTTAAGGACACAAATTGAGGTTTCAAAATATGTTACAAAATACAGTTTTACATGTTTTATTTAATATTTTTCAATTTACTAATCATAATACAAAATAGTACAATTTAATACAAAAGAAATACAATATAATAAAATATAAAATAATAACATACAATATAAAACTTCACCTTTATATAAGGCCGCGTTTCTTCTTATATTCCTGTAAGTTCAGACGACGTTTTGGAGCTGTGTTTGGTTCCGGAGATGTCTTCACAATCGTTTCAGTAGGTGTTGGTGCTGTCTTCATACTTGCTATTGACGAATTTTGCCTTCTGTCCAGCTCTTTGAGTATCTCATCGTTTCTGAATATTTGTTGATTTAAATTTCCTGACATTTCTTTATCACTTCGAGATAAAGAGGATTTGAGGTTTTTCATTAACTCTATTTTTTTCATAGTACAATCGTATTTTTTACGTACGATTACGTCATCATCATTACAATCGTACAAATTCGCTTCTATAATATCTTTTGTTTTTCTTACTATGGTTTCTTTATCAGGCAAACTTAAGCCCAGTTGACTACATGCTTCTTTCAATTTATAAAATTCAGAATTCGTGAAATCCTGATTAGAAACGAATTCCATTCGAAATACTCTTTCTTGCGATCCGTACCTAAGTTTAATTCCTTTGCTTGTCCGCGTGCCACCGAGTTGATAATTCTGTGCTGTTTCGAATACACCAAGAACTTCAGCTGCTGTGTACACTGGTCTTCCATTGTTGTTTCCAATACCGATTCGCACAAAACATCCAGTGACGACTTTGTCGAAAATTGGTAGATGAACAAACTGCTCAAGTTCACCACGTGATAGTCGAAGTTGATTGAGCTCCTCCCGCGTTTTGATCATTTCCAGCCGTGATTTTTCTGACATTGAATTCTTCTGTATATTATCAGACCGTGATTTCTCTGGTTTGCCGGACGGTGCGCTCGGAGGCTGTGATGCTTTAATGTCGATTTTAGTATCATCAGACAAAATTTCCGCTGCTTTAATCTCAGTTGGCTTAGTAGTAGTTGTTGAGAGCGATTTTACTGTCATTTCATACTTTCTACGTTGCTTCTCGTGTCGGTGTACTTCTTGTTTTCTCTCGTACTTATCTTTGACATTAGCAAATTCAGTTAAACGTTCATCTTTTGTACTGATTTCGTCTACTATTGTTTTACGTTGTACTTCCTGCTTTCGTTCATGTCTTTCTTTGCCTTCTGAAACTGCTTTTACTTTGCTTGGGTTTTCTTCTGCGATATTTTTTTGTCGCTCTTCATGTTGTTGTCCTTCCTGCTTTCGTTCATGTCTTTCTTTGCCTTCTGCAACTGCTCTTACTTTGCTTCGGTTTTCTTCTGCGATATTTTTTTGTCGCTCTTCATGTTTTTGTACTCCCTGCTTTCTGCTATGCTTTGCTATGACTTCATTAATAACACTTATATCTTTACTTCGTATTTCATCTATAGTCTTTTTACTTTGCTCTTCGTGTTGTTTTACTTCATGGTTTCTATCAAAACTTGCGTTATCTTCTATCATTTCATATACACGTTCATTTTTTTCTCGGTGTTTGCCTATAGTTTCTTTTAATTCTCTTGAACGGTGTAGTGCGTTTTCGAGTAAACTTAATTTCTTTTCAAATTCAACTTTTTGTTTATAAAGTTCTTCCAGTTCAGTATGGAAGTAGGCTTCATTGAATTCTCCCTCACTGATCGAACTTTCCGATTCAGAAGATGAGGAGTCACTACAGCTTACATTTTCTTCTACATCAGCCTCATTAAATTCAAACAAAGTTCCTTTAATAATATCAGCTGATTTTCTCACTATTCTATGTTTTCCAGGCAAACTTAATCCCAATTGAATGCATGTTTTCATCCACTCATAAAATTCGGAATAAGTGAAATCTTGGTCAGAAACAAGATCCATTCGAAATACTCCCACTTGCGCCCCATGTTTAAGTATGAGTTCTTTGTTTGTTCGCGTACCATCCAGTTGATAATATAACTGTTCTGTTTCGAATACAGCAACAACTTCAGAAGCGCTGTACACTGGTATTCCATTGTTGTTTCCAATATTGATTCGCACAAAACATCCAGTGACGACTTTGTCGAAAATAGGTAGATGAACATACTGCTCAAGTTGGTGACGTGATATACGAAGTTGATTGAGCTCCTCTCGAGTTTCGATCAATTCAAGCCGTGGCTTTTCCGACACTATATTTTCTTCTAGTTCAGAAACTGGTCTTGAATTCATACGTATATTTTTCACAGCAACATTAAGATGAGGCTTCGTATCTGAAGATATGAAATCGCAGTTACGTACAACATTTCCTACAAATTCGTACAAAATTGCGTCTTTAATATTTTGTGCTTTTATTTCTATTTTTCGTTTTTCGGGCAAACTTAAGCCCGCCTGACTGCAAGCTTCAGTCAATTGATGAAATTCAGCATCCGTGAAATCCTGGTCAGAAACCAGCTCCATTCGGTGTACTTCTTCTAGCGCTCCATGCTTAAGTATGAGTTCTTTGTTAGTTCGCGTAGCACCAAATTGATATATATGTCTTGTTTCTACTACACCAATAACTTCAGCGGCCCCATACAGCGGTTTTTCATTGTTGATAACAACACCGATTCGCACAAAACATCCAATGACAACTTTGTCGAAAATTGCTAGATGAATATACTGTTCAAGTTCGTGACGTGATATACGAAGTTGATTGAGCTCTCCTCGCGTTTTGATCAATTCAAGCTGTGGCTTTTCAGATACTTCATTTTCTTTTAGCTCACCCCCTGAATCCGTATGTATATATTTTGCAGATACATTAGGATGAGGCTTCGTATCTGAGTCACATTCTACAATAGCGTCATTGAATTCGTACAAAATTGCATCTATAATATTTTCTGCTTTTGTTACTGTTTTTTCTTTGCTTTGGTTTTCTTCTACTGGTCTCGAAGTCGTATTTATATTTATTAAAGGTACATTTGTAACTTTGCCACCGTCACGTACATTTTTTTCTGCACCAGCTTCATTAAATTCGTACAAAATTACGTCTTCAATGTTTTCTGCTTTTGTTACTATTTTCTCTTTTTCAGGCAAACTTAAACCCAACTGACTGCATGCTTCTATCCATTCAGAAACTTCGGAATCCGTGAAATCCTGGTCAGAAATCATCTTCATTCGAATTACTCTTTCTTGCGTTCCATGTTTAAGTTTGATTTCTTTGTTTGTTCGCGTACCACCGAATTGATATGTCAGTGGTGATTCGAATATACCAATAACTTCAGCGGCTTTATACACTGCTCTTCCACCTTTGTTCCCAATATACAATCGCACAACGCGCCCAGTAGTAACTTTGTCAAAGGTTGGTAGATGCATATTCTGCTCAAGTTCGCGACGTAATATTCGAAGTTTGTTGAGCTCCTCTCGCGCTTTGCTCAATTCAGGACGTGGATTTTTTGACACTAATTCACTTTTACCTGTTTTAGAAAGTGGTCTAGAATTCTTCTCTGGATGGTCAGACTTTGCATAACTTGACGTTGAAGTATTCTGAGAACGTACCGACAATGCGCTCGGAGGCTGTGATGCTTTAAGCTCAGTCGGTCTAGTAGTAGTGGCTGAGAGCGACTTTGTCATCGATTCATCTTTTTTATGTTGCTTTTCGCGTCGTTGTACTACATGCTTTGATTTGATTTCAGTAGTTGCACTAACAAATTTTCGTCGGAGTTCTTCTATTGTTTTTTTCCGTTCGTCTTCGAGTGCTCGCTTTCTTTCCACCTTTTCTTTAATTTCAGCAATTGCAATTGCTTCTTTCCTTCGGAATTGTTCTACAGGTATCCGCTTTCTTTCAAATCTTGACTTAAGTTTAGCAATGGCACTTAATTTTTTACTTTTATATTCTTCCACGGGTTTTTTATCTTCGAGTGCCCTCTTTCTCTCAAGCCTAGCTTTGACGTTAGCAATGGCGGTTGCGACCGACTTTGCTGTCAGTTCATCATTCTTATGTGGCTTTTCGCGTAGTTGTACTTCATGCTTTGGTTTGATTTCATCTTTCCTTTTCTGTATATTTTTCACATCTACATTAGTATGGGGCTCGTTATCTGAAGATGATGAGTCACTCTCACTGAGATTAGAGAAAAATATGCCTGGCGACATTTTCCTTTTTTTCGTCGGATTCAAAATTTCCGTTTTCAAATCATTTCTCGCATCGGTTTTTAGAAGGTTTCGTTCAATGTGGTTAACGATCTCC
The DNA here is from genome assembly GCA_039654895.1 of Mongoloraphidia duomilia. Taxonomy (NCBI): domain Eukaryota; kingdom Metazoa; phylum Arthropoda; class Insecta; order Raphidioptera; family Raphidiidae; genus Mongoloraphidia; species Mongoloraphidia duomilia. The sequence continues at coordinate 32,483,091 of CM077518.1, read as the reverse complement.
GCATCTGCTTCTTCTAGTTCATAAACTGGCCTAGAATTCCTATGTATATTTTTCACTGATACACTTGCAGGACGGTTCTTATTTGAAGATTCTTCATCCGAAGAGTCGCTGTCTGAGAGGAAGCGATTAGATGAAAATATTTTTGGCGACATTTTCCTTTTTTTCGCTGGATTCAAATTTTCCGTCACAACTGAAGGACGGTTGGTATCTAAAGATTCTTCATCGGAAGATGACGAGTCACTGTCTGATGACGATGACTCACTGTCTGATGATGATGACTCACTGTCTGATGATGATGACTCACTGTCTGATGATGATGACTCACTGTCTGATGATGAAAAGTTATTTGAAACTAAAGCAGTTTCATCTTGTTCAGTACGGTTAATGATCTCAGTCTCTTGTTCAAAAACTGGCCTTGAATTCCGCTGTATATTTTTCACTGATACACTTGAATACGGCGAGTCACTATCACCATCTTCAGAGAGGATTAGATCAGATTCCACTATTTTGTCCATTTTAAAAAATTCACCATTTTTTGAGTCACTATCACTATCGTCAGAAAGCATGAGATCGGATTCCACTATTTTCTTCATTTTTAAAAATTCCGAATTTACTGTATCCATTTTTATGAAACTTGGTATAATAATTTAATGCAAATTATCAATAATATTTAATAATAATAAGTAACTAACTTAAATAAATTATATACACACTTTTTAACACAAATAACTGTAAGATACCAATTTGATCACTGATAAATACAGCACTGTCCAACTGATCTAAGACTGAACTAACTATGGCTAAATTACCTATTCAGTAGCAGGTAGCTATAATAGTTATAATAGCAGGTAAAAATTAATAAATAGAAGTAACTAACTTAAATTATACACAAACTCACACTTTTTAATACAAATAACTAAAAAACACCAATATGATCACTGATAAATACAGCACAGCCTAACTGATGTAATAGTTTTTTTTATACTTGGTATAATTTCATACAAATTAATAACTCTATTTAATAATTATAAGTAAAAACCTAATTTATCCACAGATTCGTACTTTTTAACACTGCCCAACTAATGTAATAGTTCTTAACAAATTGTTTTATTTAAACTTGGTATAATTTCATACAAATTAATAACTATTTAATAATTATAACAAACTAACCTGAATTATACACAGACTCGTACTTTTTAACACGAATACTAAATGACACCAATCTGATCACTGATAAACACAGCACTGCTCAACTGAGATAAGACTGAACTACCTGTTACCTATTCATTTTCAGGTACTTATAATAATTACTTTAACTCATCTAATGTCAGTAACCATAGATGACTACAGACATAATTGAATAGGCTAAAAACCATGGAAGTCATAGACATAATATGGCAGGCAAAAATACCATAAAAGAAAGTTAGTTAGTTAGTTAGTTTAGTTAGATTATTAATTCTCCAGAGACAATACAAACAATGAATTGAGGATCTTCACTCATCTATGGTATCTTTGCCAGTCAGTTTCGTTTTTTTCTAATCTAAAAAACAAAATAAATTCATTGTTTAATTTATTTGCTTTTATAATATCTATTGATAATCCATGAAGAGTGATGGAACATTTGGTGTGAACGTACAAAATATTAATTGCATTGATAAAAATATTGAAATTAAGAAAAAAAATATTATTTTAAGGGATGTATTAAGGGGTTAAATTTTTTATTTTGTTCAAAAACAAACTTAAAGTTCACATAATAAAGCCACAATTGTCAGCAAATACACTATATTGTCGGCAGGGTTTTGGCACTGCGACCCGAGTTTTTTTTATTTTCTACTCAATAATATATTTAATGTTTCCAATTCAAAATCATATTTTATTCTAACTAAAAAATCATTAATAATTTTTACATTTACAATCTTTATAATTATACAATTTCTTAACTTATCTAATTTTTTATATGTTATATAATATTTACAGGGTTGTCATCTTTAAAATAAAATGATTTGTATTCTACTTAATAATAACTAATAATATAAAATTAAATATTCTTCTAATATCCAACAAATACAATTCCAGAAAAAAAATAACCTCGTTGTATTTAACAATCAAAAGTTATACGTGATTGAAGTTAGGTAAAAGAAATACATTATTTTGAACACCCTGTATAATAAATTCATTTTTTTAGGACAGACATTGATTTGTCCGTCCATTATCTAGTGATCCTCAAAATTTCAGTTTGATAAAGGTTTCTGTTTTGGCTATGTCGAATTTTAGGTAAAGGTCTGCACGTGTCAAAAATTTCTAAAAACTTGAATAACTCAAAAATTACTGAAATTTCGAGCATGGTTTCCCTTACAATTTCTATTCACATTTAGATGCAGAATTAAAAAAAAAAACAAATCAAAACAGGATGCTAGGTTAAACAAAACATAACTTTGGTCTGCCACGCTTAAATGGGACAGGCTGTATAATTGAAAATGTGAAGCCGGGACGGGTCCGCTAGTAGATAAATATTATTTGCATATACAGGGTCTTCAAAGTTAAGTCGGCACTATTGCTAACTTCGTTATTTTTGGATCTGCAAAATCGGTTAAATTAGCAAACTAGAAGTATTTTTTCCGCTGAATAAAACGATGAAAACAGAAAAACAATTGAGCATCGCGTTTTCGAGTTATGATTGTCAGAGTCACTAGGAGTGTTGCAAGCGGGCTACAAAATACTTGGACCAAGAGGGTGATGTTTTTGAGAATCTTATTTGAATGTTGTTTTCTTCCAAGTTATAGAATAATTTGAAATAAACGATATTTTTCACCTCATGGATATTCTTGTCACTTTCTATTTTATGGTGAGCCAAAGCTGCCACTAACACAGCTACCTTTAATTTGAATTTGAAAAATCATTATTAACTTAGTCATTTTTGACATAAGGATAGAAGACTATGGGACACTTTTTGTTCAGAATTCAACTGTCTATCGATTGTGAATATTGTATACCGGGTGTATCATTTAAAAAAATAGAAATTTTTGATAAAACTCGAAAACGTGATATTCAATTGTTTTTCTGTTTTCATCGTTTTATTCACCGGAAAAAATACTTCTAGTTTGCTAATTTAACCGACTTTGTAGATCCAAAAATAACGAAGTTAGCAATAGTGCCGACTTAACTTTGAAGACCCTGTATATGCAAATAATATTTATCTACTAGCGGACCCGTCCCGGCTTCGCTCGGGTGGTATGAAATTATGATTTAATAGCGGTCACCCATTACTCCGCTCACGTATATTTAGTATAGCTGATCCGGCAAACGTTGTTAATAATTTCTAGGAATAATTACATTACTCACTCGCTTCGCTCGTTCGTTTGAATTTTATTAATACAGTACTCACTCGCTTCGCTCGTTCGCTTGAATATTATAAATACACTACTCACTCGCTTCGCTCGTTCGCTTGAATATTATAATTACATTACTCACTCGCTTCGCTCGTTCGTTTGAATTTTATTAATACACTACTCACTCGCTTCGCTCGTTCGCCATATTACCATATATTACCATATTACCATATTACCATTAGCTCACCCCCTGAATCCGTATGTATATATTTTGCAGATACATTAGGATGAGGCTTCGTATCTGAGTCACATTCTACAATAGCGTCATTGAATTCGTACAAAATTGCATCTATAATATTTTCTGCTTTTGTTACTGTTTTTTCTTTGCTTTGGTTTTCTTCTACTGGTCTCGAAGTCGTATTTATATTTATTAAAGGTACATTTGTAACTTTGCCACCGTCACGTACATTTTTTTCTGCACCAGCTTCATTAAATTCGTACAAAATTACGTCTTCAATGTTTTCTGCTTTTGTTACTATTTTCTCTTTTTCAGGCAAACTTAAACCCAACTGACTGCATGCTTCTATCCATTCAGAAACTTCGGAATCCGTGAAATCCTGGTCAGAAATCATCTTCATTCGAATTACTCTTTCTTGCGTTCCATGTTTAAGTTTGATTTCTTTGTTTGTTCGCGTACCACCGAATTGATATGTCAGTGGTGATTCGAATATACCAATAACTTCAGCGGCTTTATACACTGCTCTTCCACCTTTGTTCCCAATATACAATCGCACAACGCGCCCAGTAGTAACTTTGTCAAAGGTTGGTAGATGCATATTCTGCTCAAGTTCGCGACGTAATATTCGAAGTTTGTTGAGCTCCTCTCGCGCTTTGCTCAATTCAGGACGTGGATTTTTTGACACTAATTCACTTTTACCTGTTTTAGAAAGTGGTCTAGAATTCTTCTCTGGATGGTCAGACTTTGCATAACTTGACGTTGAAGTATTCTGAGAACGTACCGACAATGCGCTCGGAGGCTGTGATGCTTTAAGCTCAGTCGGTCTAGTAGTAGTGGCTGAGAGCGACTTTGTCATCGATTCATCTTTTTTATGTTGCTTTTCGCGTCGTTGTACTACATGCTTTGATTTGATTTCAGTAGTTGCACTAACAAATTTTCGTCGGAGTTCTTCTATTGTTTTTTTCCGTTCGTCTTCGAGTGCTCGCTTTCTTTCCACCTTTTCTTTAATTTCAGCAATTGCAATTGCTTCTTTCCTTCGGAATTGTTCTACAGGTATCCGCTTTCTTTCAAATCTTGACTTAAGTTTAGCAATGGCACTTAATTTTTTACTTTTATATTCTTCCACGGGTTTTTTATCTTCGAGTGCCCTCTTTCTCTCAAGCCTAGCTTTGACGTTAGCAATGGCGGTTGCGACCGACTTTGCTGTCAGTTCATCATTCTTATGTGGCTTTTCGCGTAGTTGTACTTCATGCTTTGGTTTGATTTCATCTTTCCTTTTCTGTATATTTTTCACATCTACATTAGTATGGGGCTCGTTATCTGAAGATGATGAGTCACTCTCACTGAGATTAGAGAAAAATATGCCTGGCGACATTTTCCTTTTTTTCGTCGGATTCAAAATTTCCGTTTTCAAATCATTTCTCGCATCGGTTTTTAGAAGGTTTCGTTCAATGTGGTTAACGATCTCCGCATCTGCTTCTTCTAGTTCATAAACTGGCCTAGAATTCCTATGTATATTTTTCACTGATACACTTGCAGGACGGTTCTTATTTGAAGATTCTTCATCCGAAGAGTCGCTGTCTGAGAGGAAGCGATTAGATGAAAATATTTTTGGCGACATTTTCCTTTTTTTCGCTGGATTCAAATTTTCCGTCACAACTGAAGGACGGTTGGTATCTAAAGATTCTTCATCGGAAGATGACGAGTCACTGTCTGATGACGATGACTCACTGTCTGATGATGATGACTCACTGTCTGATGATGATGACTCACTGTCTGATGATGATGACTCACTGTCTGATGATGAAAAGTTATTTGAAACTAAAGCAGTTTCATCTTGTTCAGTACGGTTAATGATCTCAGTCTCTTGTTCAAAAACTGGCCTTGAATTCCGCTGTATATTTTTCACTGATACACTTGAATACGGCGAGTCACTATCACCATCTTCAGAGAGGATTAGATCAGATTCCACTATTTTGTCCATTTTAAAAAATTCACCATTTTTTGAGTCACTATCACTATCGTCAGAAAGCATGAGATCGGATTCCACTATTTTCTTCATTTTTAAAAATTCCGAATTTACTGTATCCATTTTTATGAAACTTGGTATAATAATTTAATGCAAATTATCAATAATATTTAATAATAATAAGTAACTAACTTAAATAAATTATATACACACTTTTTAACACAAATAACTGTAAGATACCAATTTGATCACTGATAAATACAGCACTGTCCAACTGATCTAAGACTGAACTAACTATGGCTAAATTACCTATTCAGTAGCAGGTAGCTATAATAGTTATAATAGCAGGTAAAAATTAATAAATAGAAGTAACTAACTTAAATTATACACAAACTCACACTTTTTAATACAAATAACTAAAAAACACCAATATGATCACTGATAAATACAGCACAGCCTAACTGATGTAATAGTTTTTTTTATACTTGGTATAATTTCATACAAATTAATAACTCTATTTAATAATTATAAGTAAAAACCTAATTTATCCACAGATTCGTACTTTTTAACACTGCCCAACTAATGTAATAGTTCTTAACAAATTGTTTTATTTAAACTTGGTATAATTTCATACAAATTAATAACTATTTAATAATTATAACAAACTAACCTGAATTATACACAGACTCGTACTTTTTAACACGAATACTAAATGACACCAATCTGATCACTGATAAACACAGCACTGCTCAACTGAGATAAGACTGAACTACCTGTTACCTATTCATTTTCAGGTACTTATAATAATTACTTTAACTCATCTAATGTCAGTAACCATAGATGACTACAGACATAATTGAATAGGCTAAAAACCATGGAAGTCATAGACATAATATGGCAGGCAAAAATACCATAAAAGAAAGTTAGTTAGTTAGTTAGTTTAGTTAGATTATTAATTCTCCAGAGACAATACAAACAATGAATTGAGGATCTTCACTCATCTATGGTATCTTTGCCAGTCAGTTTCGTTTTTTTCTAATCTAAAAAACAAAATAAATTCATTGTTTAATTTATTTGCTTTTATAATATCTATTGATAATCCATGAAGAGTGATGGAACATTTGGTGTGAACGTACAAAATATTAATTGCATTGATAAAAATATTGAAATTAAGAAAAAAAATATTATTTTAAGGGATGTATTAAGGGGTTAAATTTTTTATTTTGTTCAAAAACAAACTTAAAGTTCACATAATAAAGCCACAATTGTCAGCAAATACACTATATTGTCGGCAGGGTTTTGGCACTGCGACCCGAGTTTTTTTTATTTTCTACTCAATAATATATTTAATGTTTCCAATTCAAAATCATATTTTATTCTAACTAAAAAATCATTAATAATTTTTACATTTACAATCTTTATAATTATACAATTTCTTAACTTATCTAATTTTTTATATGTTATATAATATTTACAGGGTTGTCATCTTTAAAATAAAATGATTTGTATTCTACTTAATAATAACTAATAATATAAAATTAAATATTCTTCTAATATCCAACAAATACAATTCCAGAAAAAAAATAACCTCGTTGTATTTAACAATCAAAAGTTATACGTGATTGAAGTTAGGTAAAAGAAATACATTATTTTGAACACCCTGTATAATAAATTCATTTTTTTAGGACAGACATTGATTTGTCCGTCCATTATCTAGTGATCCTCAAAATTTCAGTTTGATAAAGGTTTCTGTTTTGGCTATGTCGAATTTTAGGTAAAGGTCTGCACGTGTCAAAAATTTCTAAAAACTTGAATAACTCAAAAATTACTGAAATTTCGAGCATGGTTTCCCTTACAATTTCTATTCACATTTAGATGCAGAATTAAAAAAAAAAACAAATCAAAACAGGATGCTAGGTTAAACAAAACATAACTTTGGTCTGCCACGCTTAAATGGGACAGGCTGTATAATTGAAAATGTGAAGCCGGGACGGGTCCGCTAGTAGATAAATATTATTTGCATATACAGGGTCTTCAAAGTTAAGTCGGCACTATTGCTAACTTCGTTATTTTTGGATCTGCAAAATCGGTTAAATTAGCAAACTAGAAGTATTTTTTCCGCTGAATAAAACGATGAAAACAGAAAAACAATTGAGCATCGCGTTTTCGAGTTATGATTGTCAGAGTCACTAGGAGTGTTGCAAGCGGGCTACAAAATACTTGGACCAAGAGGGTGATGTTTTTGAGAATCTTATTTGAATTTTGTTTTCTTCCAAGTTATAGAATAATTTGAAATAAACGATATTTTTCACCTCATGGATATTCTTGTCACTTTCTATTTTATGGTGAGCCAAAGCTGCCACTAACACAGCTACCTTTAATTTGAATTTGAAAAATCATTATTAACTTAGTCATTTTTGACATAAGGATAGAAGACTATGGGACACTTTTTGTTCAGAATTCAACTGTCTATCGATTGTGAATATTGTATACCGGGTGTATCATTTAAAAAAATAGAAATTTTTGATAAAACTCGAAAACGTGATATTCAATTGTTTTTCTGTTTTCATCGTTTTATTCACCGGAAAAAATACTTCTAGTTTGCTAATTTAACCGACTTTGTAGATCCAAAAATAACGAAGTTAGCAATAGTGCCGACTTAACTTTGAAGACCCTGTATATGCAAATAATATTTATCTACTAGCGGACCCGTCCCGGCTTCGCTCGGGTGGTATGAAATTATGATTTAATAGCGGTCACCCATTACTCCGCTCACGTATATTTAGTATAGCTGATCCGGCAAACGTTGTTAATAATTTCTAGGAATAATTACATTACTCACTCGCTTCGCTCGTTCGTTTGAATTTTATTAATACAGTACTCACTCGCTTCGCTCGTTCGCTTGAATATTATAAATACACTACTCACTCGCTTCGCTCGTTCGCTTGAATATTATAATTACATTACTCACTCGCTTCGCTCGTTCGTTTGAATTTTATTAATACACTACTCACTCGCTTCGCTCGTTCGCCATATATGTATTTTTTTTCGCCTACTCACTCGCTTCGCTCGTTCGCTTGAAAATTATAAATACACTACTCACTCGCTTCGCTCGTTATGTATTTTTAAAGCTTAATATAAAAATTGCGATTAAAAATCAGGGGTTGATCGTATAAGGGTGAAAATTTAGAGTTGTATGTATTTTTCAATGCTGAATCATGAAAAAATTAAAACAAAAAATTTTGTCCAAAAAATAAAAAAAAAAAATTTAGGGTGGACCACCCTTAACATTTAGGGGGATGAAAAATAGATGTTGTCCGATTCTCCACCCTACCCGATAAGCACACAAAATTTCATCAAAATCGGTCCAACCGTTTCGGAGGAGTATAATAACGTACACCGCGACACGAGAATTTTATATATACAGGCTGGCCCATCTTAAACAATGCAGTGAAATATCTCGTAAACGGTACAAACCATAAAAAAATGGTTTATACAAACGTTATAGTGTTAAGGGGGACACAAGACTGTGATATCAGATTTAACATAGGTGGTGCTGTGAAGGTCAGGCAAAGGTCAGCTTCGATTTTTTAATTGTAACAGTGCATTTTTATTCCAGAATACGATACAGTATGGCCGCTATTTTGAATTCTGACGCCATTTTATTTTTTTGTGACCTATAAAACTCTCAAATATTAATTTTCAAAAGGATCGGATAATTTTTACAAAGTGACGTTATACTTTTTCGTGACGTGACGTTTCACTTTTTATGATTTAGGTCCCCATCTGAAACCTGCGTTAAGAATCATAGTATCTACTACCTACTTGCTTTTGCGTGATGTCTGAACATACGTTTTTGTTTGAAACTCAGTCTGGTTGCTTAATTGCGTGATGCCAGAACATACGTTTTTTGGAGAATCAGTTCGGTTGCTTTTGCGTGATGCCAGAATATTTTAAAACTCGCAGTCGCCAAAAAAATTCATGTAAATCGGATCAGTGGTTCTCGAGTTATAAGCGTACAAAGGGACATACAGACAGAGAAAGCCAAATTGTTCTGGAAGGTATGAATGCCGAGAAATTTTGGTCCGATCCCAAGGTCCCGCCATCCGACCGACGTCAATAATTAGTTACAAGTCATTTTAACTCAGTAGGCCTTGATTTTTAACGTAAAAATCAAACATCAGGGGGGTTACCAGTATATTGTACTTTTCACGCTCTATAAAAAATTAATATTAATACCTAAACTTACACCAGTTATAGTACGGGATCCGGCTGCAAAATTAGTACGTTCATCACGTAGGTAATCAAACTCTAATTTTTACATATATTTATGAATACACACACACACATACACACACACACACACACATACAGACATCAGTCAGAAAATGATTTTAAACGATTGCTAGGGTCTCAAAACGTGAAGATCTGTTAAAATCTCGAAATATTTTTTTCGGACTAAATCCATTACTTCCCTACCATAGTAGAGGTGGGAAGTAAAAAAAACTTAATAGGTATTTCCTTTTACTCATTGGTTTTCTCATACACTTAAAAACTAATAAGTATAGGAGAAAATATTTTCTGTTTTGTTAAACACACTGTTTATTTTGTAATAGCAAATATTTGTGCAACAATGTTTACATTGTATAGATTTCGTTTTTTTATATAAAAGTTCTCAAACACACTGTAAGTATTGATGTTCTATTTTTTTCCTTTTTGAATTATTCTCACAATATTACAGTCATTTTAGTTAAAAATTCGCAATAAGTAAAAAAATTCTTACAAGCATGAGATTTGGTATTGGGGTCCGTCAAATGAGCATCTGACATCTGGTGGCAGAAAATTGTACTCAAACGAGGGAAAATTTTACGTGCTAACAGTGCAAATTAATCATGAATTTGTTTATTACAAAAATAAAACAAGTAAAATAAACAAAAAGTTTATCGAAAATGGAATTCGCGACGTTTTCTAATATCATGGCAATAAACACTGTCAGTTATTGCCTTGTAAAACTTACTTTACAGAGAATTATTTTCTAATGAAATGTGGAAAAACTGTATTTATGAATTAAAAAAATATTTTATAGTAATAATAAGATGTACTTGTTATCATACTGCACTAAAATAGTTGAATCCCTGATGATTAACAAATTTATAGGATTAACTTCGTATACAAATAATTTGAGGTTAGTAACTTCTACTTATTACAATATAACTTATTATGTTGCAGTTATGTGTTTACATTATTCACCTAACCCAGCCTTAAAAGCGCATTGAACGCGGATGATTAATTTCGTGGAGATTTTCTTTTAATTTTGATGTTTTTAAGCAATATGTCGTAAAGATTACTACTTTTGACAGTTCATTTTGCATGCATTTTTCTCGTTATATTTCCGACAATTGATAATATGCCCGGCTTTGAGAATCCGTTCTCCTTCAACGAAATTCCTTTGTTTAGGATTCGTACCGGCCCAATCACAAATTACACTTATATTTATCATTTCTTATCACTTTGAAAATCATAAAATTACACGCAAAAGTACACCCCGTATATGAAATTTCCCCCCGTCTGCGCCATGTTTTTGAAGCTCCACCTATCTGACGGATCCCAATATATACATGTGTGGGCACAGACTTAATTGATTTAAACGAAATTTGGTACACACATTGCAAACCATCACCGCACGAAGCCTATTTAAAATGGGACCGATCGGATTATTTTAAGGGTTGTATTTAGGGGTTCCAAAAAATTTTTGGGCCCAAAAATACCGAAAAAATTGTCAGAATCGTTTCAAAATTGAAATTTAATTCTTTAGTAAAGATTAAAATGTGCTGCTAAAATTTTAATTTGGTGCAGATGTTGTACTGATAAAATCCATGTCTAATATTGAAATTAATTATTTTAAGGGATGAATCAAGGAGTTAAATTTTTTATTTTGCCACATAATAATGCCACAATGCCTGTATTAGCAAATACACTATATTGTCGGCAGGGTTTGGCACTGCGACCTGAGTTTTTTTTATTATAATGCCATCGTAAATGCAAAATTTAATGTCTATATAAAAATAAGCTGCAGATTAAAAGAATATTGATTGTCCTTTGGGAAAACAATTAATGTGAATAATATATATGACATAATTCAATAAAAGATAACAAAGGAAAAACTAATTAATAAAATTGCAATATACATAAGGGTGAAAACTAATTACTAAATTAATTGTAAGTATTTCAAAATGATCCATCATTAATCATCTACTGTACGCAAATAATAGTGATTATTTTAGGTTACATTACTTTTTTATACAGGGTATCTGTAAAGACACTTAACACACTCCTACCACATGTTCCTGAGACCAAAATAAGCCTATTTAAGCAAACTTACCTTTTTACAAAAATGTTTATTTTGGGCGCTATACTGCCCTGAAGTTACAATTTTGAAAATGTTTTTTTGTTATAAATCTAAAACAGCTGGTGAGATTTTGCTAAAATTTGGCACGTTGACATAGTTTTATGGAACAAAAAACACCCATATCAAAATTATGATTAATATTAATCCATAGGCGTAGAACTCGTGTTTTTTAATATTTGAACGTTTCAAATTTTTACGCCAATGGAAGAAAAGGGGTTTAAGTATAAAATTTAAATTCGGTAACTTATTTGCTATAAGAAAGGTACTCTTAATAAGACTCGATTACTCTCATGGTTTTTGAGAAATTTGTATCGAAAACGGTCGGTAGACAGATTTTTATCGATGATAGAAGAAAACATATTTTTACCTCTTTCGAGGGTGTTTTAGCGGTTTGGGAGGTTGGCGGGGTGCGAGGGGGATTCCAACCATCACCACTGTCTTTAGAATCTCGAAAATGGGGGTTAAGGTAGTTAGCTGGCTTGTGGAAATAGTAATAAAAGCGTTTGACCCCTTATAGGGATGGTTTTTTGGCCAATTGGGGGCTGTGTAACTCCAAAGAGAAATTCTGCCACCACTACCGTACTCAGCATCCTCGAAAACGGGGAGGGGAGGTAGTCACGTTCCAATGCAAAATATTGGCATGTTCGTCCGATTCACACACTCCACTAATTAGTATAGAAACAGAATTATATAGGTACCTACTTAACATTTTTCTCAGTGAAAAATAATCTTAAGAAATAAGGTATCTTAAAACAAAAAGTAAAAATTAAGAGGAGTCCCCAAACAAAAAACTTTTTTTAACGTTCTTTTATTTTTGTTCTGTGGTAAAAACGGTAATAAATACAAGCCTCAAACTTGGTGTCATTATAGTGCAAACTCTAAACTAAAACAACAAATAATAAAAACCGTTACAGCACGGCACACCTTTCATAGCAGTGCTATATAATAGGGTATTATCAAGAAAAATAATAATGTAAAAACAGTACGGTTTGGAGTACGAACTCATATTTAACGAAAGCGGCATAAACGAGCGTTTGTATGACAATAGCTTTTATTAATGTTATTCAAAACTGGAAACGCTCTTGTCCCATTGTGACTGGTGTAACGACTCTAGTTGAAGTTTTACTGACGACTAACTTCAAGAGGTGAATTTTCGTGGCGGTGTGAATTTTCGTGGCGCGATGCAACTTCATGGTGTTAATAAATTTTCGTGACGCGATGCGCGCACCTCCTAAAAATTCAATCTCATCATTTTTCCATAACGCGTCAAAAGAAGTATAACTTCAAAAATCAACTGTTTTTTTGTTCTAAAGTAATTTATCTGTCAAAAAGAAATGAGTTATCTGACAGGTATTCTTAGGTTAATTTTTATATGTGAAACCATATGTACCTATGGAAACGAAAAGCAAATATAATATAAATATTTAATACTAGCCGTTACCCGCGTCATCCCACACGTTAACAGAAATTTGGTTTTATTTATTATAATATTATGCCAAAAGTCAGTATTTTTGAAGTTGGAATGGCCCCGCGTCTAATTGGCTGGAATTTTTTAAATAGGTAATCCATATTATACAGTATTATTTTTAAGGCCACGAATTAGCGGGGTTATCTGAGCCTATACGATGAATATTCTTAATTTTTATTATTCTTTCCTTATTTAAAAATATATCATTAATTATTCTTAAGTATAAGTAAATAATTATTATTCCGAAATAAAATGGATTTTGCATTAAAATTAATACCTTAATTGACAAAATAGTCCATTGAAATGCTATATTTTTTTAGGCTGTTTGCGTTTTAGGTAGAGCAAGATTTTTTTTATTCGTTGCGTAGGAGGGGGGTGTAAATATAAAATTGAGTTTTCGGGGTCGGAGACTACCCCATATAGCCGGCATTTTGAAAAAGGGGTGCTAACAGGTTTTGTGCTATATCTCCGTAAAATTTGTAAAGAGGTTTTTTGTTTAGAATCAAATTCTCTATAACTTTACTGGTGAAATTTTTTGTCGTAAATTAAATAACCATTACGAAGATATAATGCAAAACCTATTAGCACCCCTTTTTCAAGATGGCGGCCAAATGGGGTAGTCGCCGATTCCGAAAACTCTATTTTATACTTACACCGCAACGAATAAAAAAAATCTTGTCCTACCTAAAATGCAAACTTAGTCTAACTCAAATGATATTATGTAACACAAAATTGAATTGGTACAATAATATTGTTTCTCCTGGAAGTTTTTTATTACTTCCTCATAAATTATGAATGATAATGATAATTATTATGAAATAACTTTTAGAAAAGTGACTGCAGTGTGACAACACTGAAAAAGGGGAAGTAAAATGACAACAAATATGACACTGTACAGTGTTGTTGTTTTGTTGTGTACAAACTGCGTAAACAAGTAATCGAGAACAAGAAGAAAACTATTAGATACATTGTCAACAGACGTTAGAAAAACATAGTGTTTTGTATATTGTATGAAGGTGTACTATCGTACTAAGGAAAAGTTGTATTGTCGTATTTTGGTATGACAATAGACGTAGTGGAGAACCACCTACGGAACGGGCGTCGTGACGAACAACGGCGTCGGGTCAGTCGCGTAGCAACGTGTAACATCGTACGGTATCGGTTGAGAGTGCACGTTGAAGAGTTAGCAGTATGGTCGCCGCTGGCATCCGCATGCGACGCATCTAACAGTGCTGTGACGCTCTAACACCGGAGTGTGAAACCGGTACGCGACGCTGTTATCAAACGTTATCAGGGGGTCTCCGCGACCCCGGCGAGCCGCCGATTATAGGCTCGCCGTCGAAGACGACGCCAATTCAATACAACTGCACCATCATCATCTTCAACAATTGCATCCGCTGTCCGTGTTGCAATCAAGTGACGAAAGTGGAGTGACGACGCCGACTGGTCTAAATCCAACTACTCCTGCAGGTATGGCGCTCAGGGACATCGAGAAGGATGTCGTACCGCCACTACCTCCGAGGTATCGTTTCCGTGATCTCATTCTTGGGGATTACGCTTTCAACGACGACGGCGAAAGGTTTGTTGTTTATTTATCCATACTTTAAAGGAGGAGAGTAGCTTTAAACACGTGCGAATGCAGAACACTTCTGTAGCAATGATTTCTGTTGACTGGAAATACTATTTGTCAGTTAATGTTTAAACGACTTCATCGTTACACACTTTCTATATGAACATCGAACGGAGGCTACTGATTTTATTTATACCTAATAATTGAGTGTGTTATTTCGTTTATTTTAATTTTTCGCAATTATATACTTGTGTTGATTAGGTACTTATTTATTCGAAGAATTTTCCCATTACTTTGATGATTTTTCGATTTCTCGATTCCTGTGAATATTAGAAGCTAGCGATGTTTTAAATATAGAAATATTCCGATTACCTACTTTCGTTTTGAATATTGGGTTTTATAGACTGTTTATCGCGGTTTATAATTACAAATTGCGTTTATAATCTACTTATAAATGATTCGAATTACACTGGTATATTTATATAATTACATAATATTATTAATGTTTATACTCTATTAAAACACCCAGTCAATGAACGCTTATTGAAAAAAAAAAATACAATGTGTTTATGAAAACATCATTGAGAAGAAAAAAATCATTGCAATGAAAATTGATTTTCTTTATAAGCATGACAAGGAGCTATTGGGTAAAACTTACTTTCAACTTTTTCGGTTCCGTGTATACTATAATAAGAAACAATAATAAATATTTTCCCAAAAAATAAATATAATAGTTTTTCTTTTGTTAATAACAGCTGATGCAGTTTAGTAAATTTTTAAAACAAAAAACTGCATCCAGTTCATTTATTTCTAATTTCATTTGGATTTTTAAATTTGTAATTCTCAGATTTGTATGTTTTTTTCTCCACAGTTGTCAGTATCATATTTTGGTAATTCCGTACCTACATGTGTAGGTTTTTAACGACTCGAATTATTTGTCTAGTTGGTTTAACAATTCCGACATTTCTTAGTTCCTGGAAATAGCATATAGAACCATAGGAATAGAGAACTAGGCACCGCCATCCCTATATCTTAATGGAAAAGATATAGAGTGTGTGACGGCCAGCTTCAATATAGCGGCACTATATGTAGAAAAGTCGACCACTTTCGGCGTACGCTGTCCATTTCTCTATGTCTATGTATAGAGCTAGTAACTACAAATTTATAATTTCCGAAAGAGCCGTTTTAACAGGGTTTCATATACATACACACGTGTATAAATAAGTATTTCGTCGAGAGAAACCTTTTTGTAATCGAGTGTACTGCTCAAAAGAATGCAATTTTCAAGTAGCTGTTGTACTTAATACTCCAAAATATGCATTTGTAACTTTTTTGAGATATACAGGATGGTGACCGTGACTGCTGCACATAGGGATTTAACCCGTAAAATCAAACTTTTGCGATTCCTTGCTTCCCTAATTATTTTAGGAAAAATATATTCAAATAAAAGTTTTAGAACACAAAATTGTCCATCTAAATCATTAAACGAAATTAATTTTGCATGCTTTGTATCGGCAGAAATTTGATATGAAAATGTCAAAATTACCTCAAAAACAGATAGCGATAGCCATGGAACTTGAACAAAATGACGACGTTTTAACTGTCAGAATAATTTCTAATCATTTTGTTCAAGTTCCATGACTATCGCTATCTGTTTCTGAGGTAATTTTGACATTTTCATATCAAATTTCTGCCGTTACAAAGCATGCAAAATTAATTTTGTTTAATGATTTAGATGGAGAATTTTGTGTTCTAAAACTTTTATTTGAATCCCTATGTGCAGCAGTCACGGTCACCGCCCTGTATATTTTGAGTTTTAAAAGTTCACGGTTTACACGGACTAAAAACAGTTTAATTTTTGAACTGAATTATGTTTCACATATAACCGGATACTCCTTACAACATAAACACATTAAGAATGAAATAAACAATCAATATGATTAGATTCCTAGACCGTAACTAAACATAAGAATATCAGACGACACTATCGCCATGATATTATATAGAGGGCTGTATAGTATATACTGTATAGGAAAAATGTAAATGCACCGCCGGGATTCGAACCCAGAACTCCCGATTTCGCGTCGGGAAAGTTTACAGTTACTACACAGTGCCCAACAGCGTTCATTTAATCTTTCCTATATATATAGCAACGATGTACCGCAAATCCAGTACCTGCGAGAGCTATTAATTTTATAACAAGGTTTTGTCTTCAAATCAATCATAGATTAATTTCTTAAAGTTTGTGCACATACTTAATTAACACCCTGTGGCCTATATAGTACATGGGGGAACCCCTGGAGTCACATGGCGATTGAGAAAAAAGAGAAAAAATCTTTATTACTTTACCATTTCCACAAGAAAACTCAATTTCCGTTCCTGACCTTACAATACAACCGTAAATTTCTGATTATTTTTAAATTGAACGACACAAAACACTTTGAGATAGGACACAATTTCGATGTTATTAAATTTTGCATGCATAAAATATTTTCAGAAAAAATAGGTATATTAAAGTTAAAATAACTAAAAAATACAAAACAATATGAAAAACAATTTTTACAAAAAATGTAAACTTTAAAGAGTTTACTACTTTAAACTTTTTCTTTTGTCGTATTAAAATATGAAACGAGCATAAAAACACTTAAATTTGAAACTAAAGCTTAACTAAAACAATGATAGATATTTATGCTTAAGTGACGAATTATATGACAGTCGCGATGTTGCGATACGAGCCTAAGGTTATGTTGCAGAACTCGTGTGATTACCGCGTTCGACTTCGGCTCGCGCGCTAAACTCACACTCATTCTGGTATAAATGCAACATAACCTCAGGAGAGTATTGTAAAATCACTGCTGTCAGATTCGTTACTTTAGCCACGCGTTACATACAATATTTTTTGCAACAACTGCTTCAAAAGTTCAATTTTAAGCAAATAAAACACACATTAGATAAATATTTTTTTAGTGACATAATAGCACAGTAATCTATAAAGTACTACTTTACACACGCGAGTTTTAAAATAAAACAAAACAGTATTACTTTATAGCACGGAGTGCGTAAAATTTTATTTAATGTACTATAACAAAAGCTTCCATAAAGAATCACTTAAGAAACGGTACACAGGACTCTTAAATTGAACTTTTGATACAGGGGTGTGTTCCGAATGCAAATATTTCATCGGGACAAGATTTGCTAGGGTATAAGATGACGTCACGCAGTTGGACGTTTCTATTCTGAACGAGTGATGTAAAACAACTGGGTGTTTTGAAACTCATCGAAAGGAAATAGCTGTCAAAGCATATCAAGTTTTGGTCGTTTTCGAACTATTTTCAGAGTCAATATAATTTAGGAAGAACGTTTTATACAATAAAATAATACATTGGACTACGTCAGTAAAATTTTTCATTGTTAATAAATATAGGCTAATAACTGTAATAAAAATCGTCAAACTATCGCATTTATTAATTACTGGAATAATATTATAGGTTTACACTTTATATTACTTACGGAAATTGAGAAAAATTATTAATGTTATGGTTATCTCTATTATGGATGTAAACAAAACATGAGAGTGACATGAAAAGATTCGTGTGCAAATCATCTTGCGCATGTCGAGTGACTTTTATCTCAGTCGCGAGTACAGTAAGAAATTGTTGTTCGGGTAACTTTTTAAACCCATTTTGAACAACAATTCACGAAACAAACGGTTTTGGGTAAAAAATTGTTGCCCGGATGTTGATTCGGAACACACCCCAGGTGTTGCAAAAAAAATTTATATATTTCAAACAAAATACCAAGTAGAAACCAACTATCTGGTAACTTATCGATCCTCACTTGATAGATCGTCTGCGTAGCTACTTTTTTTTCATATACAATTTAGCTTAATAAACAGTTTTCAGTTGTTCCGCGGTGTGTACTTATAAATTTCTTAATAATATGTTGGAATTAGAACAGGGTATAAATAATACAATAATTGTACAATACAATAGATAATATAGTTTCTTATTTTTTAACAATGAATATTTTATAAATTTCGATCGATATTCTAACCTTGTATTATATTTTTTGTCGAACTAAATTTTCAATAATTAATTTATTAATTTTGCACGCCGTAGGTACTAGTGTTTAAGTGTTTCGTCAAATCCTACGTGAGCAATTAATGTCTAGCTTTCGGACAGAATTCTACGTTGTTGCCAGTACTCCTTTGTCAAAATGCATAGGATTGCTGAAAACTTTCACTTAAAGAGTCTTTATAGTTAACTAAGTTTAAGAGATTTCAAATAATATAAAAAATCGCATTTCATTTGGTGTATTATAATATGTAACTATATCACCTTTTATTATACAATTATTGAACTTAGGAATGCAGATGTGATTAATTTTACTCCAGGGATTTCCAGAAACAGTCTCTGAAAACTATGTCTGTAACACACAAACATACACCGAGGCTGTTCCCATAAGTGTTCCATTTTACCGATTTTGTTACGGAACACTAAAAATAGAAGGAATAACATGTGGTGGAAGTCTCGGTGCTGGTGGTAGGAGAACGTGTCTCCAGTCGCTTTTACAAGCTTTCTTTTAGGGTCCTGTACCTCAGTATGAAAAAAACGGAACCCTTATAGGATAAATTTTTTATCCGTCTGTATGTCTGTCCTTCAAGACCCCTTTCCTCAGGAACGGCTAGAGGATTCAAGTTGAAATTAAAATTTAATACTGTGGTCTACAACGTCCTGTAAAAAATTCAAGCTTCTATCTCAACGCAATAAAAAGATACGATTTTTCAAAAATAATGAATTTTGATACTAACTTACTCATTAACACCTATTATAGGGTACTCTCGTTGACCTAGAATCTTGAAATTTAGCACTAGAGAAGTGCTCATAGCACAAGGAAAGGGAAAAATCATTAAATTTTAATTCTAACTGGAAAAACTTAATTTTTATGTTTAATTTATATTTAATTCACCTCATGTATGGTTTATGATGAATTCACCTTATGTATATCAGAGATGACGTTACCGTTTCATACAAAATGTAGGTATGAGGAAATGAAATTTCTCCATAAATTTTTTTGTGTGAATTTTTCCGATGTTTTAATAGTTATTCCACTATTCTGGGCGGAAACAAATCCAAAATATCAAAGATCATGAAAATCGGTCCAGCCGTTCTCGAGTTATAAATGGTATAACTAACACGACTTTCTTTTCAAGCTACCTGTTACAATAATAATAATCTAATATTTACATAGTAGGTCAGTGCTTAGACGTTTGAACTCGGAATTAATTAGTGGAAAGCTATAAATGATTTTAATGCCTTCAGTTTAGGTTTAGAATGTACATACTAAGTTTTCCCCCTCCTGCTAGGTGAGCTGTCCGCTGCGTGCAGGTTTATAGTAAGAAACACGTGTTTTAATTAACATCAGAAATAAAAATTATACAATTAAAAATATTCCGAACAAAAAATATTTGCCGTAAAATTGTCCATATTTTTTGTCCCAAACATTTTTTGATAAAACTTGTCGTTAAGCCAGAAATTAAATGTTTTATTGTTGAAATTACATAGGTAACACTTTTGAAATTTTGCATATGAACGAGAAGTACTCTAGTAAGAAAAGTGTTTATAAATATTAAGTTCCCATACAAGCATTATAGACCTATTTATAGGCTATCGAACTGCATCGAAAAATTTGGTTGCGGTTACCCTAAAGACATAATTTTTTCAAGGTAGTATTTTTAAAGTGGAATTGGAATACTTGACGCGACGTGTTCTAGTTAAAAAGTACGCTTAGAAAATATTACATTCCCGTATGGGGTTATAGACCCTATCCACAAACTATCTAGCTGTGGCGAAAAAATTGGAAAATTTAAAAGCAGCCACCTTACAGAGGCATTTTTTTTGAGAGATAGAATTTTTGAGGTAAAAAAGTAAGATATTGGAAAAATTGCTTCTGTAGAGTGACCCCTTGCAAATATTGAAAATTTTTCGATTCAGTCAGATAGCCCATGAATAGGTCTATATAACCTCCATATGGGAATTAAATGTTTTTTGAACACACTTTTTTGCTAGAGCACTTCGCGTCAAGTTTTCAATTTTTAAGTCAAAAGGCACTATATTGGAAAAATTGCTTCTGTAGGGTGTCTCCTTTTAAATTTTCCAATTTTTTTGGCACAGTTAGATAAGCCCATGAATTTTTAACTAGAGCACGTCGCGTCAAGTGTTCCATTTCCACTTTAAAAAATACTACCTTGGAAAAATTGTGTCTGTAGGGTGGCCGCAACCAGATTTTCCAAATTTTTCGATGCAGTTCGATAGCTCATGAATAGCTCTATAATCCCAGTATAGGAATGTAATATTTATTAAACACTCTTCTTACTACAGTACTTCGCATTCATATCGAATATTTCAAAAATGTTAGGTACGTAATTTCAACAATAAGAAATTTTTAATTTCTGGCTTAACGATAAGTTTTATTAAAAAATGTTTAGGACAAAATATGTTGGACAATTTTACGGAAAAAATTTTTTGTTTGAAACATTTTTTAATTGCATAATGTTAATTTTCGATGTTTATTAAAACATGTGTTTCTGACTATAAAATATCTACACGCACCGGCTAAAGACCAACTAGCAGGAGGGGAAAACTAAGTATGTTCACTTCAGACCTAAACTGAAGGGATTAAAACCATTTCCAGCTTCTCCCTAATTAATTCCGATTTCGGAGTTTTTTTACTCTCCAACCACTGGGCTAAAACTGTACAATCAGTATTAATATAGTCCAGTAAATTTAGATTTCCACTGCGGAATAATTCTCAGTTAGCTGAATTTTTGTTATGGTGTTCTAAAAAACATGTAAAAAGTCCCCATCGATATCGTGCTGGCGTTGCCAGATATTCGAGGTTCAAGTTCACGATAGACGGTTTTTTGCAAATTTCTCAGTTCCGTTTCATTTTTAGTAAAAAATGCTTATTATCAATCTTGTAGAGGACACAACTCTCTACAACTTTTGTATAAACATTTTTTGTCTACAATTCATAGTTTTACTTATTTAAGTAGTACTCGCGGCTTCCTCCCCCTTGGTTTTACATAACGGGATAATGCTGCTTCGCGACGGCCTAACATAATGATTTGTACCTTTATTTAAATAAATTATAATTTTGTCGAAATTAATGCAGTAGTTCTCTAGTTATAAGCAACCAAACATACAAATCGACAGCAGTGAAAAAGATAGACACACAAACAATTTTTTTTCTGAAAATCTAAGAGTAGCCCGGTGAAGCTATATTTTCTTCAAAATTCCTTAACGAATAGTCATTATAATTTTTATAAAGACAATTCATAAAGGAATTTTGCAAAAAAATTTCAAAATGTGGCTACTATTACTAGAGTGCGTTATGCTGTATGCAAATGCATACTCGTACATAATCCGCACTCTCTTAACCCTTGTAATTTTTACTTCCCACCTCTACTATGGTAGAGAAGTAATGGATTTAGTCCGAAAAAAATATTTCGAGATTTTAACAGATTTTCACGTTTTGAGACCCTAGCAATCGTTTAAGATCATTTTCTGACTGATGTCTGTGTGTGTGTGTGTGTGTGTGTGTGTGTGTGTATATGTGTGTGTGTGTATGTGTGTGTGTGTGTGTGTGTATGTGTGTGTGTGTATGTGTGTGTGTATGTGGTCAATTTTTCGCCTTCGATATCTTAAGAACGAAATAACATACGGGCATGCCGATTGTTCTATTGTGTTTATCAGCCCTTAACTTAGATCTGATTAGATTTTGAGTCAAATCGGTTCAGTGGATCCTGAGATATTCAAAAAAACGTCCTCAATGTCACGTATTAACATAGGTAAAAAAAATATAAATGAATTCTAGATGTTATAATATGAAAAAAATGTATATATTTTTTTTCTCTAAAATGTATAGTTTTCGAGAAAAAAAATATTTTACTAAAAAAAATAAAAATTGTACGTAAATCAAGGTAACCATGATTTTTGCTATATTAAGCTAGCCATCAGTAGATCACCAAACAAAAAAGAGGGCCATGCTTTTTTCAAAGAATAAAAATTAAATTGTGTTTTAAAGACCACCAACAGCTAAGGTTATTTGGGCCTAGTCAAAGATTAAAAAAAAAAAAAGAGTGTTTATTTTTTGCAAATATTTACTAGGTGGGAAGTATAGGACTGGTCATCAGTCGAATTTTTTTTTACAAAATTACTTTACGAATGACTTTTATAATTGATCTCGTATTTTTGAAAAAAATTGTCTGTTTGTCTGCCTGTTGCACTGTTGTCGATTTGTATGTTTGGTCGCTTATAACTAGAAAACTACTGCTCTAATTTCGATTAAATTATTATTAATCGATAACTTAAAGTTCAACTTAAAATTAAAGTACAAATCATTATGTTAAGTCATCGGGAAGCAGCATAATCCCGTTATTTAAAATCGAGGGGGAGGAAGCCGCGCGTACTTAAATAAATAAAACTCTAACTCGTAGACAAAAAATGTTTATACAAAAGTTGTAGAGAATTATGTCCTCTACAAGGTTGATAATAACTATTTTTTTCTAAAAATGAAACGGAACTGCGAGAAATTCGTGAACTTGAACCTCGAATATCTGGCAACGCCGGTACGATATCGATGGGGACTTTTTACACGTTTTTTAAAACACCGTAACGAAGGTGTATACAAAAATTCAGCTAACTGGGAATTATTCCGCAGATGGGTGGTTTTTATGTCTAGAATGACTGGAGTATTATTAATATTTAATAATACAATTATTTCTCTATAATAGCTGCAGTACGGAACTCTAGGTGTACAAACGGAGTTGATACTTGACCGATTTTTTATGTGTGCATCCCTAGTCGGTAGATAACAATACTGGTTGGAGTATTAAGTACCTACTTGTATATCTCGTACAACGTACCATTGAGAGCTTACACCTCGACACACCTATTCGCAAATTGGTATGTAAAGAAAGAAAAAATAAAAGCTTGAATTTTTTATATAACGTTTTCCTTTCTTGCTTTACAATTATATATAATTCATGTTTTTGCAGCAAACTATACTGGAGAAAATTCTGAAATCAATTTATTTATTTCTCACTTTTTAACGAGATTTTCAAACTCTGTATTATTTTGTTACTATAAATATGGATTAAAATTTTGTGTCCTTTAACTTTTCAAACTAAGGACAATAACAGACTGTCGACAGTCGACGGAGCGTTTTCCGCCGACGTGGAAAGTCATCCTATGTTACGGATACAGTCAGTAATTTCGGCGAATTTAAATCAGTCGTAATAATAATATGACCGTTGTGATGTATAGGACGGTGCTACTTATAAGCTACTATAGATACTATAAGCTATTATGATAAATAATAGTTTTATACGGCTGAAATGCAAATGAAAAATGTTTTTTCGTTGGTAAAATGATTTTTTCCAATAAGTTTCGAAACAATTATATAATTGGCTGCTCTCCAACGAAAAAACAATTTTCATTTGCATTTCAGCCGTATAAAACTATTATTTATCTTAAAGAAAAATCAAACTCGTTGGTTGATTTCTATACCGTGTTTATGTATGTATCTAACATGTAGATTATCTTACGATGTCTACAAGATATGATTGTTTCTAGAATATTATGTGGTAATACCATTTATAGCATTGATATATCTAGGTATTTATTAATATATCCCATTAAAGGGTGTTCGAAATAATTTTCACTTTCATATTGGGCTCTTGCTGGTTCGAGGATTCACTTCATATTATAGCTATTGAATTAGCATATATGAATTGACACTCGCATGTAGTGAAAATCTATTGATTCTGAAGCATATAAGGAGAATATTAATTTAGCAATCTTGTCACGGTTGAGTATTGTAAGCTCATTCCGCCGCGAAAGTGGAAAGGTTCAGGTTAGAATCCTGACTATGACCACTGGTTGGTAAAATGATTTTTTCCAATATGTTTCGAAACAATTATATAATTGGCTGCTCTCCAAGGAAAAAAACATTTTTCATAAGCTATTATATTTCCTGACAATAAAATTCTAACTGCGTAGGTATTTACCTGACTGTGCTAACCTGAACTGCAATAACTAATGCGATTTCGAACTCTGATAAATATGTTCTAATATATTATCAACTTATTGTTACTTTTCACGCATATAGCCATAGCATGTTAAAAAATAAATAAAATATATGACCATGGTTGGTATAACAGACATTTAAAATGATCGTCACGTTATATCGGCTTGAGAGAATTATTTTGAAAATGACCAGTTTAACTTGTATTGAGCATCAACAAAAATTTAGATTTAAAGCTGAAAGTGGTATCAGCAACCCAAGCACAAGTTGTTAGTAGGGATTGCAATCTGGAAAACCGAATCCGGCATGAGTTTGCCGGATTCGATCACCGGATCCGTTAAATTAAAAAAAAATACATACACCCCGATTTCTTGGAAAAATAAAGTAATAATTTAAAATAAGTATGTACCTATATAAAAAATAAGAAGAGGTTTTTTAAACTCCTTAATATGTGATTATAGTGCCATTGATTAAACAGATTTATAATTATTATAATAATTTCAAGAATAAGACTGCTGGTGTGTTTAAATTACCTAATTCTTGAGAACTCATTTGATTAAGATTGATTTAGCTAGATTTAATGTCACTGAAATTACAAGATATCATTTTTCATTAATGACATTTGCTCTGAAATCTAGTAAGACTGAATTTAAAACTCCGAAGTATGAAGTTTCGTCAAAAAAATCATTTCTTAAATTTCTCAAAATATTAATGCAATCTGTAATTTATTTTCCATTTTATTAACAAGAGTGCCATGAAACAATAAAATAGCAAATAAATTACAGATTGCATTAATATTTTTAGAAATTTAAGAAATTTTTTTTTTGACGAAACTTCATACTTAGGAGTTTTTTGTGATTCTGAACAATTTTTTAAAT
The DNA here is from genome assembly GCA_039654895.1 of Mongoloraphidia duomilia. Lineage (NCBI taxonomy): Eukaryota > Metazoa > Arthropoda > Insecta > Raphidioptera > Raphidiidae > Mongoloraphidia > Mongoloraphidia duomilia. Next base: position 32,457,144 of record CM077518.1, on the reverse strand, counting down.
AAAATTTTGCTCTGTCTTGATCGCACATATGAGTTTACTTAAAACCCTACATTTTATTTTAATCGTAGTTGGCTAGATTTTGACTTTTGAAAAATTTTGTTCCTACAAAAAAGATGCATCTTAATAGGCTGCATAACTGTTGAAAATTTTATAATGATATTTTATAAATTTTATAAATTTAATACTGATTTTTTTTTGTTAATTCGTTATTGTTTGTTGATTATTACAGTTTAAATAAAGTTGATTTCATAAGAAATAAACCTTTTTTTTATAAACTTTGTAATTGAATATCTTCTATATAGCTAATTTCAGATTGAAAAGGCAAAATATGTTTGATGTGACTAATCCGGCCGAATTGAAATTGGTGCCGGATTGCAATCCCTAGTTGTGAGGTTCATAAGTATGCATGGGTTTAACGAACAGTTTCTCAAAGCAAAACATGTTTGGAGGTGACAAAATTTTGAGACAACCAAAATTTTTCACAGAAAATTAAAAAAATATGTCTGTTGCGACACTCGAAGGAAATGTAACTTCTTATGCAAAACTCTTAAATTTAAAATTTACAACAAGCCGTGAGGTGGGTCGTTTATTAGGACTAAAGTGCGACCCTTGAGGTCCACACGACGAACTTCCCAGTTTGATAAATATTTAATAATAATAATTAAATTAGATATTACACAGAAAAGTAATCATTTTAATCATTAAAACATAATTATTATTTATTTTTAAGAATAATTTAAAAAAAAACGGCTGAACCGATTTTTATAAAATTTATGTCGGATCAAAATGACGTTAACACGCCTCGATCGACACCCTTACGAAGTCGATATAATTTTTTATTCGCAAGATATTGTGTAAAATCTACTTTTTTGGAGTCTATTTGGTTAAGAAAAAAGAACGGCTAAACCGATTTTGAAAAAAATTTCTTTCAGATCATACTTACGTTAATACGCGTCGATTGGCACCCTAATGTAGTCGATATCATTTTTCATTCTCGAGATTTCGTCTTAGAAAGAAATGGACACATACGTACGAACGGACGTACATACGTACACACACACATACACACACACAGACATCTTTCTAAGAATAGTGTAAAAATAGTGTAATGACCTTGAAACATAAAAATTTGTTATACATTTTGATTTCGATTTTCGGACCCATTACAATAACTTCCAATGGGAAGGTGATAAATTTTAAATTAAATAGGTAGATTTAAAAATTAATTATTTAAATAATTAAAACGATGAAATGAGACGTACCTATTCACTTAACCTAGAATTTGATGATTTAAATGATTATCAGAGATTTTTTGAACGTCGTCTCATGCTTTTTTACCAAACTACGCCGAAACCAAAAGGAGGGTATTGTTTTTGGCATGTTCGTATGTCCACTAGTTCCACTGTTGAGCTCAAACTCCTGAACCGATTTTAATATTCCCCCTCCCCCCTACAATATGGATATTATATAAAAGGTCTTATCGTAAGGATTCCAAAAATATATATACATATATAATATAACCAGACTACGACTACAAAAAGCGTGTAATGTAATTTGAATGTAAAAATGTGTCACTAAAATTGTATTTTATAACTTACTGTAAACTGAAAAGTAGTAAATAATAGTAGTTTATACAACTAGTACAATTAAGTTTAAAACGCGAGGGGTGAAGCTGGCACGCGAGTCGCAGGCGAGAGTGCCAACATCCCGAGCGTCTTATACTTAATTGTACGAGTTATAAATGTTACTGTGAATGATCGAAACTGACGAATGTCAGCAATCACTGGTGAATGTCAGCATGCGCCAAATACGTCAGTGAGGGTCCAAAAGATTATTTGCAGTATATGTTATTCGGACATTCACCACAGACGTTAATGACCTTTGTTGCCGAGCGTCTATAATTCACAATTCATTCATTCGGACATTCACCAGTGTATGTCAACATACACCGATCGCCGATCGGCAATGTTAAACGTTAATAGCCCAGTAAATGAGAAGAAAAACTCACCCAATGTCGCAATTAATTCTCATAGAGCTGGATTTTTCACAGATGGTAAAACATCTTTAGACATGTATTTATACAAATGTCCCCGGTTATCCCTCTTGTGCTTCCCCGCCACCCCCTCTTGAATATTTGCATATCACTTTTTGCTGAGCCTGTTTTGAAATATCTCAGAAACGGTCGACTTAAGCGATTCTTCCATTATGTAAGTAATGTTTTAAAGAGGATAACAACGTCTATTTATTAAAAAATGTTCTTCTCAATGAGCGATTTAATATTGATGAGTTCGTCTGCTTTTTTCCTTATTTAAATGGTAGGTAGTAAATATTGAGTTGCCTATTGCGTTACAGAATTTAAATCCGCCTCGGATGACCGTAATTTTATTACTAATTTGAACGTGAACACATGGTAAACATGCACACATTGTATTGTAATAATTTAATGTAACTGGACAGGGTTCCTGAATTGCATTTTCGAAAGTTTGATGTGATTAGGTTTGTTCCAGAGTCCAGACAGTAGATTTTCTAAATTTGAAATAAAACCAATCTAGTGCAATTACAGTTTAATTTGAAATTGTGTTGATGCTATGAACACCGGACGAGTAGTTCACAACTACTCTAACTCGTTGTTTTGAGTAGTTTAGCAAACAATTTACTAGAATTCAAATCGTAATTTCTAGTTCATTGTATGTATTTGTGATAAACTTCATTGAATATTCAGTTCAGAGAGACAATATTCAGTAGTTCACTGCTATAATATGTATAAATTAATAAATTTAAAGTTTTAAAGTCGCGTCGACTAGACTTTCAAGTTTATCACGAACATATAATTGGAGATTTCTAATTTATAGTTGGACCATGTTAAACAAAAAGGGGCCACGCGACAATATGTATGAGTAAATTAAAAGAATTTAACTGATCAATAACGATAACAAATGGGTACCTATGTCTGTATCGCGGGTACAGACAGATATGACGTGAATACCGTTAAAAACTAATAATTTTATTCGTTGTCATGGAAAGAAATACATCTACTTTTATTTATCTTATAAAATCAAATGTCCGTAAAATATAATAAATAAAATAATTATAATTTTTTTATATATTTTAAATTGTTATCCAATATCTATAGGGTTTTTTGGAAGTTTTTTGCAGCCAATTTATTTATATTGAAAGAGCCGTACTAAACTCACTACGCATCCAATATGTATATGTATATGTATTTTCATTGTTAAAAAATAAATATTAAAAGCCTTCGGGATTCAAACCTGGGCTGTCGGTAGACTCGTACTTTACCATAGCTTACTGTCTCTGAGATCTTAACATAGATATACATGCTGTGTTTTGCTTCACATGTCAACCACTTCCGACTATTTCTGTTACATCTAATATTTCTAAAATGCCACCCCATTATGAGACATTCGACGTTATTCACGTCAAAATCTGTGACCACTGTGTGTAAAATAATATTAACTATCTAAAAATAAAGTGTATTGTACTAATAATAATTGACGATTGGCGCTTGATTAGATATAAAGAAGATTTTTAGAGGCTATTATGGTACAAATAACTCATGTTTACAAAATTTGTCCCTTGATGGTCACTTTTTGCTTTTGATTAATAATAATAATACTCAGTGTGTTTCACCCTAGCTCATTGTAACCGGCGATTTCAAGGCTCAACTCGATCCGTTTGTTATGTTAACATGATAATAATCATTTAAAAAATCGTAAATATTTAGTGTGTTTTTAATATTAAATCTTTGAAAAACCGATTGTGTGCAACATTACGAAATGAATAAAAAACTACAAAATTTAATTATACAAAATAAACGTTGGCAAATAAAGCATCGGAAACAGATACAATAATTTTACGCTTGCTCGATAATGCGGACAACACTTTAATATTAACGATAGGAAAACAGTAAAAAACGTTCAGAATGAATTAATAAATGTAAGCAAAAATCACATCGCTTGAAGTAAATAATAAACAAAAAATTTCAAAATCTACAAATAAAATAAACATGTAGTATTTAACTACCGGGCATTTTTATTTGTTTCTTGAACATTTTAGTTCGTTATTTCCGAGAAACGAATTCGCAGTAAAAGTGAAATTCTTTCTTTAAATACAAAACCACCAGGGCCGGCACGTGCGCCTGGTCGGACAGGCGATCGCCTTACGGCGCCATATTTTTAGGGCGGCATATTTTTGTAGCAGCGAATTTTTCGTGCGGTATTCTACTTTTTAAAAATGATTATATTGTTCGAGTTTTCACCGATTCTTAGTTCTACCTTCTACTAGGTACTAGATAAAAGATGTCGCATGTCGCCCAGCCGCTTTTATTTGTTAAGTAAATAAAATATATCATCGGTTTATTAATTTTTTTAATATGTGGGGGGGGGGCAAAAGTTGTATTCGCCTTAGGCGGCATATTTTGACGCGCCGGCCCTGAACCACTGCATGAAAATTATTCGTTTTAGCCGTTAATTTGCACTTACCGTGGTAGATATAAATGAGTTCATCTATTTTGAAAATTTCTCAATAAAATTTTGTCATAAGCTACTTTTTTGTAGGCCCAAATGTTGCAAGAGAATTTGGTAGTGATTTTAAAAATTATATATAATTGTTAAAAGCACTATCAAAATCTTTTAATTCTTTTAAAGGAACAAATGTATCAGAATATATTCTGATACATTTGTGCGGAGTGTTTAGACATTCTTTACTGCGTTCCAACGCCGTGTGTGCGCTCCACTATAATAGTAAACAATTCCAATACGCCACCCGTACTTCTGTACTGTATTATACGCTCTATAGCGCCTTCCATATGTTAATATCTGGGTGACCGAGCTTTGCTCGGATGAGTCCAATAAAAATAGTACTTAATATGCTGTGAGATATTGATACTGTATTATTTTCTCATTCTGTAAATTTCATCAAAATCGTTATTCGTTTTTAAGAAAAAAAGGTCTAGGTAAGATTATACGTTATACTACATTTAACGTTCTTATACATCTTTTATATAGGTACCTAATATAAAAGTAATATAGGTACCTATTTATTTAAATATTAGTTAAAACTACTTACATAATTATCTTTAGTTTTTATTGTTGTTATTTTTTTACTATTCAAATAATAGGGTACTTGACTAAAATTTTGTGTTATATTAATAGAGCAGTAAATCTGAACAAAATGAGACCTAAATCACTTCTTCTGATTTCAAATTAGCTCAAAAATAATTTTTGAAATATTTATGTTAGCCCCGCCTGCTAATAATCGTTTTTGCTCTACGAACCTATGACGTCATATTTTTATGAATGTACGTTTATATCTACTATCTCGATGCTAATTATGTCAGAAACAGAGTGTTGAAAAATACCGTTTTTTACCTATGTGAACATGATGTAAACAATCTAAGCTCCGTTGCTATGGATACATTCATTTTTTACTTAAAATTGACGTCACACGTTCTCACACGGTGTTTGAAGTCACGTGACACATAGGTTAAAAATCATGATTTTATTTATTTACCTATTTAAATATGTTTACGAAACTTAATTAATAAAAATAAAAATTCTATTTTAGAGCATAAACTTTCATTATAACAACGTTGTATATTTTATTTTGATCACTGGCAAGTACCCTATTCACGGTTTTAATAAGTTAAAGATTCACTGTCAGAGTATTTTGACATAAATAATTAAAGTAGTTTTTTTTCTATAAAGTCTACTCATCAAATTACAATGTTTTGAAAGGTCAAAAAACCGTTTTTAAAAATGATAAAATCGATAGGAAAACAAATTTTTCCAGGGATGAGACCTAGCTAGATCGATTTTTTGCCCCCCGAAACCCCTTTTCGATAATTTTGAACAAAATCGTTAGAGCCGTTTTAGAGAAAAAATTTGCATATATACATACATACAAGATTAGCTGAATGTTAATGAAAAAAATCTCAAATATAGAAAATGTAGGAAATGTTGTCAGCTATAATTTTCATGCATAGAATTTTTTCGTAGGCCCAACTATTTTTGAGATATACGCGAAAAACCAAAAAAAGGGACCTTTGAAGTGCTCCCTCCCTTCTTGCGCTCACCCGAGGGTCAAGGACTTTTAATATGTTTTTTTATTGACCAATCCAAACAAAGTTCCGAAGTCGATTTTTGCGCTTATTAACTTTCCGGCCAGACCCTTCTTTAGAGCACTCAATGACAGAGTTACTAATTAAATAAAATATATAAATTTGATGCAATGCTTATGTTCACTCTCGTTTATACATACTGCCCGGCCTACGGCCGGGGCCCCGGGGCACTGCCCCGGTTTGCCCTACCATAGCTACGCCATTGGTAACAACTGATAATCTTGTTAGCTTTTATCTATTGTGCAATTGTTGAAACGTATTCTCACTTTAACCTTTTTTTAGTTTAAAATGGAGCATCTTTGAATATGTCTGACAAGAAAATGAACAAAAAAGAATGAAGTAAAATTGCCTTACATTCATCCATTTGAACGTTGCGTAAATGAGTACTATAAGTTGTTTGTGTTTCTTGTAATGTTTTTATAAATGGAGCTTTTCTTTGTATATAAATAATTTAACAATTTGTACGCGAAATAGAAAGTGTTTTTGTTAACCGTTTTTACGAATTGAATATCTTTTGGAAAATGTGTATAGGTACGAGGATATTTACAGAAACAACTATTTCCAATTAAATTTTATTTTAAAAATACTGTACTATTAAACTAGCAATGAAAATTATTAATAATTAAGCAATATGATTTGATTCCTTACTGCAAATAAATTGAGAGTTTCGGGTTCGAGTCCCGGCAATAGCATTTACATTTTTCCTTCTATATAGCCTTCTAAAAAATATCATGGCGACAGTGTCGTCTGATATAATTATTATGCTAATTCACAAATATATAGTGACTTTTTTACGGTAAGGAATCTAATCATATTGATTATTAATAATTTTCATTGTTAAAAATCTATTTTGTGTAGAGTGTGTAATTTTGTTTCTGTCTTAATGATTTTTGTAGAAATAGATATAACTATACTCATACATAATTTTTGATAGAAATTGAACTTATTTGGTAACAAGAAAATGTGTTAATATATTCATGTTACCAGAAAATCCGCTTAAAAATAAATGTTGAACTACATTTTTTACTAAATTTGTAAATTGATGTAACAAATACAATCTTAACTAAATACATTCCTAGACGAATATTTTTATTCGGTATTGTGATCTATGAATTGGGAGGGGCTTTAAAAGCATGGCGGAGTTAAAGGAAACACTTCGATAATTGCTATGATTTTATAGTTTAAAAAACATAAGTATACATATTTTTAAACGGTTTTATTTAGCTTGACGCCGATATTTGTTTGTTACTATCTTTGTTTCGAATCTTGCGACAGCTTTTTCAACTACTTCTACTTCATCGATTCTTATGAAACTTTGCACATACATTGAGTTCCCGTGACAATACAATATTATGATAATTTCAACTTGGTAACGAGGTCTGATGATGGAATCAGGAGGTGGACAGTTGAAAGGATGAGGCATTTGTATAATGATACGGCCCAGAAATCAAACTAAAAACTAAAAAATAAAAATAGGTAAACAAAATTTAAAATTAAACGGTTTTTTTTAAACTATCAGCTGTACCAAAAACTAGAAAATAATTAGGACACAAACCAAGTGGCACTTTGTGTCGCTGCGTCAGCGGAATAAGTAATAAAAACGTGGGACGCATAAAAATCTATATAACGACTGTATAATTATTAAATAAAAACGGCTTGTTTAGAAAAATGTGTTTCTAAGCCCACCAACAGAAATATTTCAAATGTGCCCCACGTTTTTATTACATATATGACGCAACGACATAAAGTGCCCCTTGGTTTGTGTCCTAATTACTTTCTAGTTTTTGGTACAGTTGATGATTTAAAATAAAACCGTTTAACTTAAAAGTTTTTTACCTATTTTTATTTTAATTCACAAATACAGTTTCTTCACATTTCATTACAAAATAATTTGCGGTAAAGTAAGTTTTACAGGGCAATAACTGGTAGTTTAAAATAACATGATTTACAAGCCCAACTTTCCAGGTTCTAGCCCGAGACCTGGTAAAAGTGTCAATTGAATTTTCAGTTTATTATTAAAAAATAATAAATTGAAAATATGAAGCTGGGTTCAAATAACCGTAGCTGTTGGTGGCCTAAAAAAAAGAGAAAAAAAAATGATATTAGAAAACGTCTCGGATTCCATTTCCAATAAACTTTTTGTTTATTTTACTTGTTTTATTTTCGTAATAAAACATTTCACGATGAGCTTATACATTGATAGAATGTAATTTTTTCCTTTATCCGAGTAAAATTTTCTAACACTAGATGTCATATGCCCATCATTGACAGATCGAATGTCGAAACAAGAGCAATTTCACTAAAACACTATAATATGATACCTTTCGACTTGAATAATTGCTTATAGGTTATAAGGGGCTAATTTTAGTCGTAATTAGGGGGGCAATTGGCCCTTTGGCATATCTAGTAGATAGCGGCATTTTTTTGAACTTCAAAGCATTTTATGTTGTTATCATTACTTAGGGAGGTAAATAGGACCCCACTGTATTGATATGATGACGTCAAGGCAGGCTGGCGAGCGTCTGACAACGAAGTGTGCAAACTAGAACATAAATGAACACAACTGGGACATATGATGTCTATAAGTGCGGGAGATGAGAGTGTTTTTTTCTGATGTATAAAAGAGAGAACGCCTAAGAAAGATACGGAATGCTCGTGTAGACTTTTGCACGTCGAGAGACGAGATAGACCGGCCGTCTGATACACATCGGGCTGTTAAACAATCAAAAATTAATGATTGATTATTCTGGCGAATAAAGTTCTTTTTATTTTGAGATTTTGGATTTTAATTTGTACTTTTCGTTTTGGAGCTGTATTGTTTTAGTTTTGGAGTTTGGATTCTGCGTTGTTTCCTCCTTCGATTCTTGTATTGTTCGACCTTCCTAATTTTCCGAATTCCCGAAAATTGAATTATTTTCCGTATTTCCATTGTTGGATCGTTGTTATTTGATATAGCTAGCTACCGTGAACACAATAAACCATAAAGAAGCCAAGCAGTTTCTCCTCGTTTAGGGATTATAGGTTGCTGCTTTTGGATTTCCGTGTGGTTGTGTTGATTCTGGAATACGGGAATAATTTAATTTATTCCAGAAATTATGAAGATTTTGCAATTATCCCGAAATTTTTAATATTCGCTATCATAAGTGACGACGCATAAAGTATCCCAGAATATTATCAAGTGTCTATCCCAGTGGGATAGATATTGTACTACAGTATCCCAGAAATATTAAAGGATAGAATCTAATATTTTATGAACATTTTACATTTCTGAATGTCGACCACTTTGAGTAGTACTGGGTCAATTTAAATATTTACGTCAGAATTAAAGTGAATAATAGTGCGTGGATTGTATTCCTGTAGGATTTCTTACACTACATTGGGAATTTTCCAGAATATTTTGAATCTTATTACGAATTAAGTTTGAATTCCACGTCGCCAGTTTCGCCGATTTGAAAGTGTTTATGTCCCGAGTCCTGTGCTATGTATTTTCTTTTCAGGCTTAGGAATTTCTGTACAGGCCCGGATTAAGTGTGAAATAACTGTTAAAGATTAATTATTGTGAATTCCGTTATCGTCCGTTATCGCTTCGTTATTTATGAAGATTTTGTGTTGAGAATTTCGCTATCGTTAGGTTATCGTTTCGCTATCGTTCGCTTATCGCTCGCTAACGTCACGCTAGCGTTTTGCGATAGAATAAGTAGGTTCTTGTGAGGCTTCGAGGCCTACTGATTTAGGATTTTTGTCTCGATTGTTGGAAGTTCCGTGGGGCCTGTGATTACAGGGCCGCCTTTTTATTTTTTGGTATCTCGATTACTGTGTGTCCCTATATTGTGTTCGTAATCTGTGTTTTGTTGATAGTTTAGGTTAAGTTATCGTTTGGTATTGGCCTTTGAAATCACCTCTGATTTTTTCCGTTTATCTTGCTAAGGAAGTAACAGCGTTAGGCCTGGGATTAATATAACTGTGATTGTGGTTCTGGACTCTGTTCCGGAATATTTTTCGGATCTCTTTTGGCCAACGTGGTTTTCCTTTTCGAATTATCCCTAACTGTGACCACTCTCGCTGTCTCAGTTTGGACGACCTGAGACTTACGCAGTGTGGCCCTATAAGTTCTGGCGCCCTTCGATCTCTCGGTCGGTATCTGGCCCACTAATTAATTTTCCATCGAGGTCCGTCTCTGGTTAGATGATCCTGAGTGTAGAGGTGACCTTAAAATTAAATTGAATTATTTTGACGCACGATTCATTGTGTGCGTTCACATTTTGTGTTGTCCTAAGTGTCGAGTGGTAGGTGGTTGGGTTTTTTATTGCCCATTAAGGGCTTTTCCTGTACTTAGATTTTGAGGCTGCTTCCCAAAGACAAGTACGATCGTATAACTAGATAATAATTTTTGTGCTCCGACCCATGACCCCGCGCCTTTTGTAGCTAGCCGCGAAACCGATTAAATTCGGGTCCTTTGGAGCAAAAGCCATTGCTATAAGGTATAACAAAAACTTTTTAAGATATCGATGATTACACAAGCCACTCTATAAAAATACTTTTATTTCTATCGTTATATTATTAGTGTAACAAATTGATCATTTAATATGTTTATGTAAAAGAAGATAATAAACATGCAGGGAATCTGTCATTTATCAGCTTGGAGAAATCATGTAGCACATCCGGTTTATCCAATTTGTACACGAGTGGATTATTTAGTGGATTTGATCTGTCGGACCGGACCTGGCGGATCTAATCGAACTGGATCCTGCGGATTCGGTTCTGAAGTGAGACCACTAACACAAAGATGAAAATCCGTTTAAAACTGTCGGAACTAATTCTTGGATGAATTATCCGCTAAATTTAAATATGCACTATCTCTAAAAAGTTGTAAATATTTCATTTTTAGGTAGCCTTATAGGCAAATATTATACCAATTACCAAGATATTATTATTATTTTCATGTTTATTTAAAACTAACTGTTGTGCCCGGCGTTGGCCGTGCCTCCCATAACTTGGCAGATGTTAAAATAAAGTGACAGTGTTGATCGTATCCCTCATGACTTAGCGTGATGATCATATAACCTAAGACACTCCCAGGATAATGCTCTATATGACCGTAAAAACAAAAATTTTTCAAATCTTGAAAATACGGACAGTTGCGAAAAAGGGCCTTCATTTTATATAATATAGCTCTTTCTGACCCGACTTTTCCTGGATAGATTTATCTCTTATAGTTTAACCAGTGTGGATAAATTTAGCTCAGAAAACGTATGCAGAATTTCCGACTTACTTTACATTTTCGCTCACATGCTCATCCCTATTTTGTCTTAGCGTAATTTAGCATATAATCTATGTTAACTACTTCGGAAAAAGTAGGCTTTTAAATATTGAAATAATTTTTCAAATCAGTTCAGTAGTTTTTGAGGGAAATAAATAAACATACAAACTTCTCCTCCTTATAATATCAATATGTACCTTACCTACCTACTTATTGAAGATTTTTGAAACTGAGTTTATACACTGATATCTGCAATTGAAATCAAGTACTTTAGCTTGTTACTCGACGTTTGTCCAAGTGGCTATAAATGTTTAGCATCAGTATAATAATTATAATGAAAATAAGTTTAGATAAATCTCCGAGATATAATCTTAAAATTTATAACTAGCCACTCGCCGCATTGTTATATCCGATGTAAGTGCCAAATATCTAGCTTACACAGAATGTCGATTGTCAACATTTATAAAATATAATGCTTTGACTGCCCTTTTCCAGCAGCTTGTTAACTTCCCAGTATATAGGGAAGTTATTGTAATGGGTCCGAAAATTTAGGGCTCTTGCCTGTTTTATCAAAATCTGGTTATGTTTAATACGGTGGAAGTACTTATGGTGGAGGCGCGGGTCACACATAGTGGAAACGTCAATTATATTATGACGTAAAAATAAAACAGGGCACTGTAGGTAAGAAATTGAAAAACCTGGTCAAAATTCTAATAGTCATGAAACTGGTCCAAAATAAACTCTCGATTAAGGGAAAAATTGTGAAAAAAATCCTTTTGATAAAATAGGGTGGTTTTTAGGGGTGTTAAAATTCTGAAACACTGGATGACTATAGAATTCAACCCCCAAATTAACGGAAAAATTCTTAAAAACATCCCTTTGATGAAATAGGGGGGGTTTCATATTACTATCTAGAAGTTATAACCTTTTGTCGCCTGTATGTATGTGTGTGTGTCGTCAGGTATAAAACAGGTATACCTCAGAATATCGCAGGAAATCTCAGCTGAAATTTTCAGGACATATTAGCAACATATTAGACAATATGCCATACAAATTTCAAGGCTTAACTACGCTTAACAAAAAACTTATCTCAAATTACATTTAGCACTTTATTTAAAATTTGTGGTTTTGGGGACCTGTACAAATGCGACCAAAACAGGTATTATGTCTACGAATAAATAACATGTAATACATCATGTATTTTAAAGCACTTAACTTGCTCTACATCAGACGTATCAATTCTTTAAATATATAAAACAAAAAACCAAAAAAAAGACTTTCTAACACACCTGCAATTTTCACTTAAAATATATATGAAGTCTAACGTACTGCAAGGGTGGTTTTACATTGACTGTCGCTTCTCAAATAATGTGATTAAGATATTATACCTGTGGTCCTTAACGCTTCGAAGGTTCCTAATTTATTCATTATACATCATAATAAGGGACTTCCAAGAAACTGTAAAATTTGAATTTTGGTCAGGTATTTCGAGTTTTGATCCAGTGTGCACAGGCATAAATTAGTCCTAAAATAGCCCCTAATTCCCAAGTCATCAATTTTGTCATCCGGCAACGTGGCACTTCTAACTCTAGTGAATTTTGGAAGGTACCATAATAAAATGTTTTATGCAATTTTGCTTCACGTTTGTCTGGGTTAACTAAAAGCATATACCTGCAAAATTTTTCCGTGTGCATGGGACATAAATTTTGAATTAAATAAATATATTTAAACAATGTTAAATTCTATAAAATTAAGCAAAATCGCAGGATAGTGGACAAAATAATTTGATTTATTAAATTAAATGTACGACGTTTCGTCTATAAATTTAGACTTTTTCAAGTACTTGAAAAAGTCTAAATCTATAGACGAAACGTCGTACATTTAATTTAATAAATCAAATTATTTTGTCCACTATCCTGCGATTTTGCTTAATTTTATTATAATCACGATGGACACGATTTCTAATATAAAGTTAAATTCTATGGCCAAGCAAACGGACACTTGTGTCGAATTTTCGGTAAAATTAAGTTGACTATTGATTCAGAAAAGTTGACGAATATTGTGATTCACATTCGCAACGCGTGTTTGTTGACATCCAAAATTATTCTGTTCGACGACTGAACTGTGTGAATATCGTCCGGCAAACAGTGATTCTCGTCCTACATAATTTTGCATCTCGAACGCAAGTTTGTCTGAAAATTCTTCAATAGAATAGCAAAATATATTGCGTGTACTCTGACAATGTGTTACAGTTTTAACACTTTAACTGCCGACTACGTATTAATTCAGGACGGCGATCTGATGCTAGCTGTAAATGTGAGCATTGCGTTAAAAAGCGTATACGAGATTGCTCGTAGCAGATGCGTACACATTTTAGTACATGGCGTCAAAAAAAAGAATAAACAAGCCGTGAGGTGGGTCGTTTATTAGGACTAAAGTGCGACCCTTGAGGTTCACACGACGAACTTCCCAGTTTGATAAATATTTAATAATAATAATTAAATTAGATATTACACAGAAAATTAATCATTTTAATCATTAAAACATCAATAATTAAAAAAAAAAAAAAAAAAAAAAAAAAAACGGCTGAACCGATTTTTATAAAATTTATGTCGGATCAAAATGACGTTAACACGCCTCGATTGACACCCTTACGAAGTCGATATAATTTTTTATTCGCGAGATATTGTGTAAAATCTTCTTTTTTGGAGGTTATTTGGTTAAGAAAATTGAACGGCTGAACCGATTTAAAAAAAATTCCTTTCAGATCATATTTACGTTAATACGCGTCGATTGGCACCCTAACGTAGTCGATATCATTTTTCGTTCTCGAGATTTCGTCTTAGAAAGAAATGGACACATACATACGTACGTACGTACGTACGTACATACGTACACACACACACACACACACACACACACACACAGACATCTTTCTAAAAGTAGTGTAGTGACCTTGAAACATAAAATTTTTTTTTCCTTTTTGATTTCGATTTTCGGACCCATTACAATAACTTCCAATGGGAAGTTAAAAATTCGACCGGGGAGCCAGTACTTTCCCACCTAGTAAACAATCGCTCGTAACTGAACATTTTTCTAACTAAACAATTCTCTTTTCATATTCTTAATATAATGAATTATAATTTAAAAAAACTAAAAAACACGCTTTAATGCGGTAAACTGAACTAAAAAGTAAAAAATATTTATTGTAAAAAAGCGTGGGGTGCTCGATATCAGTTGTTATAAAGTATGAAAATATGGTACAAAGCACCCCACGCTTTTTTACAATAAAAATTATTTTTTACTTTTTTTAGTTCAGTTTACCGCATTAAAGCGTGTTTTTTAGTTTTTTTAAATTATAATTTATTTTTGCTTTTTAGTCCTGGAGATCCTGGTCAGGATAATGGGACAAACTTATTGAATTATTGTATTGTCATCGGTCCTTGATAAGTGTGCAAAGTTTCAGTTCAATTTGAAGTTTTGAAGTTGGTGAAAATCGCGTTCAAAGAATCAGTTACTTACATACATACAGGTGGAACTAATATAAGCGTGTTAAAAAGCTTGACTATCTCATTTGTTTGTTGATCTACGAAGGCCAACTAGAATCATAGACATAATTAGGCAGATAAAATATGATTTTCGCCCAATTTATTTAAAAAAAAATTTTTCTCGAAATATGTACTACCCACATTTTAGAAAAATAACTATTCAGATTTTATTCGTATTTTAACATATAGAATGCATTTATAATATATTATATTTTTACCTATGTTAATAAGTGACATTGAGAACAATTTTTTTAAATATCTAAGGGTACACTGAATCGATTTTGTTTAAAATCTAATCAGATCTAATTGTTAAAAGCTGACAAATACAACAAAACAACCCATGTGATCCTGTGTTGTTCCGTTTTTAACATATCGAACGCGAAACATTTTACCACACACGTACACGCAAATACACACACATATACCCAACACACAGTCATCAACCAAAAAATGGTATCAAATGATTCGTAGGGTATCAAAACGTGAAGATCTGTTAATATCCCGAAAAAAAAAGTTTCGTATGTAATCCAATAAATACTTTCCTACCATAGTTAGTAGAGGTGGGATATAAAAACTAGTCTGGCGTAAAGAAACAGAACATTTATTTTCTAGAAAAAAAGTTAATAATACAAAGTAAACCAATAATCAATAAAAATGTAATAACGGGTTTTCCAACGAATTTTTCCCTGGTACATTTGCGGCAAGGTTTGGTGAAGTGCTGTTTTTTTTTGTCGGTCAAATGGAACTTTCTATGATTTGTTTCGGCTTTTACGTTTTGCATTGTATCGTCTATCAAATAAGTTATGAAATTTTCTCTGAGATCTAGAAATATTTTTCGCACACGCCAACAATGAGATAATTCGACCATGTTTATTTTCAATAAAAAAAAGGTATACCTACATAAAATGACAAATATGCCACTAAAAGCATATTTTTTCCAGAAATGATTCCAGCAGCTTTGGCATTCGAAAACCTATTTGGCAGTCAACTTGTTTTAACTGTACACTATGATATGTCATTCGAATGTAGACAAGGTGAACAACGCATAACTTATATGTATTTTTGCAGAAGAGATACGACGCAAATCAGAGTGAAAAATGTATATGTTTTAAAAGTTATTTCTGTTATTGCGTTTATGTTCGGAGTTACACTTCTATAGAATTGTACATAGAATAGTACTAGTAATATTTTTTATACGTTTTACATAGACATTGGGAACGTAGGTAACATGTAAATTCACTTGTTGCGTTGATTCCACTTATATTCATATATATTAACTAGCTTATACCCGCGGCTTTGCTCGCATCAGTGTCGGTTTTGACACCTTATCTTAAACCAATCGCAGCCGGATAAAATGAACCCTATAAGTATTTTAAGTTCGGGAAGGTACTATTATTGGTAGTGTAGCAAGTTGCATTAATTTACTCAACAGTTCTCGAGTATAATATAATTAATTGTATTTCCAAAGCATACTTGTAGTGTGCCATATATTTCACTATTTTGTAAAATTAAAAAATAATTTTTAAAATTATAACATAACAATTAAATGTGTTTCAATTAATTTCAATAGGGTTTTATTCTGACGATAAATCGCATGAATAAAAAATAAAATCAAGTCGATTCGTCAAAAATTGCGACCTTTAGACCTCGAACGCACGTTCGCGATTTTCAATTACAATTTTAGGACGTATTATGAACTTGTTTAATTTAAAAATGGTTCAGTTTTATATAACAGGATCTCCCCTTTTCGAAAAACTACAATTTGAATGAATTTATTGCCAAATTAACCTAGATAATATAACTATTAACTACTTATGTATGAGCGAAACTCAGCTCTGGCGCGCAAACCGATAATCTAGAAATTGTGTTTTAAAGACCACCAACAGCTAAGGTTATTTGGGAATAATCTAGAGCACACTACCTATGTGTGCAATATCATAACCACATGGTAAAATTCTACATATCCGCTTAGATGGGGACAGTGTATATATTTTATCAGAAAAATCAAACGGTTTATACAAAATGTGTGAATTCGTTGGTCTCTTCTTTTTGATTATTTCCAATGATGGAAGCGCACGCGCAGTCTATTTTGCGGCAGAAAATATACTGTGCGCTTGCGCTCCCATCATTTTGGTGAAAATAATCAAAAAGAAGACCAACGAACACGCCCATGATTTGAATGTGGACTTTTTTTCTCAGGAAAATAGCGCGGGCTACTATTGAAAACAAAATTCTCTAGCGTCCTGCGTCGTATTGTAAAGTTACAAGATCGGATTATTCACGACGCCAGCGCACGAAACAGCATTAAATTTTGTAGCAGTTTTAAGAAAGTTCAGATAAATTTTTATCAAAGCTTGGAGATTTAATTTGAAAGAGATTGCGAAATATTTTATTAGCTACCAAACTGATATTAGAGGATTCTCTGAAACGTGTCTATTCTATATCTATAGATATGTATTGTAGATATGTTTGCTGTTTGCCGATACCAATTTGACAGATCCAGTAAATAGCATTCTGTCTGTCGGATTTCTTTTTCGACAGATATTCACAGCACGCTTTTTTCTATTTTCATTCACCTGCCATTGATAAGGATACGTGCTATTGTGTTGAAACTATAAAGGAAAGTTGTCTATTTTAAAGAGAAATCTTTATCTGCCGGATAAACTACAATAAATTATAAGTTTTTTTACAGACACGTACGGTTTTAAAAATTGAATCTAAGTGAACCTCCGATAAAAAATTAAGTACTATATGTTTTTTTGCGTTCTCGATCCAAAGATTTCACTGAAAAAAAAAAATAACTTCATAACCCAATAAAATAATAATATTACTTTTTGACGAGTGTATTAATTTATGTTATGTTTATTGTTTATACTATCAAACCGAAAACTAATTTAGCCCACCCGCTAAAACGTATTTGTATAGTAATAATTGTTGACTGAAAATTGTAATAAGTAAACGTGTATTAATTATTATTTTTGTTGTTGTAGGCAAATGTTATAACAATTTAATTTGGTATCGTTGTAATAGCAATAAATTGATACATATCTACCTATAGATATTTACACATTTTGTAGGTACTAGCTATATGTTATCTCATACTAAGGGAGTATCCATGTATAAAATTTAATCACAATCGTTTGAACCGTTTTCGATAAAAAAAATATTTTCCAGTTTTTAATCTGTTTTTAACGGTTTTTAGGGGACCACTTATTAGACATTTGAGGTAGGGCCGATTTTGCAATTTCACCTCTAGGTGTGATCGTTCTGAGCACGCATGCAGCATTTGCGTAAAATCGATCCAATGGTTTGGACTTTCGTTGCTACCGCGAACAGAAACGACAGAACAGACAGGCATTTTTAAAATCCCTATTTTGGACTTGAAAATGTGTAAATACATCAAAAACTCAAACTGGAATTTTTCACTTATAATGAACTCTTGCTAAATGGGACAGTAAAACACATTTTAAGTTGTGCAGAAAAGTACCCTACTCACTTTCTGTGAAAGTGCTAAATATACGTTACGGCGGAAGTACATATTAATATGAATTATAATAAAAAGTACAGCGTTCACAAATGGGCAACATTTCTCTACAGTTTGAAGATTACTTTCGGTATAATATAATATAGGGAATGTCCCCGACCTGAAAACTTCTTCACTGATGGATGATACAGAATGAAGCGTACTTTTCTTCTTTCTTCGATCGATATGTAAACAGCTTGATGCGAAAAAGCGAATTGGTGAAATATTTGACGTATTTCCCATTTCCGTTGTTCGAAATTCATATTCCTGTAATTTGACACGTTAATTTTCTGCGGTGGAATTTAATAACATTTCGTAAAATGAGGACGAAATTTATAGCCACTAGTTTTTTTTAATTATTGTGCATCTGTGTTAGAGGTCTTTTCAAACCAACACGGCGCGGAAATAAAGGGACAAATGTCTAAAGTAGAAAATCGCGCGGTTTCATGAAATGTTTATTTCCGTTATACCTTTTACGCTGTTCCGAGTTGGTTTGAAAAGACCTTTTTTGCCACCGTTCTTACAAAATTTTACTACCATATTTCCATATTTCTACCTTTATAATTAAAAACTGAATTTATAGACTTCGATCAGAAAATATCATGTCACAATATTTTTGGTATTTGTTGAATGACCTTCAAAGTATAATAGTCCAGTAAATTTAGATTTCAACTGCAGAATAATTCCCAGTTAGCTGAATTTTTGTATACACCTCCGTTATGGTGTTCCAATCTTGTAGAGGACACAATTTTCTACAACTTTTGTTTAAACATTTTTTGTCTACGATTCATAGTTTTACTTATTTAAGTACTCGCGTCTTCCTCCCCCTTGATTTTATATAACGGGATACTGCTGCTTCGCGATGGCCTAAAATAATGATTTGTACCTTTATTTTAAATTGAACTTTAAGCAAACGATAAATTATAATTTTATCGAAATTAATGCAGTAGTTCTCTAGTTATAAGTAACCAAACATACAAATCGACAGCAGTGAAACAGACAGACAGACAATTTTTTTTCGAAAATACGATATTTATACTTGACATCAATTATAAAGACCATTCGTAAAGTAATTTTGTAAAAAAAATTGACAAAGGTTGAGAGAATGCGGATTAAGTCTGAGTATCCATTCGTATACCGTATAACGAACTCTACTGAGAGTAGCCCAGAGTAGCCATACTTTTAATTTTTTTTTTCTAAATTCCTTTACGAATAGTCCTTATAATAATGTTATAAAGACTATCCGTAAAGGAATTTTGTAAAAAAAATTAAAAAGGTGGCTACTATTACTAGAGTGCGTTATATGGTACTATGCAAATGCATATTCATACTTAATCCGCACTCTCTCAACACTTGTAAATTTTTTTTATAAAATTACTTTACGAATGGTCTTTATAATAATTGATGTCAAGTATAAATATCGTATTTTTGAAAAAAAATTGTCTGTCTGTCTGCCCGTTTCACTGCTGTCGATTTGTATGTTTAGTTGCTTATAACAAGAGAACTAGTGCTCTAATTTCGATCAAATTATTATTAATCGTTAACCTAAAGGTCAACTTAAATTTAAAGTACAAATCATTATGTTAGGCCCTCGGGAAGCAACATAACCCCGTTATGTAAAATCGAGGGGGAGGAAGCCGCGGGTACTTAATAAGTAAAACTATGAATCGTAGACAAAAAATGTTTATATAAAAGTTGTAGAGAATTATGTCCTCTGCAAGATTGATAATAATCATTTTTTACTGAAAATGAAACTGAACTGAGAAATTCGCAAAAAACTGTCTATCGTGAACTTGAACCTCGAATATATGGCAACGCCGGCATGATATCGATGGGAACTTTTTACACGTTTTTTAAAACACCATAACGAAGATGTATACAAAAATTCAGCTAACTGGGAATTATTCTGTAGATGGGTGGTTTTTATGTCTAAAATTACTGGTGTATATAACACTGAAATTAGTTATCGGCAAACTTTTTTCTAAAGCGGGCCAAACCCTGATTTTTAGTTTTTAACGAGTCATATCATAACTAACAGTAAATTTAAATTACCAGTGCACTTTTAAGAGAAATAAAATGGTACGCTACAGGTCAACCGAATCATTCTGGTGGATGGATTACCTACTGACCGGCCGCTAACTAAAACATTTTTAGTCATAATTAGAAGTCATTTTTTTGTTTTGTCTGCAGTTAATGGGTTTGATCTGGAAGCTTTGTTAGTACTTAAAGTCGGTCCTGGATGTGCTGGTTTACATGTTTGTGTTATGCGGTAAGTGTATCTCGCCTCACTGGATTATACAAACAACAATTTATGCACATTATGTAACTTATTAGTTTACGTAACATTATCTCAGTGTTTTAATAAATTAATAGGTTTACATAATACTATCTCGGCGTTTTAATAGTCCATTCGGGAAACCCCCGATGCAAGTCAACGAGCCATTTGCTTCTATGACAACGTATTCTCAGTCGCAGGCGTAGTATTTGCTAGTAGTTGTTAGTCAACAGTTCATGTAAAATAAGTTAACCGATTTTGAACACAGAATTATATTTGTTCGATAGTAATGTGAACACGTGCTAACTGTTGTGAACTGCTGATATAATACGAGTAGATTAGACAAGTTAAAAATGAAAATGTATAAATAATTCTCTTGATTTATATTTTAATTACTCACAATGCGATTACATTTTATTACATACTAGCGGACCCGGCCCGGATTCGCCCGGGTGCTAAGAATTTATAATATTAATAGCCGGGCTGATTTTATTATTACACTACTCACTCGCTTCGCCCGTTCGCTTAAATATTAATACATTACTCACTTGCTTCGCTCGTTCACTCGAATATTATTAATACATTTCTCACTCGCTACGCTCGTTCGTTCGAATTTTATTAATACACTACTCACTCGATTCGCTCGTTCGCTCGAATACATTACTCATTCGAAAAAAGTTATGAGTTATGGTCTTGAATTCATACAAAAATCCCATAGAAAAAAGCACTTTCAGTTTTTCCCGAATTTTCGAATTTTCCGGGCAACTTTTCCAATTTTTCTTTGTCTAAAAACCTTATTCGGACTATTACGAACATTTAAAAAAATAGTCAAATCGGTCCAGCCGTTCTCTAGTGATGCGCTTACCAACGAAGTTACGAACAGCATTTAATTTTTATTTATATACCTAGATTACAAAGAGATTTTTTTATAATTCAACAATAATTACTGCGCGTAAACATAGAGACCGTTTTAGATAACATATACTATTTTTTTAAGCCACCAACAGTTGGGTTA
Source organism: Mongoloraphidia duomilia (assembly GCA_039654895.1). NCBI lineage: Eukaryota > Metazoa > Arthropoda > Insecta > Raphidioptera > Raphidiidae > Mongoloraphidia > Mongoloraphidia duomilia. Next base: position 32,435,387 of record CM077518.1, on the reverse strand, counting down.
TATTTTGGCCTAGCAAGGATCCATTGAATCGCCATATAAACATAGTACGCGCCCGACTATTCTCAAGTCAAATATACACTAATTTTAAATTAACAGAGTCTCCACGAAAAATGTCTAATGGTTGGTTTATCGTACATTTTAATCACAATGTTTATCACGATGTTAAATTACCGGTTGCTATGGTAACAAAACGCAGAAACCAATGAACACGTAGCTGTCAAAATTTAACAGTGTGATTAATCGTTATTAAAATGTACGGTAAACCGGTCATAAGTGTAATTGCTAAATGGAGTTCATTTGATGGTTTAACCGTTTTTTAACAAAAATACATACGAGTATAAAAAAGGCATGTGTCGCGGCACACACGACCGAAGTGAAACTTCTTATATACGAATAATACAAAAATCAAGTAGGGCTAGGAGCATTTGTACACTGCGCGTCGAGCGAAGTCAGAAGTCGAAAGACTTGCCACTGGCTGTTTGAGGGTTTCTATAATATGTACTGGCGTAGGCGGACTGACGCAACGGTCTAACCAATCACAATCGTCACAACTGCGAATGCATCGATATACCATATTATGACATATAATATAATTGAAAGATTTTTTCGTTGGAGAGCAGCCAATTATATAATTGTTTCGAAACATATAGGAAAAAATCGTTTTACCAACCAGTGGTCACAATCAGGATTCTAACCTGAACCTTTCCACATTCGCGGCGGAATGAGCTTACAATACTCAATTGTGACAAGATTGCTAAACTAATATTCTCCATATATGCTTCAGAATCAATAGATTTTCACTACATGCGAGCGTCAATTCATATCTGCTAATTCAATAGCTATTGAATTAGCAGATATGAATTGACGCTCGCATGTAGTGAAAATCTATTGATTCTGAAGCATATATGGAGAATATTAGTTTAGCAATCTTGTCACAATTGAGTATTGTAAGCTCATTCCGCCGCGAATGTGGAAAGGTTCAGGTTAGAATCCTGATTGTGACCACTGGTTGGTAAAACGATTTTTTCCTATATGTTTCGAAACAATTATATAATTGGCTGCTCTCCAACGAAAAAATCTTTCAATTGCATTTCAGCCGTATAAAAAACTATTATTATATAATATAATAAAACATAGACTCCATGAGAAGAGGGGATACATTTCAAAGATTCTTTTCGGTCACACATTTTTCGTTTCATCAAGCTAGCATTTTGTACTTGAAATCGCTGAGGGAGTGGCGCCGCATAATAAGTTTCATTTCAAAAACACAAATTTGTGCTTCAACCATGTATAGCCATTAGCACTGGTATCAGTATTACATAATGAATAATTGACGAAAAATAAATTTGTTTCAAACGACTAGAGATGTCTGTGTTGGTCTGAACTTTGGGCTAAATGCCATATTAGAATTTCAATAATATGAGTGGAGGTTTGTGTAGAGGGAATTTTCTCATGCGACAAACGGGTATTTCAACTAATTTATTACGTAGATGATACAAAAATATTATTAGACGGCAGACAAGTACGCAGGGCTGTCCGACTTAAAATTCCATAAGTAAAGTTACGTACCGAATAATGTTCTGAAATGCTTATTGGAAAATTTCCTTTCCGTCGTTCATTGTTCGTGACTTAATTTCGTACTATATTTTCCGTCTCATATTGGACATAATATAGTACGGTACTTAATGATAGAGTGTACAATTGCGCTGGTCCTGCTAGTAGCGCTAATTCTGTAAATACTTTTCTACAGATGAGCGTGTCCTTCAAGCAGGGCTCGTTCATCCTTCTGGCAAAACATGATCTCCTACACGTACCATTTTGCGTTACAATTGCTTACAAAATACACACACATTAAGATTATAAGTATAAAAATTCTTGTATCACCTCAACAAAACATATTACAGTCTTGCCTACAATTTGTGCTGATAATTCATAAGTTTATGAGCATATCTACCCATAAAATTTTTCTGCTATGAGTTGTGAAAGCACTGCAATATGCAATAGCTTATACAATCTTGTAGAGTGTACAATTCTCTACAACTTTTGTATAAACATTTTTTGTCTACGATTCAGAGTTTTGCTTATTTAAGTACCCGCGGCTTCCTCCCACTCGATTTTACATAACGGAATTATACTGCTTTCCGATGGCTTAACATAATGATTTGTACATTAATTTTAAGTTGAACTTTAAGTTAACGATTAATAATAATTTAATTGAAATTAGAGCAGTAGTTCTCTAGTTATATGCAACCAGACATACAAATTGACAGTACTGGAACAGGCCAGACAGACACTTTTTTTTCGAAAATACGATATTTTTACTTAACATCAATTATAAAGACCATTAGTAAAGTAATTTTGGAAAAAAAATCACAAGGACTGAGAGTATGAGTATGCATTAGTATATACCGTATAACGCACTCTACTAAGAGTAGCCCCGGAGTAGCCATATTTTTAATTTTTTTTTTTCAAAATTCCTTTACGAATAGTCATTATAATTGTTATAAAAACTATTCATAAAGAAGTTTTGTAAAAAAAATTAAAAATGTAGCTACTATTACCAGTGGCGGCGCGTGAACATTTTAAATGGGTGTTCTGCAGAGTCAACCTGGAGACTGGAGTAGCACCCCCCCCCCATTATGCGAGGACCTCGAGAAAAAAAAATCAAAAATACATTTGATGCAATTTTTAAGTGTATTTGTTGATCTGTTAAGTCTGTTACACCAATTTCCGTCCACCATTTGTCACCACCAAATAAAACACACGGAAAACAGAAAAGAGCGTTTTTAATATTGCAACCGCATATCCAATTATTTTTAAAATATAGTTCTTTGTTGAATTGCCGCTTATAAGTTTTTCCACGGCTAGAGCACTGTTTTTCTATGAAAATATCAGGCAAAGGGCGACCTTGTGCCTTCAATTTTAGTTTTTCTTCAAATTTGTAATTTGAAAAACGTTTCACACGCGTGAGGTTATCTATAACATTCATTGTTTGAAATTTTAACTACAATTGAAAACGAATTATATAGCCATCAACACAAACATAATATTAGACTGTACGCACCAGCCAGTGTGTGTGTGTGTGTGTGTGTGTGTGTGCCAACAGATAGATATCACCAGTCACTATGTGACAAGAGCGTTTTCAGTTTGGAATAACATTAATAAGCTATGCTATATAAACGTTCGGATATGCCCGGATATGCCGCTTTTATTAAATTTGAGTTCGTACTACACTACTATCTATACTACCTATACCTACGTTCTGTGCACCCAGAATATCTCTTAACGCGTACAAATCTGTCTCATTCTTTACTGTTTTCGCTCTCTCTAACACACTAATTTTGGTGCAAAATATAATGCAGCACGCGTCACGTGCGTAGTGAATTTACTACGGCTGAGGACTGTTTATAGAATATAGGCCCTGCGGCATGCCGTCATTTATAATAATGCTATGTGATGACTTCATAATTATGAAATTTTAAAACATATTATGCAAATTTATAATACAATTTTTTTTTTAATTGTGCGTTATTTTCTGGCAGTGTGGCAGCTCCGCAGCTCTTATAGAGGAGCCGCCACTGACTATTACTATAGAATGCGTTATACGGTACTCGTACTTAATTCGCACTCTCTTAACCCTTGTGAATTTTTTTTACAAAATTACTTTACGAATGGTCTTTATAATTGATGTCAAGTAAAAATATCGTATTTTCGAAAAAAATGTCTGTCTGTTTCACTGCTGTCGATTTGTATGTTTGATTGCTTATAATTAGAGAACTACTGCTCTAATTTAAATTAAATTATTATTAATCGTTAAATTAAAGTTCAACTTAAAATTAATGTACAAATCATTATGTTAAGCCATCGGAAAGCAGCATAGTACCGTTATGTAAAATCGAGTGGGAGGAAGCCGCGGGTACTTAAATAAGCAAAACTCTGAATCGTAGACAAAAATGTTTATACAAAAGTTGTAGAGAATTGTATCCTCTACAAGATTGTATAAGCTATTTTTATGATAACACTTACCGTTTACGAGAAAAATGCAAAAAACCGATATTTGCGACCTTTGACCTTGAATAAAATTTTTTCCAGGTACGGGATCGATAGGGACTTTTCGACACTCATTTATAATCGTTTTCCGAACATTCATACCAATTTTTAGCTCTCCGCTAATTTTTGTATCTTTACTACTATTTTTAGGGCTAAATTGACCGGACTACAAGTTTTGCTAAAAAACTTGTACTTAAATATTTTCACAAATCACACGCGTTCGGATTTTTTCGGCGCGTCATCGGAACTAAGTTCAAGAACCCATTTGTTTAAATAAATTATACTAGTTCTTCTGTAATTAGGTATTTGGAGATATATATTTTCTTTTTAAATAAAATTTAAATTCAAATGTATTTTTATTCTGCAGATGTACTCTCGCACTTTACATTGCTCGTGCATATTTTCACAGTATTGAATTGATTCCTTATGTCTTTTTATCTTCCGCTGTTCTATGAAGCACCGCATGCAGGTGAGGCACTCAAGCATCAACAGCCGAGATATTATTTCAAATGACAATCGCTCACCCCACTAGGTGCGCGCTCACTGGGAGCCGAAATTTTGGGGTACGGCTAAGGTTCAGTGAAGGGTGTATTTATTTTGGGGCAAATGTTGGATTGATAATGCCGAATACTGAAGCTGAGAAATTTTTTTACATTTTCATAAAACCGAAGTTTTAATTTGTTTACACTAAGATTAACATTTTTCATTTGGTTCAGGAACATTTTTAAGTTCTCATAATGATACATTTAAACACTTCAACACAATATGTATTGATTAGCAACACAGAACATGAGATTAGCAAGTACACTATATTGTCTGCAGGGTTTTGCACTGCGACTCGTGTCCTTAATTATTAACAGAATTGTACGTATTTAATTGAAATATCAAATAATACAATTATTATTGAAATGTGATTCAACTGTTATGAATGAAATCAATATCCAACAGTTGAACCCCATACACTTATAATATTCAGTATTCACAGTTTCAGCTGGATTTTGTAATAAACGATATTCCAGTGTTCGTATATTAAAACTTATCCTACAATTTATATACCAAATATACATTGTAAGCTAGAAAATACGCTTATTTTAGTTCAAGAAAAATAAGGTAACTTGTTTTGACGGATATTCAGGCGCACGAATTCTAAGGGAGTCACTCGCCTCTAGTTGTATCTGTACATTATTGAAGTGTGCTGGACTATCTCAAACCATACACTTTAAAGGACGAAACACTGGTGACTGGCCACGAGTGCAGGAAAGTATAACTATGAAACTGATTTTAGTCCAAATTTATTTTTTGAACACAGTGTATTAACAACGCTTACTGACAACTATTATCAAACCACCATTGTAATTATAAAAATTTCATTATTCATATACATAGTATCCCATTGACCCTTCTTCATTGGAAATATTTATATTAGTCTTGTCGTGCCAGTAGGTTGTTTGTGTTCTCACTTGTAAAGGGTGTCTCAGCAAGAACTTGAATTTTGTGTGAATGTAGGTAAGGATGACAACGCAAATGAGCTGTCAAATTTTTTTTTGAAAATACTGAAATTAAAATGAAAAATAGGTATTTTGTAGTGGGTATGGCAAGAAATACCATATACATATATCTCGTGCGTAATGGTGTTATGACTCGTGTGACTGAAAAGACTCGATATCTCTCGTTTTTACATATTGTCATCACTAGTCAGGGTTGCAGAACGCATTATCAGAAAATTCCTTAAGTTGTGATAATATAAATACAGTTTTATATGCTGGAGCAGTCTAATGTTGTTGTCAAACTCTTTGTTATGTAGAACATTACACACAGAAAAACAAATAACTGATCCGTATAGTCCAGTAATTTTAGATTTCCACTGCAGAAAAATTCCCAGTTAGCTGATTTTTTTTATTTACCTTCGTTGTGGTGTTTTAAAAAACGTGTAAAAAGTTCCCATCGATATCGTGCCGGCGTTGCCAGATATTCGAGGTTCAAGTTCACGATAGACGGTTTTAAGCGAATTTCTCGGTTCCGTTCCATTTTTTGTAAAAAATGGTTATTATCAATCTTGTAGAGGACGAAATTATCTACAACTTTTGTATAAACATTATTTGTCTACGATTTATAGTTTTTCTTATTAAAGTACCCGCGGCTTCCTGCCCCTCGATTTTACATAACGGGATTATGCTGCTTCCCGAGGGCCTAACATAATGATTTGTACCATTATTTTAAGTTGAACTTAAAGCTAACGATTAATTATAATTTTATCGAAATTAATGCAGTACCTAGCTCTCTAGTTATAAGCAACCAAACATACAAATCGACAGCAGTGAAACAGACATTTTTTTTGGAAAATACGATATTTATACTTGACATCAATTATAAAGGTCATTCGTAAAGTAATTTTGTAAAAAAAAATTACAAGGATTGAGAGAGTGCGGTTTAAGTATGGATATATGCATTCTCATAACTTATAACGCACTCTACTAAGAATAGCTCGGAGTAGCCATACTTTTAATTTTTTTTCAAAATTTCATTACGAATACTCATTATAATTGTTATAAAGACTATTCGTAAAGGAATTTTGTAAAAAAAATTAAAAATGTGGCTATTATTACTAGAGTGCGTTATACGGCATGCAAATACATACTCGTACTTAATCCGCACTCTCTTAACCCTTGTAATTTTTTTTTACAAAATTACTTTGACGAATGGTCTTTATAATTGATGTCAAGTATAAATATCGTATTTTCGAAATAAAATTGTCTGTCTGTCTGTCTGTTTGCGCGCTGTCGATTTGTATGTTTGGTTGCTTATAAGTAGAGAACTACTGCATTAATTTCGATAAAAATTATAGTTAATCGTTAGCTTAAAGTTCAACTTAAAATAAATCTACAAATCATTTTGTTAGGCCCTCGGGAAGCAGCATAATCCCGTTATGTAAAATCGAGGGGAAGGAAGCCGTGGGTACTTTAATAAGAAAAACTATAAATCGTAGACAAAAAATGTTTATACATGCATACACAATTTCGACAAAAAATATCGTTTCAATCGATCATTATATTTCGATCAGGATCAATTTAAATTCTACAATACTTTTCTTACGGCGAAATATGTGTGGACACAATTAAGGTGATTGAACAGCCACAAAAAATATCTATATGCATTTCTGTACATGCCCCGTTATTCACCCGCAGAGGTCTATCTTATAGGCATTTGAATGTATGTGTCGGAGAAAGTACACTGAAGACGAAAACTGATTCGTGAATGATCGGATCATTTAAACTTGATTGATTATAATGACACGACCATCTACGACGGAGTTCTTCATTTCGTGTTGAAACGTTGTTTTCAAAGATGAAATTCCAGTGGCGTAGGCGTTCTTTACTAATTTGCAAACACTGTACCAGACAATAAGTAATAAGTATTTATTATATTTTGTATTCAAATTGCTTTATTTTTATAAATTATATTTGAATTTGAAAATACATTTCAAATACTCCGAATTTCTAATATATTTAGAAAAAATTTTGGAACATACAAGTAATTCAAGAATTACAAGGCGCGATATTCATGTAGGTATACTGTGTGTAAACGGCTTTATCGAACATAGGGAAAATAACACTGAGAAGATTTATAATTTTGTAGTAGGTTATGAGCCATAAGACCTAATATAAATATGTATTGGATTACATAGAAAAAATAGTACAGTGAATTTTTTAAACAACTTTCCGTAGCAACTGTTGTGGAATAGTATAGACTTATAGAGTATAGACAATTGTTGTAAAAATGCGTATACGGCAAGACTGCGGTCATTGTCGTATACATTAAGAATTGCTTAGCTAGTTTAAAGACACGCGCTGAATGTATACACGCGCGATGCTTATAGTTGCACTTTGCCTGTCCAATGTCTTATTATTGAAATCTATAAATGTCAGGCATAGTGCACTATTAAAAAACAGTCATTAGAAGAATATCAGTCGGAAATAATATCCGTTGAAGTTAACGTGAAAAATCTAAGTTTACTGAGCGACTCTGTAGAACAACGACTAGGATTATCTCGATTTAACAACAAATTAGAACCATTATTAGTAGAAATTGGAAAATAAATTCGATTTTCTCCACTTGACAACAAATTAGAATTATTATTAATAGAAACTGGAAAATAAGTTCGGTTTTCTCGACTCGACAACAAATTAGAACCATTATTACTATAAACTGGAAAATAACTTTGTTTTCCACGACTTAACAACAAATTAGAATCAACACGATTTGGGAACGATTTTGTATTTTTATTAGAATTCGACGAAGATATAGAATTAGTACGATTTGGTAACGATTTAGTAATTTCATTAGAATTAAACGACGATATAGAATTAGTACGATTTGGTAACGATTTAGTAATTTCATTAGAATTAAACGACGATATAGAATTAGTACGATTTGGTAACGATTTAGTAATGTCATTAGAATTAAACGAGGATATAGAATTAGTACGATTTGGGAACGATTTAGTATTAAAAAAAATTTGACAGGGATTTAAGTTGAACGGTTGGTCATGGTCGTCCTGTCGTCGACCTGACCTTTTGAGTTTAACTGTTGTGTGGGCATAGCTCTACAGGAATATGAGTTCAAAGGCTGAGTTATAGGCTTATCCCTAGAAAATTGACCTAAATTAGACATTTTCTGTCTGTTTTGTTCATTAAAAGCTCGTTTTCTACATTGTGATATGTGATGACCATTTTTTCTACAATAATTACATGTGACTAAAATTTGACTTACAGATTTAGTTGGTAAATTACTAAAACAGTTTTGAGATATATGTCCTGTTTTACCACATTTAAAACAATGATTTGAATTAGAACGATGAAAATTATTTTTAAAATTTTGCCCTACTGTTTTCTCTTCTAGTACAGCGGCGTTAATTGCATCGCTTAGTTTAGAAAATCTGCTAGCCTTGATAGTTAGTTTGATCGGGTCCTTAAGTCCGTCAACAAAAGCCTTGAAAGCGGATTGAGAGTTAAGCTTTTGGATGACCCTTATGGTGGCTTGATTCGGTAATTTGCCATTTACAATTTGATCAGAAATACAAGCATCATCCAAATCGCTTAATAATTTTTCTATCCGGTTAGCAAATGATCTAACGTCTTGCTTGAAATTTTGCTTACAATTAATTAGCTCACATTGAATTTGCGCCAATGTTCGTTTGTCGCAATACTGACTTTCAAGTTCGTTTTTTAATACCTCGTAAGTAGAAAGATCTTTATATTTTACTAAATTATAAGCTTTTCCAACTAATTTACTTTTTACTATACTTAAAAATAAATTTATATCACTTTCATCTTCTAATGGGTCGTGTATAATATCGCAACAGTTTATAAATTTATGCAGTTCTGAAATTTGTCCGTTAAATTCAGGGATGAGTTTGAGTGCAAAATCTAAGTTTAGTGTCGTCGGCATTTTAACCCTGTATAGGTACAATGACTCACTTGTAATTTCGCAGCGTCGTGTAGCAGTTTCTTCGGAAACTTGATCCGTGTAGCGCAGTATCTCGTAGCGCAGTAGCAACTTCGGTATCCCAATGTGCCAGACGTCGTAGTCCTTAGAGCTATTGACTGGATACGAATCGGTTGTCTGCGTACGGACCTCGGATCTTGATACAGCGACGTGGACCGTGGTTTCACAAGTTCATTAAAGTAGAATACAAAGATAGACGTTTGACTATTCGTGTCAACCCCACACCTGACACCAAAATTGTTATGCTCAGGTTGTCTAAGATGGTAATTGGGCCGAGTGGATGCCTTTAGGACGATTGTGTGATAGCGGGTGACAGAATAAACATCAAATGTCAACACTAAGTCTATATTTAATGATACTGATGGTGAATCTATTTACAGGTGCAGATAATCTTAGTCGAGATAATCCTAGTCGTTGTTCTACAGAGTCGCTCAGTAAACTTAGATTTTTCACGATAACTTCAACGGATATTATTTCCGACTGATAATCTTCTAATGACTGTTTTTTAATAGTGCACTATGCCTGACATTTATAGATTTCAATAATAAGACATTGGACAGGCAAAGTGCAACTATAAGCATCGCGCGTGTATACATTCAGCGCGTGTCTTTAAACTAGCTAAGCAATTCTTAATGTATACGACAATGACCGCAGTCTTGCCGTATACGCATTTTTACAACAATTGTCTATACTCTATAAGTCTATACTATTCCACAACACAACGGTTGACTATTAAGCGTAATTCGTAACCGGCTAAATAAAAAAAGTCATGATGTGTCGTAAGACACCCGACAGAAGCTATGCTTCTTACGCATTGTATATAAAACCGAACTTAACAAAGATATAAATAATACAATTAAAAAGTTATTATTTGATCGCCATTTTGAAATCTGACGCCATTTTATTTTTTTATGTCTTATTAAATTCTCAAATATCAATTTTCAAAAGGATCGGATAATTTTTACAAAGAAGTATATACTTATGACCGCCATTTTGAAATATGACGTCATTTTATTTTTTTGCGTCCTATAAAACTTGCAAATATTAATTTTCAAAAAGATCGGATAATTTTTACAAAATCTGAAGTAATTTTTTTTTGTGTCCTGTAAAACTGTCAAATATCAATTTTCAAAAGGATCGGATAATTTTAGCAAAAAAGTACCTACATATGGCCTCCATTTTAAAATATGACGTCATTTTATTTTTTTTGTGTCCTATGAAACTCAAATACCGATTTTCAAAAAGATCGGATCATTTTTGCAAAAAAGTACATATAGCCGCCATTTTGAAATCTGACGTCATTTTATTTTTTTGTGCTCTATGAAACTCTCAAATATCAATTTTCAAAAGGATCGGATAATTTTTACAGAAAAGTACATACGGCCGCCATTTTGAAATCTGACATCATTTTATTTTTTTGTGTCCTATGAAACTTTCAAATACCGATTTTCAAAAGAATCGGATAATTTTTACAAAAAAGTACATATGGCCGCCATTTTGAAATCTGACGTAATTTTATTTTTTTGTGTTCTATGAAACTCTCAAATATCAATTTTCGAAAGGATCCGATAATTTCTATGAAAGTACATATGGCCGCCATTTTGAAATCAGACGCCATTTTATTTTTATGTGTCCTGTAAAACTCTCAAATATCAATCCGTAAACATTCTGAACCCAACGGCGTCGAAATTATGGCTTCCGTCGCATGTTTCGCTGCAATTTTCGTGACGTTAACTTTCTGAATATAGCGCCTGACTGAACTGTAAGATGTATCAAAACTAGAAATAATTTAAAACGCGCATAGAATCGCATAAAAAGTTATTCATGTCAAAAAAAATAATGTAAATCGGATCAGTGGTTCTCGAGTTACAAGCGTACAAACGGACCAACAGACAGAGTCAGATTGTTCAGGAGGGTATGAAAAGTCAAAAAATTTTGATCCGATCATTAAATCTCGCCATCCGACCGACGTCAATAAGTTACCAGTTGTTCTAACCCAGCAGGTCATAATAAATTATTAAAATCATAATAAAATCTGTCCAAAAATTGAATGACTATATTAGAATCCAATAAGTGGTTATTGTGATTGAAAATGTTTATTTTTATTTATCACTGCGACCCGACTCACGAGTTCACACTGGAAGTGTGATGTATAATATATTTGTTTCTGTAAAGTATTATGAAACATCGTTCGATTCAAGTCTGCTAACGACATCTATTGACTTTTCAGTATAATACAACCCCTGTGAAAAACTATTTCGAAAATCTCTAATTTCTATGAAAAACCTTAATCAAACTTTGATGGTAATGCTTTCAAAATAAACTAGAAGTGTGTATCATTCTTCCCATATGACTTTGAGCCAGATTGTTGTATAATATTTGATCTAAATATATGCTTTAAAATCAGGTAAAAATGACAAAAATAGCGTAAGTTTAACACAAATTTATGTGTAGAAAAAAATTAATTTCAAAAAAAACTGTTCAAATAGCCCTCTTCCTTAGTATTTTTTGCATACATCTGTAAAGAAAAAACTTTAAAATGTCAATTTGACTTCCCGTAATTTGAAATAATACGTCGTGCTGTAAAGAAAATATTGATAAATATCACGTTTTTTGATACAATTTTTTAAACAGATTTTTTTTTTTAGTTTTTAAGCAATTAGAGCCCTTCTATAAAGCTTAATGTTTAATTGTAGCTAATAAAAACAGTATTAAAATGACTTTTGTGACCACAGTTTGAAATTTGCCGATATCATTTTTTGCAATCTGCGTGTGCAGTCACCTTAAGGCCACGATTGTAAAATTAGATTTTCTGACAATAGTTTATGCAACTTACTGTACAACTCAGCATTAGTCTTTCTTGTAATATTAGAGTTAACCACGTGAAAATTTGCATAACAATCTAGGCACCAGAATCGGAAATATGCAGAGTGCTTGTGGTTTTAGTGATAGAATTCTCTTCTGAAACGCGAAGGCTTGAGAATAGCCGAGCGCGTAGCAATGCTGTTGTTTACATGGAGTTGCTATGGTTCCTCTATTACAAGTCCCCAGTTCCCGGGTTCTAGCCCGAGAGCTGGTAAAAGTATCAATTGGATTTTCAATTTATAATGAAAAAAAAAAAATAATGAATTGAAAATATGAATTGGTGCTAGGCCCAAACAACTTTAGCTGTTGGTGGTCTTTAAAACACACAATTTTTTTCTGAAACGCGTTCACAAAACTTCATACATTAAGTAATTCTAGCCATAGCCCAGTCAACGAAGCAAAAATAAATGCAATTAATCGTGTAGTCTGGGTTATTATTTTAAGTGGTAGGGGTGACCCCCAGATATAACATACTATAAAAGTCCCCAGTCGGGAGATGCAAGATTTGGGCGGGAGGGGGGTTGAATAAAAGGTCCCATTTTCTGGTTTTTCGTAAATATCTCGAAAACTAAGCGTCCTAGAAAAAAAAACTTTTCATAAATAATGAAGCTGGATTAAATTTCTTACAAAATGGTATTAGTTTTTTTTTAGGAGTAATACAAATACCTCTCACCTTAGCGAGACGTGAGATATGAACATTTTGCCAAATAACTCTACGCCCCCTTCTGACCCTCTCAGAAGTTGAATTTCCAAAAATCCTTTCTTAGTGGCTATTTTTGTCACAAAAGAAACCTCTTGTCCAATTTCACGTTTTTATCTTCAGTGGCTTTTTCTCTGAATATACCAAAATACCAACCTACGGACGCCTCCTGAGTCAAAAAGGTTGCCCTGTGTCTGCCGAGTCCAACGGTATCCTCATTTTTATTCTCGGACGATTTCTTCCATAGATATAGACTGTTGCAATAATTTGCCCCTGAACAGCAGGCAACCGGCTTCTGCACTTCCGACCGGGGGCACCACTTCTTAAATGTTACCTATAGGTATGTACTTGAATCGTGCCAAGTTTCAGCAGGAAAAAGTGCAAGGTTGGACCCCTTAGGTTCCCTACTATAGGTAAAATGGACATAATAAACATTAATTTTTGACTTTTTCACCCCCCGCTACTCCCTTTGTATTGCTCCTAAAAAAATTAATACACCATTTTGTAGGAAATTTAATCAGCTTCATTATATATGAAGAGTTTTTTTTCTAGGACGCTTAGTTTTCGAGATATTTACGAAAAACCAAAAAATGGGACCTTTTCACTCCCCTCCCGCCCAAAGCTCGCATCTCCCGGCTGGGGACTTTTAGTATGTTATACCTGGGAGTCACCCCTACCACTTAAAATAATAATCCAGACTACACGATTTATTGCATTTATTTGCCAATTTCGGATCTTCGTTGACTGAACTACCATACCTAGATATGGTTTCAATTTTAACAAAGTGAAAATTTTTATAATATTAAACATCAGAAACGCAAATATTAGTGGCAGCTTTGATTTTTAAGGTAAATGGAATTTTTTCAGAAAGTGGTTTTCAGTAGATTACACATTGTGGTAAATTGAGAATTAAAGTTTAACTGTAGTCCCACAACATTTAATTAAAATTTGCGGCGCGACGTACTATAATTTGGTTTAATGTAGAGTTCACTTATATTGTGTACCTGCATGTATATTCGCGTGACAGCTGCACGTTTTCTCGTCGTGTTGAAAAATAATGCAAAGTAAACGAACACAAATGAGGTGACTGCGGTTTTCCACTGACGCAGTGATTTTGATGTTGAAAGTGCGCTGTAATGATGGGACGAAATAATAGTATAACAGTCATTCAAAATACCTGTTACCAAAACAATACTAGTATCTGTTAAATATTATTATTGGGACTCTCTCTTAAAGTGTGAAGCCATTGAATAAAAATAAAAGTTAAAAAAACTAAACCCCGACTACGTAAAAAAAAGTAAACAAGCTTCCAATATGAAAGCTAGTTAGTTATTGTACATTTTAGACGTTCGATAACAGTCGTTAGTTTCTAATCCAATATGAAAATTAGTCGGGCGAAAAGATATTACCAAAAGTTTTAGTATGCTACCAATGAGATGACACTAAAACAAATATCTTTTTGCCTGACTACTTTTCATATTGGATTAGACGCTAACGATCATAGTTATCAAACGTATAAAATATACAAAAACAAACTAGCTTCCATATTTACTTCTTTAACGTAGTCAGGTTTTAGTTTTTTTAAATTTTATTTTATTTTAGCCTTTTTAGTTTTTTGTGTAACCTATTTACTATAAATCATAAAAAAGTATATATTTTTGGAATCTCTGCAAGATTTTCTTTCATTTGATACCCTACTCGATCGATTTGACCGGGGAAAAAATGTTGACCAAGATTTTTTCCACCTTACAGCCACCATATTCAATTCACACACGAAAATTATAGCCTATAACACTCACGTGATTAAGACAAATCGGAAGACACCTCGATTATGAAAATCGGTCTAATAGATTTGGCCCTAACAGGTAACAAATTAACATACATACATAATATATACATACATATGAACATACATACATAATATATACATACATAGACTGTTAAAATCATAACACTCCTTTTTTTGGTAGTCGGGTAATAGGGTACATGCCAGTGGACAGTGATCAATAAAAACTTTGTTATAATGAAAGTTTATGTTCTAAAATATTTATTAGAATTTTTATTTTTATTAATTAAGTTTCGTAAACAACTTTAAATTAATAAATAAAATCATGATTTTTAATCTATTTGTCACGTGACACCACGTGACGTCAGTTTTAAGTAAAAAATACATGTATCCATAGCAACGCAGATTTCTTATAACGCAGATTTAGGACAAAGATTTTTTTTATTTAAAGACAAAAACAAACAAAACAAAAAGTGCATCAACTCATTGAGTTATTAGCATAGATTTTGTTTTTTTTTTAATTAAGGTATAGTTGTCGTGTTACAATAACATCCAAAAGTTTCGTTCATAATACGCTGTAAAACAATAAGTAATTATGGTGTTAAATGTAAAAACATTTTGTTAGAGATTGTACCTAAACTGTTGTTCACATAGTTACACATATTTCACTTAGTTTGTTAGCTTGGATTATATAAAAATGTCAATCTTTTCGTTAAAATTGTTGAACTTTGCGTTATTATATCTCAACAATAAAAAGGTCAATAATTTTTGGATTTTCTTTTTTAAACTCAGAACAAAAACATCAATGAACAGTTAGTTTTTTGAAAATTTCTGACTGTTTTTTTTTTAAATTAAAAAACTTGTCAAAAACATAACTTTTCCTATGCCCTCCGTGTTAATTATCTGAACTTTAATTAAGTTTATCTCGAGTTAGAGATGGTCAATCAACTTCAAATTTTAATGGCATTTGTATTATAGTTCCTTAATGAGTATACGAAAATTTAGAATTTTCTGACACTATGCCCTTAGCACGACAACTACCTTAAATAAAAATTAATGTATTTTTCAACTGTATGAAATTAAAATAATTAATAAAGACTAAAAAGCAAAAAATAAATTAATTAAAAAACACTTTTTAAAAACAATGGTTTTATTTTAAATCAAACGGCACTAAAAAGTAGAAAATAATTTTTTTTTTCAGTTAAAAAGAAAACCATTGGGCAAAAATGTATAGACAAAGTAATATTTTATGAGCGCCCAATGTTTTCTTTTTAACTGAAAAAAAAAAATATTTTCTAATTTTTAGTGCATTTTGATTTAAAATAAAACCATTGTTTTCAAAAAGTTTTTTTTTTAATTTATTACTTCCCACCTCTACTATGGTAGGGAAGTAATGGATTTAGTCCGAAAAAAATATTTCGAGATTTTAACAAATCTTCACGTTTTGAGACCCTAGCCATCGTTTAAGATCATTTTCAGACTGATGTCTGTATGGTGTGTGGTGTGTGTGTGTGTGTGTGTGTGTGTGTGTGTGTGTGTGTGTGTATGTGTGTATGTGTGTGTGTATGTGGTCAATTTTTCGCCTTCGATATCTTACGAACGGAACAACATACGGGCATGCCGATTGTTCTATTGTGTTTATCAGCCTTTAACTTAGATCTGATTAGATTTTGAGTCAAATCGGTTCAGTGGATCCTGAGATATTCAAAAAAACGTTCTCAATGTCACGTATTAACATGGGTAAAAAAAATATAAATGAATTCTAGATGTTATAATATGAAAAAAATGTAAATATTTTTTTTCTCTAAAATGTATAGTTTTCGAGAAAAAAAATATTTTACTAAAAAAAGAAAATTGTACGTAAATCAAGGTAACCATGATTTTTGCTATATTAAGCTAGCCATCAGTATAGATCACCAAACAAAAAAGAGGGCCATGCTTTTTTCAAAGAATAAAAATTAAATTGTGTTTTAAAGACCACCAACAGCTAAGGTTATTTAGGCCTAGTCAAAGAATAAAAAAAAAAGAGTGTTTATTTTTTGAAAATATTTACTAGGTGGGAAGTATAGGACTGGTCATCAGTCGAATTTTTTTACTATGTATAGATATAAGAGTAGATGTTTTATGACGTCGCACCCATATACATTCAAGATTACCTATAGATCTACAACAATAATTGACCATCACACTAAACACGCCACGAAGTCATGCCGATAGATGGTGCGATATGTCAAATTAAAAAAAAATTATCTACATTCTTAATTATTGTGTAAACTAATACAAATAAATCAAAGTTTTTTTTAAATTCTGCTCGCAAAATATAGACTTTGGTCGCCCAACTTATACCTACAAAGGTAGACAGTAATATTGCTAACGTAACACACGTGTTCGATTTATGTCAGTATGTCGATGTGTTCATAATTAACGAGACGGCTAGCGTCCTGATGCCGTCGGTTACCTGTTTGCTGGAAATATTAAATAATTAATGATCTTTGTATATCCACAGAATGGAACAGACAACCCATGCAAGTGTGCTTAGCTAGATTGTGTGCTCTAAAAATTTATGAGTTGAAATTTCTATCCCGGATATGCGTACTTTCTAGTTGCGCTTATTCGCACTAATTATATAATCCAGATTGCGCACGTATGTAATAGAAATTCTCTTTGAGTAGTGTCAAAAAGCACGTCACTAAAGCTAGCACCGCCACGTTGGAATCCATCACCGCACGAAGCCTATTTAAAATGGGCTCAATCGGACCATTTTAAGGGTGGTTTTTAGGGGTTAAAAATGTTTTTGGGCCCAAAAATACCGAAAAAATTCTCAGAATTGTTTCAAAATTCAAAATTAACCCTTTAGTGAAGACTAACATGTGCTGCTGAAATTTTAATAAAATCGCCCCGACAGGCCCGGAGTTACAAATTTTATGAAAACACTAGTTTGCGGATAGTGATTTACTTACTGAAGGGTGTATTTAATTTGGTACAGAGGTTGCATTGATAATTATATTGAAATTAAGAAAAAAATATTATTTTAAGGGATGTATTGAGGGGTTAAATTTTTTATTTTATCTAAAAACAAACTTAAGTTCACGTATTAAAGCCACAATGCCTGTATTAGCAAATACACTATATTGTCGGCAGGGTTTAGCACTGCGATCCGAGTTTTTTTATTATTTTCTTTTCAAAAGTGATATAGAATAATTAATTATAAAAAATTTTGAAATCGAATTTTCCAATGACTATAATACTTTCCTACTCTTTAGGGTCGCGAGAATGTAAAAAAACGGTATTTATGCAGTCCAAAAATGCAACTTAGTATAAAAATGTATTTGTAACAAAATGAACATAGGAAATATTGGATTCATGTTCGAGAACAAGTTATATTTTTATAATGGTCATTAGTTACTAGATGTATATTATGTTTCTCTCTTATAATGAAAAAAAAGTTTCTACAGAAATTGGAAAAAAAAATATTTTTTCGAGCTAGTATAAAAAGACACGTATCAAAATATTGATTCGCTATTTCAACAGTTGACGTTTTAGTGAAAATAATAAAACAGACTCGATTGTCGTTTGTTTTTATTTCAAGGTAATATTATATTACGTTCTTTGAAGTAATATTTCCGGTATATGTACTAGTCTTGTTTCGTAGATGCCGCAAACTTTCAATAGCTGTTATAAATTATATATGTCGTTCTCTTTAGAATCAAAGGTTATCCAAGTCTTACTTGACATGTGTGGGGATGTCTATATTTTGTGAACACAAGTGTTCCTGAAAAGCTACATTTTTTTCATATAAAAAAATCTTCTAGTTTTTATCCGACTGCGCGACGCAAAGGAGTGGTAATGTGTTTATCAGCCTATGTATGTATGTATGTATGTATGTATGTTTGTATGTTCCTTTGAAGCACTATACAGACCAAACGCCTGGGCCGATTTTTATGATTCACACGTCAATCGATTCCCCTTGGTCCGGCGAGTGTCATTAAAGACATGACGTTAGTGAAAATTCAATATGGCGACTACAGGACGCCATATTGTGAAAATGGAAAAAATGAAAGTCAACAAACTATGTCAAAGGGTATCGTTGAATAGGTATTTTAAAATCATTTTTAGTTTTCCCTCACATTTTTCGATTCGACTGACCGTTTAGGATCTATATCGATTTATTTTTAATTAAAAACATTTAAAAAATCACATAATTTAAACTTAAATTCCAGTGCAATGTGATGTAGTACAGATGCTGATGGGAAATCCAGTCTGGTAAATAGCTAGCTAGGTACTCATCACTAAAAGCATAAAATAAAAAAAATAATATAAAAAATCAAAAAACCCGACTGCGTAAAAAGTGAACCAACCTACGTACATAATAAATAAAAAAAAACTGAAAAGAAAAAAACAAGCACTTAGATGTCCGGTGGTTTAGAATTCTATAATATATTATTGAATGAATACTATTGAAGAAAACAAAATATATTCTAATAGTGGAACATAACAACTGAACAGTCGGGATCCATTATTCGACAACCAATCAAATTTTTCAATGGATCCAAATGTTCAGTTGTTATGTTCCACTATTAGAATATATTTTATTTTCTTCAATAGTATTCATTCAATAATATATTATAGAATTCTACACCACCGGACATCTAAGTGCTTGTTTTTTTCTTTTCAGTTTTTTTTTATTTATTATGTACGTAGTTTGGTTCACTTTTTACGCAGTCGGGTTTTTTGATTTTTTAAATTATTTTTTTTTATTATGATTAATAATCTAGATGCAAACTAGGATTGTTTATAAACTGCTGTTGTTTGAATCTGAATTTATGGGAAACATTTAAAAAGTGATGGTTCCGAAATAAATAGCTTATTTTCAGAATTTTCAATGAAAACTATAATATAAATAAAAAGTAATTAAGTTTAAAAAATGGTTATAGTAATTCTTTGCTATGTATGTATTGTAAAGCTTACAGAAGAAACAATTGTGTAGTGGTGGAAGTGAAGGTGTTAATTATACCTATGTATTTGCAATTTTTTGCTGTAAATTTAAAAGAAATGATTCAATATGGTAACGTGTTTAAAAAAGTTAAATAATTAATTGTTATTATTAAATAGCTAGTGGGTCTCAATTTTAATTATAAAACTGTGGAGAAAATTATGAACAACAAAATGCAACTCTAACACCTTTACTTCCACCGTAGACAGCTAGCTATACGACTGCAACAGTAGATTGTATATCTAGATGTGTAATGGATTATACTACGACGAGTGATGATAGTATGTAAAAACGAGCGATAACGAGTTTTTACAGTCACATGAGTCGTGATACCATTACGCACGAGATATATATGGTATTTTTTGCCATACCCACTACAAAATACCTACTTTTCACATCATTTTCAAAAAATTTTGACAGTTAATTTGCTTCGCCATCTTTACTTCTACAGTATGCCGTGAAGTTCGTGAGTAAGTAATGGCAGGCGCACGCGGGCGTATTGTGCGGTAAGTAAAACACTTTCCGCACACCTGCAGCTGTTAAATGACTCATTAAGGGCCGCTATACATACAACGAAAGTAGCTATTTTGTAGTGGGTATGGCAAAAAAGAGTTTACTTCTCATTGCTACAATACAATAATACGTTATTTTTATATTTCTAAATACCTTATTTAGAACACCATTTTACGTACTATGAGGGCTCTCTACACTAGTGATGGGACACGAGTTGTGTTTCATTCGAGTGACTCGAGTGGTTTTTATTTTACTCGCACTCGAGTCAAATTTATTTTTATCAGCTTTCGAGTGACTCGAGTCAACTCGAGTGACTCGAATCGTCGAGTGACTCAAATCGGCTAGATCCACTCGATTGGCGAGTTGACTTGGAACACTCGAATGGCCTCTAGTGACTCGAGTGAGAAGTACAAGTTAAGACACACTTAGCCGATGTATGACATACAATATAGATAGATAGATAGATAGATAGATAGATAGATAGATAGATAGATAGATAGATAGATAGATGTTTATTAATTGTTAGTTATAATCGATAACAATGCGTCATATAATCATAAAACAGTTTAAAAACTAAGGTAATCATTAACGTGGTAAAAACAATTCTTCAATAAAAAATCACGAAGATTGCACTTAAAATTTTTAAAGTTATCAATATTTTTAATAGATGCAGGCAGTTTATTAAAAAGTTTGGTACTTGAACTTAGTGGACCCTTGTTATACATTGATAACCGATTTTTTGATATGTGAAGGTCATTTGCCTGACGCGTGTTATGCCCATGCACGTCCCTGTTATGAATGAATTCAGATATATTCTGTTTAACAAATTTGCACGATTCGTAAATGTATATAGATGGAAAGGTAAGTATTTTAAGGTTGGTAAAATAAGGACGACAAGACTCTGTACGGCCGAGGCCAAGTATTAATCTTATAATGCGTTTCTGCAGAATAAGAATTCTTTTGCAGTTACTACTACTACCCCATATGGTCACATTATAACTCATAGCCGAGAATGCAAAGGCGTAATACACGTTAAGCAACGAAACAGTATCACTAAGTACAGCTTTTAAGCAACGAATTGAATAAATTGTGTAATTCAGTTTTTTGCACACGTTACTAACATGATCAGTCATAGTTAGAGATTGGTCCAATGTAACCCCCAAAAACTTGGTTTGCTGTGACAGATTGAAATGGTTACTTAATACTGCATTTTTGTGTAAGATCTTGCTAAAATTAACTATTGAAGTTTTATCGTCATTTAATATTAAACGATTTTTTGCACACCATATTCGAAAACTATCGATTGCGTTGGTAATATTGGTTACAAGTTCTTGTTCACTATTAGCCGAGACACCAATAGTCGTATCGTCTGCAAACAGGGTAATATGATCACAGATAACGTTGTCAGGCAAGTCATTGATATAAACAAGAAAAAGTAATGGGCCAAGCACAGAGCCCTGAGGAACACCCAGACTTATATCAGAAGAATGAGAGTGAACGTTACCGTATTGAACATATAGCTTTCTGTTTGTAAGATATGACTTGATCCAGTTTGCTGCATTACCTCTTATTCCAAGACAGTTGAGTTTATATATTAAGTAACCAATATCAACGCAGTCGAAAGCTTTCGACAAATCAAAGAAAATGCCAACCACAAGCTTTCCACAATCAATTGATTTGTATACATATTCAGTGAAATTAAAAGAGGCTGTACACGTAGACTTTCCTGCCTGAAAACCATGTTGGCATTGCGAAATCAATTTAAATTTACGAAAAAAAACAGTTAATCTCTGAAACATAAGTCTCTCAAAAATTTTAGACAGTGCTGTCAATAGGTGAATTGGTCTGTAATTATTTAGAGATGTTTGATCGTCCTTTTTATAGAGCGGAATGACTTTAGATAGTTTCAAATTTGAAGGAAAAGTCCCTTCAGTGAAGGACAAATTAGCAATGTGGGTAATTATATTTACAATATTCACAGCGCAACGTTTTAACAATGAGTTGGAAATATCATCAAAGCCTGAGGAATTGGTATTGTCCAGTTTATTAATAATATTAGTTATTTCAGCAGGTGTGACTTCATTGATAAAAAAACTTCGCTCAAATTTAGCTGAAGATGTACACGTTGTAGACGGAATAGTGTTGTAATGATTGGATATTAATTTAGTAGCGGCTTGAGAGAAATAATTGCAAAAGGTATTCGCAACGACAGCAGGATCAGACAGAAGTGTGTTGTTCACTTGGATATTTATAACTATTTGATGACATTTATTTCGACCTAGTATCTTATTTATATTAGACCAGATCTGTTTAGGTTTGTTTTTGGAGTTATTTGTTAAATCGTTAAAATAGCGACGTTTAGCATTTTCTAAATTATTTTTATATTTATTTTTCCTAATTTTGTAAATATTGTCAATTAAATTAGAGTTCGATTTTATTTTAATGTTGTATAAGTCTTTAATATTTTCACTTTCTGTGATCAACTCTTTGGTAATCCAGCCACTGTGCTTACTATTAGGTTTAATTTTTATTTTTGTCATTGGACAGCTTACATTGAGACACCAATATAAGGTTTCAAAGAAATTATTAAAGGATTCATCCGTATTGTTTGATAAATACACATTCAACCAATCGCTATTAGATAGCAAAAAATTGAAATGTGTTACATTAGATTCATTAAAAATTCGTTTGTTTACATATGTGGTAGTTTCTGGTGTTATGTCATCTTTTGAACATAGAAGATACTTGAACGTTAGAAGTTGTGCTGTATGGTCTGAGAGGGTTTCTTTAAGGACTTCAGCTTCAAAATCTTTGTCATCGGCGTTAGTTAAAACATAATCAATTAAAGTTTCACTCGACGACGTTTTCTGGTGGGAGCACTTATACATTGATTTAGATTAAATGAATTGAAAACATCCACTAGATCACTTTTTATTGCTGAGTCTCTTAAGAAATCAACGTTGAAGTCACCGCAGACTGCAATTATTTTGTCATTTGCATACACATCATTTAATACATTATACAACGAGTCAATGAATTGATCTACATTGCTTAAAGGAGATCTATATAGCACTAAAACAACAAGACAGACATCATTTTTTAGTTTAAGCTCAACACCAGAGCACTCAAATATGAAGTCATTACAAAATGAGTACAAATCAATGGTTTTAGTGTGGCAGATTAAGTTATCCTTACAAAAAATGGCAGTCCCACCATGGGTGCCTGTAACTCTGCAGTAATTGGCTACCAGTTTATATCTATGAATATTTATAGTACTTAAACTTGTATACAAAGAATATTTGGGTCATATTTTTGAAGGAAAATTTCCAGAGCGTTTACTTTATTTGCAATACACTGTATATTAAAGTGAGAAATTTTAAAAGTTGGGTTAATATTGTCCGCTTTTAATGTGAAACTAGAACAACGCGACGAGTAATTAGTAGTCTCATTCTGACAAGACCTGAAATTATTTGCACCATTCAACGTTATATTCAGGCCTGGCTGACTGGTTCTTCTAAAAAATTTATTTTTCTATTTCTTGGAAACCAAAAACGTTTAATGGCAATACCTTTGGGCCAGTTAGCGACATCTAAGAATTTATCCTTTTGGTCGAAAGGAACTCCTACCATGAAAGCATTTGTATCACCCAGTGTTCTTAACTGCTTGCACGTAAAATCTGATCCAAATTTTTTCAAATATTCTAAAACTGTGACAGAGGTCACTGATTTATTGGCTTTGCCAATATAAATCCATGCCCGCTGATCAGCAGATGTAAAGGCTGTAGTATTCTCAGCAGTTCCATATGAAGTATTACGTTTTTTTACCTCAGACTGACTTCTCTTGCGTACACTATCGATAAGAGCCGAACCTGGTGAACTTTGTGCAACTATAGCATAGCTAGTTTTAGCAGACATATTGTTCGCTATGTTCGCCTGTGACCTAGTAACACGACCTTCACAAATAGGCTGATTATTTACTGCTTTAGTATTACTCACTGACTTTTTTAATGTCGAAATGTCTTTTTCAAGTTCTTTGATCACATTATTTGTAGTAGCTACTGATCTTCCATAAATTTGCTTACACAATTTGTAACGGCTGTTATAATAGCATTTTTGAAATCTTCAGACACTAAAACTTCACGCATAGCACGACTTAAAGAATTTGCCAGATCATTCATCCCACTAGTATCATTGGCTGAACTACCCGCTTTTGCGGGAGGCGCCATTTATAAAATTCAAAATAAAATAATTAATTCAGAGCAGAATAAAACACGTCTATATCATACGACGGCTGTTTAACTATAACATACTAAGTTGTCGACGCGTCTATAATCTACAATAAATAAATACAATATACATGCCTTAATATTTCATTTGAAATTCAGTATAGAGTTTGAGTTGTTTTATTTGTTAAATGTTTGTGTAAACTGTAAAGCTGTTTGCTAATAGTTCGTGTTTAAAATGAGTGAGAGCTATACTGAATGTGGTTAATGATTACTCATTATTATGACCTGCCTGTATGTAAAAAAATGACTCGAGTTACATTGTCACTCGAGTGACTCGAATCATATCTTCACTCGAGTGAAGAAATTGTCACTCGAGTCTTATCTTGACTCGAGTGGCATTCGAGTGACTCGAGTGAAAAAATCTCACTCGAGTCCCATCACTACTCTACACTAATAGTCATTCGATTAACACTACACACAAAATACAGATTACGTAATGACTAATAAAATATACGTTATGAAGTTTATTGGCAGCCGACAAGAACAAAAAAATTATCTTGTCTGTCGCTATTAACGTAAAAAATCACAAACATTCGTTCTCTGTTTACACTCCCTGATCTTATTTTCGAGCTTAAAGGGCCCGGATTAGTCTCAATTTAAAGTTAAAGGATGTGTATCTAGGCGCGCTACAGGATACTTTTTAAACATATTCAAATGTTTTTTCTGTAGAGATGACGTAAAACCATCTAATAATCAGCATTGTGTAACCTTTATACAAAAATTTTAAAATTTGGCAGATAGTGCCCCAAGAGAAAACCATTAGCTTTAAATTTACGCAAAAAAATCTATTCTCGGATCAAAAATAAGGTCAGGAGCGTGTAACAAAGTTCTAACATGGATATATTGTATGGGTGCAAAGTTTTATGGCGATTAGATTGGGTTTTTACCTTAACTAGCTAACAAGTCATAAAAACGTTCTAAAATAAGAAATGTGCGCATCAAACCTAGCACAAACGAAAACCAAAATTGAATCCCACGCCGCGGATTACGATTAGTGATGTCGGATTACCGCGACCCTACTGTATAAGGAAAATATTCAATTGAGAGACTTGCAGTGTAGTGTGTTCTGTGTATAATGGTGGTTATCATATTTCCTCTAGTTGTAGTCTATTGAGGCAGAGATTACTAAGAATTGAACAAAATGTTTTTAAGGAAAACTGATTTAATAAAACAAAATATCAAAAATTCGACGTAAATCACTCTGTTTTGTGGCCACAACTCTATGTGTTACTATTGTTGACATCGAACAGACGACATCAGTAGTCTGTACGTTTTAGAGGTTGATTCTGGGACCGCTGGGATGTACGATTTTTCCGTATAATTATCCATTTCATATTAATGGAATTTAAATGTGAATGTAACAACACATAGATTCGCACAAACCTTTCGTGATTAGGAAACAAAAACAATTGGTTTGTACAGCGTAATTTTGTAATTGTAGTTTTAAAATGTACATAAAACTGATTGTTTAGGTATATCTGATTCGACAAAAAATGGCCGTCTATTTTGAGTTTTCCACAGTGTAGTGACCTGGGTTCAAATTGTAGTAAAATAAAACTCTCAGGTTTTAAACGTTTATTCAAAACGAAAGCTCAATACAGCTGTGTAAAATTAATAACAGATATGAAAGTTTTGTAAAACTTACATTGTATAAACAATTTAACATTTCAGCTTACAACTAGTTTATATAATATGGTCAGCGACGTGGTCAAATTTGATATAACGAATACTACACTCAGTTATAAAAAACTTTTGGTAAATTTGATAACACTCTGCCAAAAAAACCGGACAAGTACGAGTTATGCTTGCGCACCGAGGGTTCCGTACAACTAACAAAGGAATAAATTAAATTACATTTCACTAAATTAAATTAATTTTTTTATTTTAACGTTAAATTTATTATTTTAAAAATTTCAGAATATTTACATTATTAAAAAATTTTGGAGCATACAAGTAATTCAAGAATTACAAGGCGCGATATTCATGTAGGTATTGTGTGTAAACGGTTTTACCGAACATAGGGAAAATAACACTAAGAAGATCAATTTTGTATTAGGCTATGGCCATAAGACCTAATGTAAAATATGTATTGGATTACATAGAAAAATAGTGCAGTGAATTTTTTAAACAATTTTCCATAGCAGCGATTGACTATTAAGCGAAACTCGGAACCTGCTAAATAAAAAAAGTCATGAGGTGTCGTAAGATACCCGACAGAAGCTATGTTTCTTACGCATTGTATATAAAACCGAATTTATCAAAGATATAAACAATACAATTAAAAAGTTATTATTTGACCGCCATTTTGAAATCTGACGCCATTTTATTTTTTTGTGTCTTATTAAACTCTCAAATATCAATTTTCAAAAGGATCGGATAATTTTTACAAAGAAGTATATACCTATGGTTGCCATTTTAAAATATGACGTCATTTTATTTTTTTGCGTTCAATAAAACTCGTCAATATCTATTTTCAAAAAGATCGGATAATTTTTACACAAAAAGTACATATTGCCGCCGTTTTGAAATCTGACGTCATTTTATTTTTTTGTGTCCTATGAAACTCTCAAATACCGATTTTCAAAAGAATCGGATAATTTTTACAAAAAAATACATATGGCCGCCATTTTTAAATCTGACGTCATTTTATTGTTTTGTGTTCTATGAAACTCTCAAATATCAATTTTCGAAAGGATCGGATAATTTTTACAAAAATGTACATACGGCCGCCAATTTGAAATCTGACGTCATTTTATTTTTTTGCGTCTGAAACTCTCAAATATCAATTTTCAAAAGGATCGTATAATTTTTAGAAAGGAGTACATATATTTCCGCCATTTTGAAATCTGACGTCATTTTATTTTTTTGTGTCCTATGAAACTCTCAAATATCAATTTTCAAAAGGATCGGATAATTTTTACAAAAAAGTACATATGGCCGCCATTTTGAAATCTGACGCCATTTTATTTTTTTGTATCCTATGAGACTCTCAATATCAATTTTCAAAAGGATCGGATAATTTTTACAAAAAAGTACATACGGCCGCCATTTTGAAATCTGATGTCATTTTATTTTTTTGTGTCCTATGAAACTCTCAAATACCGATTTTCAAAAGAATCGGATAATTGTTACAAAAAAGTACATTTGGCCGCCATTTTTAAATCTGATGTCATTTTATTTTTTTGTGTTCTATGAAACCCTCAAATATCAATTTTGAAAAGGATCGGATAATTTTTACAAAAATGTACATACGGCCGCCATTTTGAAATTTGACGTCATTTTATTTTTTTGTGTCTTATGAAACTCTCAAATATCAATTTTCAAAAGGATCGTATAATTTTTAGAAAGGAGTACCTACTACATATTTCCGCCATTTTGAAATCTGACGTTATTTTATTTTTTTGTGTCCTATGAAACTCTCAAATATCAATTTTCAAAAGGATCTGATAATTCTTACAAAAAAGTACATATGGCCGCCATTTTGAAATCTGGCACTATTTAATTTTTTTGTGTCCTATGAAACTCTCAAATATCAATTTTCAAAAGGATCGGATAATTTTTACAAAAAAGTACATATGGCCGCCATTTTGAAAAATCTGACATCATTTTATTTTTTTGGTGTCCTATGAAACTCTCAAATATCAATTTTCAAAAGGATCGGATAATTTTTACAAAACAGTTCAAATGGCCGCCATTTTGAAAAATCTGATGTCATTTTATTTTTTTGTGTTCTATAAAACTCTCAAATATTAATTTTCAAAAGAATCGGATAATTTTTACAAAAAAGTACATATGGCCGCCATTTTGAAATCTGACGCCATTTTTTTTTTGTGTCGTATAAAACTCTCAAATATTAATTTTCAAAAGAATCGGATAATTTTTACACTACTTCGTGACGTGACGTTTCACTTTTTATTATTTAGGTCCCCATCTGAAACGTGCGTTAAGAAGCATAGCTTCAAATAAAAATAGGTAAAAAAACTTTTAAGTTAAACGGTTTTATAAATGTTTTAAAAAGAAAAAAATAATATTTAATTTAGGTTCATAAGTATAAAAGCGTGGGTCGTACACTCTATGATAATTTATTACAGTCACGACCCACGCTTTTATACTTATGAACCTAAATTAAATTTTATTTTTTTCTTTTTAGTACATTTATAAAACCGTTTAACTTAAAAGTTTTTTATCTATTTTATTTTTAATTTTTTAGTGTGCTTTATTTCCTTAGTCTGATTTTATAACATTTATCCGATCCACTGAAACGTTACCGGAGAAAGACCTTTTGCCTGTGAAAATTCAAAAGTACGATTTGCATCCGGACGAAAGCCGGGCCGGTCAGCTAGTTATCATAATATTGTATTGTCACCGGAGCTACACATGTGTGCAAAATTTCAACTCAATCGGATCACGGGAAGTGGGTGAAAATTCAAAAGTACGATTTACACCCGGACGAAAGCCGGGCCGGTCAGCTAGTTACCATAAATTGTATTGTCACCGGAGCTACACATGTGTGCAAAATTTCAACTCAATCGGATCACGGGAAGTGGGTGAAAACTCAAAAGTACGATTTACACCCGGACGAAAGCCGGGCCGGTCAGCTAGTTACCATAAATTGTATTGTCACCGGAGCCACACATGTGTGCAAAATTTCAACTCAATCGGATCATAGGAAGTGGGTGAAAATTCAAAAGTACGATTTGCACCCGGACGAAAGCCGGACCGGTCAGCTAGTTATCATAATATTGTATTGTCACCGGAGCTACACATGTGTGCAAAATTTCAACTCAATCGGATCACGGGAAGTGGGTGAAAATTCAAAAGTACGATTTACACCCGGACAAAAGCCGGGCCGGTCAGCTAGTTACCATAATATTGTATTGTCATCGGAGCTACACATGTGTGCAAAATTTCAACTCAATCGGATCATAGGAAGTGGGTAAAAGTTCAAAAGTACGATTTACGCCCGGACGAACCGGGCCGGTCAGTTAGTTACCATAATATTGTTTTGTCACCGGAGCTACACATGTGTGCAAAATTTCAACTCAGTCGGTCGCAAGATTTGTAACAAATATACGGGATCAAGCTAAATAAAACCACCATTTAAAAAACAATGCATCACCTACTTATTTTTGCGTGATGCCAGAACATACGTTTTTATTTGAGAATCAGTTCGGTTGCTTTTGCGTGATGCCAGAATATTTTAAAACTCGCAGTCGCATAAGAAGTTATTTACTTGAATAAAAATCATGTAAATCGGATCAGTGGTTCTCGAGTTATAAGCGTACAAAGGGACATACAGACAGAGAATGTCAAATTGTTCGGGAAGATATGAACGTCGAGAAATTTTGGTCCGATCCCTAGGTCTCGCCATCCGATCGACGTCAATAATTAGTTACACGTCATTTTAACTCAGTAGGCCAGGGTTTTTAAACTTAAATTCAAACATCAGCAGTCAAAAAATTGAATAACTATATTGAAATAATGCAATATAAGGCAGAGCATACGCTATCTTCCAATATCCATATCACACTGTGCAACAGACAAGGACAACCGAAACAAGTTCGCGATTTATTAGATAAAGTCGCATTTATTTAGCTTAATAATCATATAAATCTGTATAAAAAAACTGTTTTGACACAATATTATACATGAAATCTCTCTAAAATTTTCTGCTCTTTCGTTTAAGACAGGTTTCGAATCGATCTGACTTAAATTGAGCAAACTATAAGCAAAAAACACCGTTTTTTCTAATTTGCTCCCCTCTGGGGCCAAAATTCAAAAATCGGGCGACGTTAGGATCAAATAGACCCCGAGAGGAATCGAACAAAAAAAAGTTTTTGAAAATTGGTTCATCCGTTTGGGCTGTACGCGTGACACAAAAAATCCGTTACAGATTCACAGATTCACAGATTCACAGACAAAGCGAGTGTATATAGGCGCTTCTAGCTTCGCTAAGATCGCGCCTAAAAAACGTGTCGTCAATCAGATTTGAATCCGGCTTTTCAATGTGACAGGCAGACAGCTTAATCACTGCTCCACAAGTCTCACTGTAATAACATCGGAGAAACGAGATATACTACGAGTATAATTCGTTCGTTAAAATACAATAAATTAATAGATTTAATAATTTCCTTCGGAAACTCTAAATGTCTGGAATTTCGTTTTACTTTTTCTGTAGTATCTATCAAACCTTTTATTAATGCGAATTATTTAAGATTTGTTGACTTGCAAACTTCGGAGATAAGAGGAGGTAACCGTATTTTTAGCACATCTTTGAGAATAACTAAAAAAATAATGCGGTTTAAAATTAAAAAAATATTTTTTGGTCCTTCAAACAAACTCTTATAAATGATCCCCCACATGGTAAGTATATACATTTTTTTTCGTGCTCTCAAATATCCCCCTTTTTCCAATAAAAATATTTCATCTACGGCTGATTTTATTATATGACGTTGCTTGCTATTTTTTGAAATTGTATGAATTTCATGAAGCTTTTTACAGGCGGCAAATTTAGAGAATCCGTGTTGTTAGGTTAGGCTATTTGGTTTGGGAGTACGCAGATCATGCATAGTGCATAGTCACCTCTACACCTGTTCTGCCGCAAACAAATAAATTTAAAGAAGATATCTCGTTGGGATTTTGCCGGTAAACAATATAGTCTAAGAAAGTATCTGAATTGATGAATAATGTTGTTACAAAAACATTTTTAAGGCCAGTTTTAGATGGAAATTTGTGTTAAAAATTATTGTGTATTTTCTTATATATTATAGTACTAGCTGAACCCTGCGCGCGTTGCTACGCCTCTACAAAGCTGTAGTCTACAAAGAGTAGTATATTAATAAAAAGTGAGTTAGAAATGTATTATCGATGTATTATTAAAACATTACTCACTCGCTTCGCTCGTTCGCTCGAATATTATTAATACATTTCTCACTCGATTTTTAATAATACACTACACACTCGCTTAGCTCGTTCGCTCGAATTTTGTTAATACATTACTCACTCGCTTCACTCGTTCGCTCGAATGCCGCTAAATTATATGAAATACACTCATTTGTTGTAACGACTCGCGCGACACCTATTGCAAATGGTTATACTAATTCAGAAACCTTCGCGGGCGTGCGCAAACAACTCAGCAAAGTTTCATCGCAATAGGATGAGCAGTTTCTGAGATCACTTTTTTCACTCGGGCGAAACCGGACTGGACAATTTTATAATTCAGAAACTGTTAGGTTTAGATGTAAAACTTATCAATACACCCTGTGCCTGTATACATATTAAAAAAATATATTTAAAAAAAGTGTAGATAAAAAAAACAAAAAAAAAATATATGGTAAAAATATTTCACAGCACACTGCGACATTTTCTTTGAAAGGTGAAAATATGTGAAAATTACATTCAAGTTGTAATAAATACGAAAATATTAGGTTTAGGTATGGAGAATCCTTAATAAAAGTGTTAGTAAATACCCTAAAGAATACAATTCCAGCAAAAAAAAACCTCGTATTTAACAATCAAAAGTTACACGTGATTGAAATTAGGTAAAAGAAGTACATTATTTGAACACACTGTATAATAAATCCATTTTTTTAGGACTGACATTAATTTGTCCGTTATTATCTAGTGATCCTCAGAATTTTAGTTTGGCTATGTCGAATTTTAGGTAAAGGTCTGCACGTGTCAAAAATTTCTAAAAAACTTGAATAGGTAACTCAAAAATTACTGAATTTTCGAGCATGGCTTCCCTTACAATTTCCATTCACTTTTAGGCGCAGAATTGAAACAACAAATAAGAACAAGGTGTTAGTTTAAAAAAAACATAACTTTGGTCTGCCACGCTTAAATGGGACAGGCTGTATAATTGAAAATATTTTTAGGTTATACACCATTAAAATTTTTACAACTTTTGTATCTAAACTTTTTTTCTATCTTCATCCAAAATCAATATATCGGTCGACAACGCAAGTCTTGGACACCCTGTATAATTCACTGTACTATTTTTTCTATGTAATCCAATACATATTTGCATTATGTCTTATGGTTCATAACCTACAACAAAATTGTAATTCTTCTGAATGTTATCTTCTCTATGTTCGGTAAAACCGTTTACACACGGTACCTATATGAATGTCGCGCTTTATAATTCTTGAATTATATGTATGCTCCAACATTTTTTTACTCTACTGACTGTCTCGATGAAGAAATGTTACTATCAAATTTATTATTCACTAAAAATAATTTGACAATTTTTATTCATAAATGAAGAGGGTTGTTTCGCGTCCCTGTTACAAAGCCATGCCCATACATTGTGTTAAAAATATAAATAATTGAAGGAAGGTTTGGTTGAGGGTATAAAGTACTAAGTAGTACTTAGTACTTTATACCTATCAGTATCTATCTACTAGTTTCATACGGACTGAATTGTTCTAATTTTGGATACACATGATCATAGGCCCTGAAGATGAAATTAAATATTTCGAAACGTTGGCCACAAGCGATATTTTAGTAAAGCTTCATTATTTTCACCCTCAACCAAACCTTCCTTCAATTATTAACATTCATTGGGTCAACACTACTACTGAAGTTAAAAATATATTTGTTCAAATGTAAATCACATGATATATTTTTAGAGTATTAGGTGGTTAGGTCTCCAAGTCACTATATGAATAAAAAGAAGTATTAGAAATACCTTGTATTTTTGGTGTCCGTCTTGTGACACCTAAATGCAAACACACCGGCGTCTATAAAATAATTTGCAGCACATGTGATAAATTCTATATAGGACAAACTGGAAGAACGCTTCAAAGAACATCTCCCTAAAAGAAACTTGTTAAACACTAAATCAAATTACGCCCCACTTATAATTTCCTACAATCATGAATATCACGATTTTGAGACAAATTTTATTCCACTACATATTTGCAGTAAAGGTAAACACATGGACACCCTCGAGGAATATGAAATATATAAAGCTACAAAATTCAACAATACCAACATCCTTAATGACAAACTAACACTAAAATCGAACATAATATACGACACAATAATTAACAACACACAAACACCCAATACTCATTAATCGTCTACACACACATACTCACATTTCCATTTCATCTACCTACAATATAAATCATAAAATCTCGAAATTTAAATCAGTACTTCACAATCCGCGACATAATACACACTGCTTAACATCATAATAATATATCGTGTTACGAATACTCAATGTGTGTTTTTAAAATATAATTAACCACACCTGAAGATGGCAACTTGTTGCTGAAACGCGTCGTGTTAACAACACATGAAGTCACAAGACGGACACCAAAAATACAAGGTATTTTTAATACTTCTTATTATTGTAAATCACATATCTGCTTCTGTCTAT
The DNA here is from genome assembly GCA_039654895.1 of Mongoloraphidia duomilia. Classification (NCBI taxonomy): domain Eukaryota; kingdom Metazoa; phylum Arthropoda; class Insecta; order Raphidioptera; family Raphidiidae; genus Mongoloraphidia; species Mongoloraphidia duomilia. Next base: position 32,401,305 of record CM077518.1, on the reverse strand, counting down.
CTATATTAAAAGTAAAACTTGATTTTACGATGGAATAAAAAGCACTCACATTTACTTGAGCTTTAATCTTATTACCAAGCTATAATATATTTTCTTCCGTCTTTTGTGTACCCAACCATTTTGTGTGCATCCCATAACTTTTGTTGTAAACAGATTAAAGATTATTTATTTTAAATTCGACTTTTACCTACCATATGATATGTAATTTCAAAAAAAATTCGTTTCATATTTTCTGCTCTACAAGCAGACATTCGCACTGGTTAATGTAATTAATGTTTGTAAGTTGATGTACTGTAATTTTAAAGTGGGTTGTCAGACAAATTGTATACTAAAACTGTTGATAAAAAAAACACTTTTTTGCTATAAGACACCTAGAACTGTTTGAGGAATAGGGAGAGTATAAATAATTAGTAATATATTTTTAAATAAAAAAGTCGCGAAATAAAATAAACAAATCTTTTTTATGATTATATTGAAAAACTATCAATTTAAAAATGCCGTGACATTATTTGAAAAAATTCAAAAACGATGGAATTCCAAAATGATTTAGTAAAAAAAAACACCGTTTCTTGGCCTAAATCATGTACGTAATAGATTTTTTTAATCGTTATTTTTACTTATAGTCGGGTAAAGTCGTGGACTCCTTCACGGGAGTGTGGAAGTAGTCTTAATTTCTTTGTTTCACCTTTGAGAAACATAATTTCGATGATAGCACGTTCGGGAATGGTGCATGGGTGCTTCACTCGAAAACGAAATTCACGGGAGCCTGTTTTTGTACATTTGACAGCTGAAATCAAGTTATTTATAAAAGCATTAATTGAAAGCTACATGATTTAGGTAAAAAATAGTTTCTGTGCTAATTTTCATGTTTGATTTTTATGCTTTCTGATTTTCCACTACAAAGTAAAACTATATTATTGACTGGAAATTATAGACTATAGAGCGACTGTTTATAACTAACTTAGAAGCGTTGTTAAACTTTAAAAAATATATATATTAATATTCTATTCTTTAAATTTTTCTCTATGCTTAAATGCAAACAGAGAATAAAGTTTATTTTTTTATAAATACGAAAATAAGATACGGTGTTTTAGTTTATATGACTATAAAACGCAACCTTAAAATTTCAAATTCGTTCTATATACTGGGGTATTCCAGGCATAACTCTGAGGGTATGTATCATGTATATCGATGATTTTTGAAGATAACCCCATCAAAGCCTATATATTCGTAAATGGGATGAAATTCTCTACAAGACGGCGGTAAGTCATCGACGATATCTCTGTATATCCCAGAGAGGCAACAGTCAATTTTTTTCTTAAATAGGAAAAGGTATTTTTCTAGCTATTCTTATAGAACTTTTTATTCTCTTTTCAAATAAAATATCAGTGTTGCATTATAAAATTTTCGAGGCATAACATACAATTCAATAATTCACGTATCAACTTGATATTAAAATCAAGTAGTCATGTATGTATTGTATGTAAAGTTTAATTGCGTTCTTCTAGAAAATTTTGTAATTACACATAGCAGAAATGAGAATAAGAAGATCTATCAGAATAGCTATAAAATACCTATCGTCCTATTTAAGAAAAAAATTGACTGTTGCCTCTCTGGGATATACAGAGATATCGTTGATGATTTACCGCCATCTTGTAGAGAATTTCATTCTATTTACGAATATATAGGGTTGATTGGGTTATCTTCAAATACAATCGAGGTACAGGCCTGGGGAGTCATTTCTGGAACATCATGTATATTTCATTAAAATATTGAAAAAACGGTTGTTTCCTGTATTCCAAAAATTTCTTCGTTCGATTTACAAAAAACATACCTACCGAGCATTTTTTATTCAATTTATTTCAAAATTAAAGTATTAATGATGAAAACAATAATTTTCATTTAAGAATGTATGGCACGTATAGTCACAGGCACAATTAATATGTATCTAAGTAACTATGCTAAAAGTTACCAGCATACTGATTTTTTTAGCTAAAACTTTTATCCCGGTACAGGTTGTTACACCAACACATATAGATATAAATTACAATACAGTTATGACTGCATACAAATATAGCAGAGACATAGGCACCGTCGCATTTGAAAGGGAAACAAATCTATCAATTTCATTGGTTAGTTCTCAAAAATGGGCTGTAATAATATGTCAAAAATGTTTATGTATAAAAGCATTAACACGCATTTTATAAATAACGCCATTTGTTTGGTACTTTTCAGCAATAATTGTTTTTTTCTCGTGATTGACATCAGTGATCATAGATAAAATTTTAATAAAAGCTTGTTAAATATGTAACGAACATATTCTAAAAAATACAAATTTTTCTCGGTGATATTACTATGTGTTTTATCAGTATTAATCTATGAAATTGCGATTTTCCATAAGAGCTCATGTTTAGTGATGCAAAATTACCGGTAATTTATTTTTGGGTAAGAATATTGGTAATATTCCGTAATATTACGTAATTTTCGGTAATATTGCTAAACAGCTTCGAAAAAGCTATCCTTTTAAAATATGTAGATGACAAACCCATCTAGAAGGCCGTATTTTAATCATTTAGCAAAGAGCAGAGCTTTATTAAATTAACTGATAATTGCCCCAAATATATGGCTCCAAAAAGTTTAATATAATACAAAATAATTAAACTTAAAACTTTCATCACAAAGTCTAATACAAATTTTCAACCTTAGTACAAAGAAAAAAGACAAATTGGTTTATTAAAAAAAGTAACAAAATATTTTGTGTGCAGCGAATAATAAACAACCATAAATAAAAAAAATATTTAAATAAACAAATAGTAACTCTTGTAAAAATACACGTGTTTCAGCGTGTTGAACGCGGCGCGAATATTACCGGTAATATTACACCGAAAATTATTGGAATTTTTAGGGAATATTACGGTAACAAAGGACCGTTACCGAAGGGAGTGGTAATATTACGTAATATTACCGTAAATTTTGATGGTAATATTCGGAGCGTGTATCACTACTCATGTTAATTTTATAATTTATTATATATCTTTTTAAACTATTCGGTAAGCCGTTCTGAAATCTTGTGTATTTATTTAAGATATATTAGGAAGTAAGTTTACAAAATTTCATTCATTTCTCGGTGATTTGAGATAGGTGCCATACAAGATAAGTTGTGTTTTTTTTTCAAAAAATGGCGATGTTTCGATAGCTTAGCATACCATCTTCAGGTCATGTTCAATATTCATGTAGTTATAAAATACATCAAAGAAAAACAAATTCAAAATATTGAGTAACATCATCAGTTAAGTCCACTGAGCTATGTATTAATGTTACATCTTGTTTATAGGTTAAGCAGATAAGGTATTCAGTTTGTGATATTATGACTTGAAGATGGTATGTTAAGTTATCGAAATATGTCGTTATTTGAATAAAAAAAATTTTATCTTGTAAAAAGAAACTTATTGTTTTCCCTATTAATATTTATATACGCAAGAGGTTAGGAAATTTATTCTTATATTATTAAATTAAACTTATAGTTTTGTTGGCCTCTTTCTATAAAACTGTTTAACTCCGTTATATGTGTACTTCAATGGTAACTGTATAAAATTAGTTCGAGATTTTAATAATTTTTGTTTTCAGAACTGAACAGTCCATAAAAATAGAAAATCTCAAACTAAAAATCTACTCTTTGAAACTTAACCAACTTTAGAGAGATTTAGTGATAAAAATGTGGTTCTGAAAAGATTACTTTAAAATCTCAGACATTTATTATTTTTCTGTTGTTATCAGAAAATCATAGCAATTACAATATGTGTGTTATTTGTTTACTGCTGCAGTTTGGGATTCTTTGCAAGTCAGAGGTAATATTAACAATTTTTTTGGTGTTGTGGTGTACGTAGATTAATGAAAAAGTAATTAATTCTTACTCTTCTCAGTAGGTATCTAAAATACTTGACTTTGTAGTTGTGTAAGGTATTCTGATTTTTTAATCCTCTGAAGATGGAATTTGGAAGAAAATTCAAATACCTATATTAGCAAGAGCATGCGCAGAATTTTGTGCGGAGGAGCAAGAGTTATGATATCCGATTATCTTTATGCAATTAGGTCATAAACGATTGTTCAAACGTTCGTGCAATTCGATGAATTTTCAGGCATCAAAGTTCAATAACGGGACATAAAAAGGATTATTATGTAGTTATTTTCACACTTTATTCCATTATTCCAGATTCCATGGGGAGGTGCAGCTGCCCCCCCTTGCGTACACCCATGTACATTAGTGCTTCTAAATTCCGGTGTAGGATTTAGATAAAGTTTTTATATAAAAAAGTTTCGTATTCAGTTATGAAAATTTAAAATAAAAATTCAATTTGTTTAGGTATGAACCATATTTTGAAATTTTGATTGTATAAATATTAAATAAATTTAATTGCATCTTGTTTCGCTATTAAATTTGATAGTTATTGGTGAGTGGAATACTTAATTCGGAACTTTCTTTGTTGTTTAGAATAGGTATGCTTTTAAATTGTGCTATTAGTGGATAGAACGAATATTAGAATTTATTGCTATAATATAGTTTAAGAAACAAAATGCATGAGGTGATAGTCACTAATAATCAAAAAAATTATCAGAATATCTGCTAAGAAACAGATAGGGCGAACCTGAGAATAGTTGAAAAAATTTTTCGTTGAAGACGATGTTTTCAAGGAACAGTAAAACTGTCATGTTTAAAAAAATATATGCAGACCTTTACCTAAACTTCGACATAGCCAAAACAGAAACATTTATCAAACTGAAATTTTGAGGAGTTACATGTGTTTAAAGTAAGGTAAAAGAAGTAGGTACATTATTTTGAACACCCTGTATAATAAATTCATTTTTTAGGACAGATATTAATTTGTTCGTCTATTATCTAGTGATCCTCAAAATTTCAGTTTGGCTATGTCGAATTTTAGGTAAAGGTCGGCACGTGTCAAAAATTTCTAAAAACTTGAATAACTCAAAAATTACTGAATTTTCGAGCATGGCTCCTTGACAATTTCTATTCACATTTAGGTGCAGAATTGAAAAAACAAATAAAAACAGGGTGCTACGTTAAAAAAACATAACTTTGATCTGCCACGCTTAAATGGTACAGGCTGTATAATTGAAGATATTTTTAGGTTATACACCATTAAAATTTATACAACTTTTGTATTTAAACTTCTTTTCTATCTTCACCCAAAATCAATATATCGGCTGACAATGCAAGTCTTGGACCCTGTATATATAGGTAAACATGGTTTTCAACTTCCAACGGTAAGTTATGAGAATTAATCATGAAAAAAATGAAATTATTGTCATTGAGTTTTCACAATGTTTAAACAATGTTATTGCTATTGTTTTTAAATAAATTAAAATTTTAATCTGACCTAATTTTGGAACACAAAGATTAGATTAAAGCTTTAATATATGAAAAACAATAGCCATAACATAATTGTTTAAACATTGTGAAAACTGAACATGTTGTGTGTTTTCAACGTGAAATTGCTATATATAAGAAGAGATCGGTTTCCACTCTCGGGCACTGTGGAGAAATCGGTAACTCACCTAGCCGGAAACTGGGGGTTTCGGGTTCAAGTCCCGACAGTGGTTATTTGATTTTTTCTTAGATATAGCTCAAAAATCATGGCAGCTTAGCTGTCTGAGATATTTATTATTTTCACCTCTAATTGTTATGTGAGTAATATGGTGTGGATATAAGGGGTTTTAAATCGATTGATTTTATCATATACCAATTGAATAAGAATAATTTCATTATTTTTCATTATTCATTCTCATAACTTATTTCAAAGCTGAAAACCATGTTACCATGTTTATATGTGTATTTTTTTTGAAAACGATAATTTTCCTGTTAATTCCTAACGGCATTTGTGCCCTGAGGGTGTCAGCTAATAAGTGTTTTTATTCTGGATCCTTCAGCCAATTATTTAAAGATATCATCTTCAACGAAAATTTTTTTCAAATGTATATTCTTGGCGAAACGTCTACATAAAAATAATTTTTTCATGTAACTTGATACTTCTAAAATGTTGTTTGTGTATAACGGTGTCCCAACAAAAACTTGTACGCCCGTAAAACTTGGCAAAATGAACGTTTTGACAAAAATCCAAAAACACGTCGATTTGCATATAAAAGGGAACCAATTTTTATGCAAGAATCATTCTTGCAACTCTAGCTCTGTGCGGGGGGTAGCGACTCCCCCCAAATTTTTAAATGGAATGGGGGGTCAAATGATTCCTAATTTGGAAGAGGTTTTCATTACTTACACAACCGTATTTGTTTTTTTTCGAATGAATGAATGAATTGTAGATTATAGACGCTCGACAACATAGGTCATTAGCGTTTGAATTTGTTTTTTCAATTCGATCGATTTGTTACCGAGAAAGTTTCCAAGTTAAAAAACTAATAAAAGCACAAAAAGGTTTAAACTACCTATCGAATGTATTGCTCGAAATGACCTCCACCAATTGCCATACAATAAGCAATTTCTCGGTAACAAATCGATTGAATTGAAAAAAACAAATACGGTTGTGTAAGTAATGAAAAACTCTTCCAAATTAGGGATCATTTGACCCCCCATTCTATTTAAAAGTTTGGGGTGAGTCGCTACCCCCCGCACCGGGCTAGAGTTGCAAGAATGATTTTTGAATAAAAATTGGTCCCCTTTGATATACAAATCGACATGTTTTTGGATTTCAGTCAAAACGTTCATTTTGCCGAGTTTTACGGGGGTACAAGTTTTCGTTGGAACACCGTGTATACATTACTCAAAAAAAAATTAGCAGAACGCGTTTTTGAAAACGTTTTATTTTTTGTTGAATGACCAATCAATTTTTTTCTTGTGGGGATTTATTTATTGAACATTCCTCTTTAAACAGCAAACAAAACTTTTGTTCAAAATGATGTTCAGGCCCGCCGCTAGCTGTTTCGTCGCCCGCGTGCAATACCGATTATGCCACCCTACGAACTAAGGGAAAAAATTAAAGGACCAAAAAAAATTTCGAAATTTTTTGGTGATTTTCGACAGGCTGTATTTTAGTGAAAAATGGTCGTATGGGCAATAAAAAAAAAGCGTTTTGAAGCTCCAAGATTCTAGTTTTCAGATCTTTTGGTCAACATTTTTTTGGAACTACAGTTGTTACGCAATCCAAAGAAATAGCACGCAAAAAAAAATTTCCAAATTTTTTTTTTCTTTTTTTAAGTCCACCGACTTGGAAAAATTTTTTCCAGCTAAGCGACCATATATTGCGGATAGCCCGTTCATTCAGCTTCAATTTCCATTTTTATTATTTCTGTACGTCTATTTTTCGCAGAGATATCCAATTTTGAATGAAAAAGAACCCTTTTGTCTTCAATCGCCGATATCTCAGCAACTAATCGTCGTACAGAAAATCGAAGTGCAGTTTTGGAAACTGGAATAAATTTCCCTCAAGAGTTTTAAGAAAAAAATTTTTTTTCCATTCTTGATATGAATTTTAAAAAACAGGAAAAAACAGGCAGTTTGTGGTTTCTTACAAAATTAACGGCTAAACGACGAATATCAATGATATGACTAATGTTGAGCGTGATTTTTACAGTCCGATATACCCACAACAACCCTGCAAAATTGCAGCTCGATCTCGCTAAGCGTTTTTTTCTTCATTCATTCAAACTTTTGAAAAAAATTAAAGGACCAAGTTTATGGACTCTAAACGGTTCATAATCATGATTAAAATGAAAAAGAAAGTTTTTTTGAGTTTTTTCACATTCTTACTGCTATGAACGTTCAAATTTATAAAAAAAAAAATTTTTTCAAAAAAAAATAATTTTTTTTTTTTAAATTTTTGAATTTTTTTTTTGGAAACGCTTTCGGAAATTTAGAAAAACGATGTCTGATCATTTTGAGCATGATTTAGCTTTTGCGTCTCATGCTTTTGCTTATCTGCTTTTAATTTAATTAAAAAAAGTTGATGACCCAAATCGAATTTCGACCGTGATTTACACCTTTTACACAAAACTCTCGTCGATACTTTTTGTGACAATTCTATCCGTAAAAAAACAGTTTTTTGAAAAAAAAAATTCAAAAATTTAAAAAAAAAAAAATTATTTTTTTTTTGAAAAAATTAAAAAGTTTTTTCAAAAAAAAATTTTTTTTTCATAAATTTGAACGTCCATAGCAGGAAGAATGTGAAAAAACTCAAAAAAACTTTCTTTTTCATTTTAATCATGATTATGAACCGTTTAGAGTCCATAAACTTGGTCCTTTAATTTTTTTCAAAAGTTTGAATGAATGAAGCAAAAAAACGCTTAGTGAGATCGAGCTGCAATTTTGCAGGGTTGTTGTGGGTATATCGGACTATAAAAATCACGCTCAACGTTAGTCATATCATTGATATTCGTCGTTTAGCCGTTAATTTTGTAAGAAACCACAAACTGCCTGTTTTTTCCTGTTTTTTAAAATTCATATCAAGAATGGAAAAAAATTTGTTTTCTTAAAACTCTTGACAGTATCTTGAGGGAAATTTATTCCAGTTTCCGAAACTGCACTTCGATTTTCTGTACGACGATTAGTTGCTGAGATATCGGCGATTGAAGACAAAAGGGTCCTTTTTCATTCAAAATTGGATATCTCTGCGAAAAATAGACGTACAGAAATAATAAAAAATGGAAATTGAAGCTGAATAAACGGGCTATCCGGAATATATGGTCGCTTAGCTGGAAAAGTTTTTTCCAAGTCGGTGGACTTAAAAAAAGAAAAAAAAAATTTGGAAAATTTTTTTTGCGCGCTATTTTTTTTAGATTGCGTAACAACTGCAGTTTCAAAAAAATTTTGGCCAAAAAATCTGAAAACTAGAATCTTAGAGCTTCAAAACGCTTTTTTTTTATTGCCGATACGACCATTTTTCACTAAAATACAGCCTGTCGAAAATCACCAAAAAATTTCGAAATTTTTTTTGGTCCTTTAATTTTTTCCATTAGTACTTACTCTGAGTTTTGTCAAAAAAAGGATAATTAATGTTTTCTCATTATGGTGGAGAAAAATACAACTTAACGAAGATAAAACATTTATTTTAAAACTAAGATTCTTAGTTTTAACGGATGCCAATATAGATGGCGGTTTTAACGTCATTCGGTCGGATTTTTTTCTATGCTATGACGCCCCAAGTTGGTATCCTATGCGCGCCCTCTGCGTAGGAGTCGACTGGCCAGGGGTACAATGACTTGAATTAGGTATGAGTCGCTCGATTTGCCGCCCCCTGGGCGTGCCGCCCGTGTGCGGTGCACGCTTTGCACGCCCGCTTACGGCGGCCCTGATGATGTTGGTGTATTCGTGTCCATAATTTTATTAATCTTGAAAAATCGCATGGAATTGGACAAATTCAAAAAGAAGAATTAACACTAAATTTACAATTTTCTTAGCGGGAAGTTAAAAATGTGTTTCGGCCACGGTATGTCACCAACACCAAAAAGTACAATCTGTTTAATGTATTATGTGAGAAAAAAATATCCTAATTACGTTCAGATATCCACGCACGTTAACCAATCACATCCAGACCATTGTAAACGACATTGTCTCTCTCCCTCAGCAAATATGAATCATTCATACGCATTTACAAAAAATTCAATTATACATTAAGGAAGTAACTAATTGATATATTTATACATAATTTTTTGCAATAACATCTTTAAAAAAATTAACTTGCCAAGTCGAAAACTATCACTTTATGGCACTTATCCTTGTTTTAGCGTTCCTAAATTCTTAGAAATAGTCACCAACACTGCACATTTTGTTGAAAATTAAAACATATTTTGTAAGAATGTTAATTTATTATAATACAAATAAATGCTTGGTTAGCATCACGTTAGGAACACCATCGAATGACGTATGCATTACTAGAGAAAATCATTTCAATCCTATGTTACCGTCGGGACTCAAACCGAAACTTCCACTATCGTGGTGGCTGAGTTATAATTTTCTTATACGTTTAATTATTATATTATTATAAAATTATTTTAAATCTTTAATTTCGTATTTCACCGATAATATTACAACAGGATTAATTTACAAGCAAGTTACACATCAAAAACTGATGTAAATCACTTGAAAATTAGTATTTTTTAATTTTTCTTGGAATCTATACTCTATACTCTACAGTGTATATAATCGATAAAAAAACGAAATTGGAGATTAAAACACTATTTATTACATATTATGTATACAGTATACCCCGTGTCCGGTCTCAAAGGTGAACATAGGGATTTAACATGGTTTGTTCATTTTTGCTGATTCGTGTTCGCCAATTCAACGTACAAGAAAGGTACCTATCGAAAAATAAAATTATTGCGCATCAAATGCTTCTAAAAATAAGACCAAATATGAAATTTTTACTTTAAAATACCAATTTGAAATTTACCAATTTTGCTGTAATGATTTCAAATTAAGTAGGCGAAAAACAAAACGTTAGAAACTCTTTTAATAACAGCCTGGGATATTGTTTAGTTGAAAATGGGGGGTTATTTGAATATTTATTATAATTTTATTTTCTTTATTAAGTATTACTTTTCGTTGTTTAATAATAAAAAACCAATTAAATTCTTCATTAATTAGATAGGTAGGTACCTGTTTGTTTTCTTATTATAGTCTATACGGGTAGAAGTAAAAGCCAAAATACTTAAAAATGGCACACAACGTTAATTCCCTATGTTCGACTTTGAGACCGGACACCCGGTATGTTATGTAATAATCTGTTTCTATTCTATTAGTGTAAATATAAAATTATTCGCCCACATATTCTATTGTTTTAATTTTGCTGATTTTTTTCTTGTCTAGTAAAATTGGCATACGCAACGCATTTCACCATTGTGGCATAGCAGGCTGAAATAAAATTCTATCTGTTATTAAACCACGAACAAGAAACACGAACCATGATAATAAAACAGATTAATTATTAGATAAACAAGCTTTCATGCTTCTATACTGTATTGCAGTTCCGGTGTAGCAAGTGAAGCAGAATTTTGATAAAGAAAAATCAGGTCATACTCTTTAATTTTTACAGACAGTTGTTTTAAATTTTTGAATGAAATTGTCATAATTAATTTAAATATTTGCTTTGCAAAATCAACAAAAAGATTGGTCCTCAAATTGTGTTGCATAAATAGAATTCTTTTATAATAATGTACTTAGAATTTGATTTTTGAAATCGAAATTTAATTTTATGGTGAATCAGAAACAGGTTTCAATAACTGCATAAAAACAAAATGAAATACGTATGCAAATATTACGAATGGCTATTATTTTTTATTTACAAAACGTTTTGAATTATTGTGACAAATCTCGTACACATTGTATAAAAACATATCTAATGTACTACCGACGAACACGTTATATAAAATATTACAACACGTAATTTTGCAACGGTACAGTCTAAGCTTTTTCATATTCTGACAGCTGTTCAGAACTACAGTTTCAGACACAATGCAATGTTGGTTTAGATAAAATCTGCGTGTTTAAAAATAATTCATTCGGAAAAAGATTATTGTGCAGAAATGAATAGATGAAGAATTTATTTTTTATTATTCTGCGAAATTAACTGTCTAGGCAATTCAGATTATCTCTTTTATGATGAGTATTCATGTTTGAATTTCTATAGTTGGAGAATATTTTAGGAATGGGTCGTCCCACACTTTTTTGAGGGTTGGAATTTATATTACAAATAGATTATAAAACGATTTTTTCTGAGAATTTTTTGGAAGCTTTTTCTACACAAAAAAAATCCCAAGTGTATATTTTTCAATATAATTTTAAATATGCCGCTACAAAAATGACGTAAGATTCGGCCAGCCTGTGATTGGCTGACCAGATCTACTGTGTCTGCAAACCCCGATGGTAATTTATATACATCTCTTTCTATAGATAAAGAAGTGTGACTAATCTTCTACGTCATCGTAATATGGCGATTTTTGCTCAGCGTTTGATATATATATATTTCTTTGATTCTTGTTTCCAATTAAAAGGAATGATATAAGAACGAAAAAGTTGGTTTAGGTACATCATTTGTTTATGTATGAAGAATAACATGAACTGAAATGATTGCATGTGAATGTTTGTTTTATATGTATGCAGGTAGTTATTTATATTATACATATTATTATGTACTAGCTGCCCTGTGCCCATCCCGGCTTCGCTCGAGTGATAATATGGTTTAGTAATAGGCATTTTTAAAAAAGAAGTTTATGTGCTGAATTCTATACGTTATATTTAAGAATTATGTGAGATTTGGTTGTTTTTTAAAGAGGACGTTTTTTCACCCACTTTGGGTTTGAATTTTGAATTCAGATTTTGAAACGAACTGATCTTGATCAGCTCAATTTCAATTTGTAATCATGTCAATGTTTCAAATAATAATTATACCGAAATATTAAAAGGGCCTGCACTTCAGGTTGCCGTTACAAATGTAATATTATTTTTAACAGTTTAATTTTTGAATTATTTAGAGCAGTTTGACTACTAATATATAGAGGACTTTAAACGAACAATAAGCAAATGTACGTCTAATGTCACCCCACGCTTACAGTTTACCGTATCGATTTTATAGCATCGATACTTGAAATACAATCAGTCATAAAACTTTTGAAAAACATGAAATTCAAAACTGACATTTACCTACACCGATATAAACAAAATGAAAGTGGCTACATTTTTTTAGTTATTGATAGCAGCCACAGTTACAGTATCTGTCACGAGTGACTAATTATTCAACATTTTGCTGTTATCATTAACAATTTCGTCTTGAACTTCAACATATCCATTTGTTGTCTTCCAATTTAGGTATTAAATGCCTCAAAATGCCTCTTCATTGAAAAAAATTTTTCAAATTCAATTTCAATTTCTATTTTTATTAGTTTCAATACATGAACCCAAATATTTAATACCAAGAATGTCATCTATAGAATCTTACTGATCACACAAATTGACTGTATTTTCAAATTCAATGTTCCCTCTAATTTTGTCGCTGACTGTGCGGTACAAAAGTATATGGGAGCAAAAATGTTCAAAACGCATTTAAAAGTGTGCAAGTGGGGGGTGGGTCCTATGCCTGTGTTTGAAGTCAAAAGAGTTTTCGCTTGACGTTTAAATGTTAAAGGCCGTTTCAAAAAAGTTTTTGATCCTCTAAATTTTACTTTTTTTTGTGAATTTTGAATTTTGGCCATTTTTAGATGAAATTCTTCAATAAAATTAAATTAAAAAAATGGTGAACAAGCTCATTGTGCGCAGAAGACTAAAACGGCTGCGCAACTTTCGAAAAATTAGTGCGCGGCTGTGCACCCGCGTATTTTAGAGGGAACTTTGCTTTCAATATAAAAGCTGATATATGTTGTGAGAAAGATTGGGTTAAATTACATATGGTGGTGCCATCTTTTGAAATGGGTGATGTGAAGGCCTCTTTTAATAGATTGGGTCGTTACTTGATATAAATTTCTGTTACACATTATATAAAATTGAATACATAAAACACATCGTTTAAATTTCTTTTCTGTTATAGCATTAAAATAAGAATTTAAAAAAATGCTTAGATTGAGAGTTGGACAAATTTACGTTAACAATTTGTCCAGCTTTGACCTAATTGATATTTCATGAGAAATCGTTCACTTTAGCCTGGTACTTTTTTATACAAAAAACACTCAAAATGAGGTCCTTTTTTTGAATTCGTCGAAAAAATACAGGGTACTAATTAAAATAACAATGTTGTGTGTGCTGGGAGCCGGGAGGTGGTTGGGGGCTGCGTAACGATTTAGCGTTTATATTAAACCACCCCCTAGTGACTATTCAACCTAAAGTTTCCAATTTTCAACTCCAGAGGCAAAACAATGAAATATGTGTAAATTTCGATCAAGGAGGAGAGATACTGAAAAATCACCCCTTTAAAAAGGACGGCTGCTACTTCAGTCAGGATGAGGCAAGGTTGACAATGATTTTCTTAAAGTAGGTACATGTTTTTTTCTACAAATCAATATCAATTTTATCCGAACGACAGACGCGAGATGCTAATTAAAGACCCCCTACACTTTAGTTTCTTTTACTGACCGAATATTCTATATCACGGTCAACTAATTGCTATCAACGCTCGTACTAAAAGTATATTATGAGCTGAAATTTCACAAGTATCTGATAAAAATGTATGCCTTACTTAAGTTTTACTGACTATTTTGATTCTTCTGAAACGAACATTGTAATTATTATAATAGCTATTAAAGTAAGGGTTTGTAAACACCGATTACATTTGATATAATATCATTCTATATTTAACCATAATCTGAGCTTAGATGTAAACCCCTTCCCTAGAGAAATCACCGGCTTTCTGTTTCCATTATTTGCAATGCGTATATGCAGATATTTCAGCCAATTTCCGTAAGCACATAGTAAAGTAGAATTAGAACTGGTAAACCTTTCTGTATTTATTATATCTTTGTGTTTACAAGTCGCTTATGCGGTATCGATATAATTTATTAGTTTTACATATAAGGTGATAAATATTGTATAGTTGATACTATATTTATGAAGTATTAAGTGCAGCATCCTTCCATTAAGTCTGCTCGATAATTAAGTGCTTCCAGCACTTTTCCTACTTTATACTAACCGTCACAAGACCCCACTTTTTCTCGCCATAACACATCTTCTCTAAGACTAACCTGACAAGATTAGCGTACTGACCCAAAGAACTTATAATATTTGGAAGGCCCATTCCCCTTAGTTCACGTTTATCTAATAGTTAGCGCTTCTCAGTGCCCGAACGGCTTTTTGATATTTTTTCGATTTACTTTGTAGCCTGTCAAAATTGGCTGAATGCGTTTGAAAAACACCAACTTCAAATGTTACTAACATTTGCAATTTTATACTATTTCTACTTACCTAAATAGCGTTACCTATCGACTTTCACTTCTATTTTTGCATATTTTGCTTCTTATAAAACAAATTATTTAATAATTTAACAACAAAACAATTAAAATTAATTTAAGAATTTCTTGAGGTCGCAAGCAAAGGTTATGACTAGGCGGTTGTTATGGTTACTGGCTAAACATGTGACTATAGATATGAATGTATTTGACATTGCGCTCGAAGCCTTGCAGGATATAATAACTGATGATAATAATAATTATTATATTATCCTCCTATATTATATCACAGTGAACTACAACAGTCAAGTTATAGGAATGAGCTCTCCATGTATAATACAAATCACAACCTCTATGTACTGACCGTGTGGGCAATTCGAATGTGTATGTAATATGCATGTTGGATTTTGGATGAGAATGTGGCCTAGATAGGGAGCACCCGATAAGTCAAGGTTTACGTCTCCTGCAGTCCCGTAATCGTGCGCATAAAGCATATCTACTATAATATTATATTAGACATGCTATACAGTGAATTTCACTTAAGACGCAGCATATGAGAGTTTTGTTTATTTATTGATAGTCGTGGAAAAAATATTAATCATAATGCGTTAAAGAAAATCGTTTCACTTAAAATGCAACATTCGCCGAACAAAAACATACATCAGTATCAGTATTTTAATTAAAAAAAATTAAATACCGCGAGTTTTGTTAAATTTAAATATTATTACCTATTCATTATTGTTAGTGATTTTTCTGCTCAGATGGATGAAACCGAGGATGAAACGAGTTTCTCAAATGCATTAATGATTTCCATAACTACTAGGTAAACAAAACTCTACCGGAAGTTACTCCCTGTACTCTTCATCTTAAATCCTTTCCTCCCGCCTAAAAACGGTTACCTCTCTCCCGACGCTATTTTTGAAGCTAAAGGGTTCTGGTAAACGCCAAATGAAGGACTAATAATCACACAACAGATCCTATAGGCGAATTTTTTGAAAAAAAGTTTTGGCTACGTGTAAAAGGTAACGTAATTTTTAAAAAGCTGTAAGTTTTCCAGGATTTTTTTTCCAATTTTTCGTCTGCAGAATCTGTAGTGAGATTCTCGGTCCTTCATTTAGCGTTTAGCCGAACCCTTTAGCTTTAAAAACAGCGTCGGGAGATCGGTAAACGTTTTTAGGCGAGGAGAAAAGGATCTGAGATGAAGAATGCAGGGGGTAACTTTCGGTAGAGAATAAGTCATAAGTTATATATACAGGGTGAGTTCGACCACCCGTATCAGTCGTTTTTTTCGAAAACGGTTAGTCCTAGAGAGTTGTGTCAAAAATTTGTATTATAAAAGCCCTAATAAAGAATCGAATGGTGATAATTTTTTTTCCCGGGAAGGTCGGCTTCCGTATTAGTTTGCTCCAGAATGTCCAGAACTCCGGAATTATAAATGTAACGATTGGTCGAAAGTGGTATTGTTGAAAAGATCTTTAAAAAATAAGCAAGTTTTGTAGGAACATTTTTTTTATTACTGCCACCCCTGTAAATTTCTATAAGTATAAATATAAATTATTATGTGTTCAAAACTCCGGAATTTTAGAAAGCACGATAGGTTGAAAGTGGTGCTGTTGAAAAGCTCTTTAAAAAATAGGCAAGTTTTGTAGGAAAAATTATTTAATTACTGCCACCCCTGTTAAGTAACAATCGTTCGAAATTATTTAACCAAAATTTCATAATAACGATCGAAGTCGGCATTAAAAATCTAGCAACCTTAGACATTGTCACAAGTGTTCGAACTCTCTTCCATTTACTCTTTAATACATACTACTGAGCTCTTCTGGTTATACTGTGAGTGTACTTCTTCAGTGTTTAATGATCGATAGATAGGTAACTAGATTTTAAATGCGGACTTTTAAGAAGTTCGTTATTATGACATTTTAATTTAGTAATTTCAAACAAATATTATTTAACAGGGGTGGCAGTAATAAAAAAAATGTTCCTACAAAACTTGCTTATTTTTTAAAGATCTTTTCAACAATACCACTTTCGACCTATCGTTACATTTATAATTCCGGAGTTCTGGACATTCTGGAGCAAACTAATAGGGAAGCCGACCTTCCCGGAAAAAAAAATTATCACCATTCGATTCTTTATTAGGGCTTTTATAATACAAATTTTTGACACAACTCTCTACGACTAACCGTTTTCGAAAAAAACGACTGATACGGGTGGTCGAACTCACCCTGTATATAAGTTATATAAGTGAAATTCACCGTATGTACCTATACATATTATAGTATATTATACAATATACCTACAAATCTATGAAAATTGTAACACTATGATTACTTATGAATCAAATAGTACAGATTGGTTGATATGATGTTGAGGTCGCATTAGTTGAATAAATCAATAATCAATAAATTGCAAGACATTTCCATATCGTTATATGGTAATATTTTATTTAAATGTGTTAAGTCGAGTTTTATGTAAAGTAAAATGAAAACGTAGGCACTAAATGTTTATGGTACAATAATATAAATGCATGGATGATATTTAGATTTTTCAAGTTCATATCTTATTACTTGAGTTTATTTTATTAAGAGCAAACGTTACAATATTAAAAGTTTTTCATGAAATTTTGAATGAAAATAACCGGATATTTGTCAGTTTCGGTTAATTGCAATTATTGTTGTGGAAAACGGTTTCTATTACGGGTTTGTATTTAAAACCAATGAAATGAGTATAAGATAACATAATTTATTTTTCAAATACATGTCATCGTTAAACCTGAAATAGGTATGTGCAAGCGTTGTAGATAAAAGTTCACGATAATAATGCATGTTTATGTAATCAAATTTCAACTGTTAAATAATAGTGGGGGGATCTAGTTTTAAATCTAAGTTAACGTATAATTAGCATTTCTTGTATATTTTTTACATACGTCGAATGCTTTATTTTATAAAACTGTTTTTAAATGAAAGGATAAGTATAAGTATAAGTATTTATTTTGTTTACATGGTAAACAAGTCAGATTCATAGTTTACAATACAATACAATGCAAAAAAGTTAAATTTAAAAACTGTTTAAAATTATATAATGCACTATTTAATAACATTTTCTTTATTTCATGTTTAAATTTAAGTATAGGTAACTCCGTGACTTTTCGAGGTAACTTATTAAAGAAGACAATTGCCCAATAATTGGCTGGAACGATTTTAATACAAAAATAATTTGTCCTTAAAATTCCTTCATAATATCTCTGTCTGGATTCTAGAAGACAAAGTCGCTTATGAATATTTTTGACAATTGTTTCTATATCTTCACATCCATTTTTGGACTCAACTTCAAAGAGAGAAAGAGAGACACACACACATACACAAAGAGAGAACTTGTAGATTATAGACGCTCGTCAACTAAGGTGATTAGCGTATTCAGTGATGACGTCAGTTATAAGGTATTAAAATGGTTGAAATCACGGTATCTTGGTTTACAGCTGCTATACTTTATTTTTAAGAGGTTCAGTCTCAAAGAAAGTATTATCATGAAATGAATTTGTATTTTGAGGCCGTCTTTGTAGTTAGGACTCGGAGCCCCGTCGCAGTCTCACAGTCTATTTTATTTGAAATTATCCGACCTTATTGACAAAATTTTTGGCGAGTTATTCAGTA
This sequence comes from Mongoloraphidia duomilia, assembly GCA_039654895.1. Lineage (NCBI taxonomy): Eukaryota > Metazoa > Arthropoda > Insecta > Raphidioptera > Raphidiidae > Mongoloraphidia > Mongoloraphidia duomilia. The sequence continues at coordinate 32,382,748 of CM077518.1, read as the reverse complement.
GGTATACAAAAAAATAATGGTGTTAGATTTCAAAATGGTGCCAAATGGTAATTACAATTTATAAAAGGTATCTATGCGGATTATTATAGGAAAATAAATGCTTCGATGGAGTCGATACTAGGTAGGTACTTATGCTTAAAAATGGCTGCCAAAAGTGTAAATGGAATCATTTCAATAAAATTTGATCCGAATCCGGCTGTTTTTAAATACATCTAATCTCTTCGAAAAACGGTTTTGTGAGTTTTTAGTTTGAAAAAGAAAACTGACGCAGAAATCAACAGGTTAATAAGTTTGGCATCTATAGAATTTAGAAATATAACAGAACATAATATTTTGTTGTTGAAATTATTTGCAAAAAAGTTCTATATTTTATAGTTTGAACCGAGAATAATTATCATAGACTATAACTGAAAATGATTTTGGAAATCAGCGTTCGTGATCATATTCGTATTCAATTGATCGATTTTTACTTCCCACCTCTACTATGGTAGGGAAGTAATGGATTTAGTCCGAAAAAAATATTTCGAGATTTTAACAGATCTTTACGTTTTGGACCCTAGCAATCGTTTAAAATCATTTTCTGACTGATGTCTGTATGTATGTGTGTGTGTGTACGTGTGTGTTTATATGTGTGTGTGTGTGCGTATGTGGTCAATTTTTCGCCTTCGATATCGTAAAAACGGGACAACATACGGCCATGCCGATTGTTCTATTGTGTTTATCAGCCTTTAACTTAGATCTGATTAGATTTTGAGTCAAATCGGTTCAGTGGATCCTGAGATATTAAAAAAAACGTTCTCAATGTCACGTATTAACATAGGTAAAAAAAATATAAATGAATTCTAGATGTTATAATATGAAAAAAATGTAAATATTTTTTTCTCTAAAATGTACAGTTTTCGAGAAAAAAAATATTTTACTAAAAAAAATAAAAATTGTACGTAAATCAAGGTAACCATGATTTTTGCTATATTAAGCTGCCATCAGTAGATCACTAAACAAAAAATTCGACTGATGACCAGTCCTATACTTCCCACCTAGTAAATATTTGCAAAAAATAAACACTTTTTTTTTATTCTTTGACTAGGCCCAAATAACCTTAGCTGTTGGTGGTCTTTAAAACACAATTTAATTTTTATTCTTTGAAAAAAGCATGACCCTCTTTTCATTTATATTTTTTTTTACCTATGTTAATACGTGACATTGAGGAGGTTTTTTTTAATATCTCAGGATTCACTGAACCGATTTGACTCAAAATCTAATCAGATCTAAGTTAAAGGCTGAAAATTCGACTGATGACCAGTCCTATACTTCCCACCTAGTAAATATTTGCAAAAAATAAACACTCTTTTTTTTTTATTCTTTGACTAGGCCCAAATAACCTTAGCTGTTGGTGGTCTTTAAAACACAATTTAATTTTTATTCTTTGAAAAAAGCATGGCCCTCTTTTTTGTTTGGTGATCTACTGATGGCTAGCTTAATATAGCAAAAATCATGGTTACCTTGATTTACGTACAATTTTTATTTTTTTTGGTAAAATATTTTTTTTCTCGAAAACTATACATTTTAGAGAAAAAAAATATTTACATTTTTTTCATATTATAACATCTAGAATTCATTTATATTTTTTTTACCTAAGTTAATACGTGACATTGAGGACGTTTTTTTGAATATCTCAGGATCCACTGAACCGATTTGACTCAAAATCTAATCAGATCTAAGTTAAAGGCTGATAAACACAATAGAACAATCGGCATGCCCGTATGTTGTTCCGTTCTTAAGATATCGAAGGCGAAAAATTGACCACATACACACACACACACATACAGACATGATCAGAACAGAAAATGATCTTAAACGATTGCTAGGGTCTGAAAACGTGAAAATCTGTTAAAATCTCGAAATATTGTTTTCGGACTGAATCCATTACTTCCCTACCATAGTAGAGGTGGGAAGTAAAAAGAGGGCCATGCTTTTTTTCAAAGAATAAAAAAAGAGTGTTTATTTTTTGCAAATATTTACTAGGTGGGAAGTATAGGACTGGTCATCAGTCGAATTTTTATTTCTAAAATGGATCACTTGTACAATTTTATAAGCAATATGCTGTACTTTGAAATGTTCTCTGCTCTTTTTCTAAAACAACGATATTATCTTCTGATAAATTCTTTACTCGATGATATAAGGTGTGAGTGAGAATCACAGCTGGACTTTACCGGTGTTTTAACAGACCTCACGCCATGTACTCTCGGCTGCTCCGAGAACTTCGGACTCCGGAGATATTTATGAGAATCGGAATGACTTTGCAGTCACGCATTGCTTTCACTTTTAATATGTTCTGTATGTGAGTTAAACACGAACACACAAATGTATCGTAAATCACGTGGGCTTATGTATAATGTGTCCTAGTTTAACAGATAGTATACCCACGCCTGCGCACTTTACTCAAAGGATTTATTAACTTTGTATTTTTAATGCAATTATTAAGTTTACGTTGCGTATTCTGCAACACAAAGCAAAATTTTCCAAATTTAATTATTTGACTAGTAGGTACATAATATTTGATAATATTTTAATAGACCGTTAAGTTTTTCTGGTAATAGGAGGTATTTTACATTATTTTAACCACTTGGTAGTCTATAAATAGGTAGGTAATAGTTTTTAGTATTTAGATTTTATCATCTCCTGATGATGCCAAGGCGAAACGTACGTCGATATTTTTAAATCGTTTGGTGTTTTGTGGTTTTTTAACATTTTGTATCTTGACACCAAAGGTTCCATCACTCTCCATAAATATTTAACCCACTCAGAAAAAGTTCCAGAAAGCTTTACACTTGTAGAAATCTTCTCTTACTTGTATATATAAGTAATATTTCAGGTATCCCATGTGAATTTCTTTTTGAAAAAAATCTATAGGCGCAGCGTGCAAAACGTAAGAAAAATCAATTTTGCACAAAAACCAATCTAATCTTTACTTTGTTATAGAACGTTTTTTGAGAGTTTTGTGAAAAATTGATTTTTTTACCTTTCGCAGTTGCAGATTTTTTGGAGGATTATATGAGGAATTCATTTGATGTTTGCATACAAAAAAATAGTAAAAGTATCTGTATTTAAAAATCGAAACAAATATCCAAATTTTTTTAATATTGTATATTCGGCGTTTAAAAAGGTAGTGATTAGCAAACGTCACTGTTCTTACAGATATTGTGAGCATGCTATCGAAACACTGTACAGACCTATTTTGTTTGCGCACAAACTCGGCTAGATATAACTGATTTTTATACTTACAAAAAATATTTCCTTACATCTTAACTATATACATGACATGTTTGAAGCCTATACGCATGGTTACTCAAATTATTTCATGACAAATTTTGCAACATTCATTATCTTTCTTCATTTCTATTCATCTTTCGTATATTTTTTTTTAATTTCGTTTTAGCGTTTAGACTGTACATCACTTCTAAACGGAACAGTCAATGTCTTTCATTTAACCTACATATTTTATGACACATTTTATAACTTTCATTAACTTTTACCATTTCCTTTCATCTTTCGCAAATCACTGATTAAATTATAAGTTTTATGAGGCATGTAATTTATTTTTACTGATTACTCTTACTTCATCCTATCACACGTTTACTTTCTAGAATGGCTGTTTTATTGTTTCGAGAGCAATAACATCTTATGGGATTTGAAAGATTTTATTTAAGTAGAACGTCATATTTGAAACTATAAATACTGCGAGATAGGAAAAAAACAGATTTTTAAACGTAAGTAGTGGTAATAATTTGTTTCTGAGATGCTGACTGATCTGATAAACAATAAATCGCAATTTTCTATTTTTGTTCATATGTAAACTACATTTATTTAGAGGACCAGGGGGGAATAAGAAAAACCCTCTTGAGGAATGCCACAAAAACCCTAAGTTTAAAATTTGGTTTCGATCTGTTGAAAGGTGAGTCAGCTGGACCTCTTTACTCTTGAACCAAATCAAACTTTTATATCCCCCCGTACACGAGAAGAGTTATATCGAATTAGCTCCTTTTAGATTTTAGAGTATACACAAAATTGTATCAAGAATATTTTTTTCTGACAAATTAATAATAGTACAATTACCTATTCAAAACATATTTATGCATTTTATGTAACCACGCTGTATAACAATTATTTTCGTTACAACTAGCTGACTTATCATTTTTCTCAATGAATTTTGCTTTAAAGAAATCAGGAGAGCAGGAAATTGCATATTTATGATTTTACATGTTAAATCCCTATCTATACATGAACAGTTTAGCACCCTGTATAAAAACTGTACATATCTGGTCACATTATTGCGAACTCGGAATTACTGACAAAGTTTTTTAGAAATCCAGTATCAATGTTGAAACGAATTTCAGAGCAATTATCCGACTTAAACGGAACCGTGGTTGAATAAACGAAATTGAAAAATTAGATGGAGGTCCAGTTATAATAGTGTGAAATCATAGTCATAATAAACAGAGATGACAGAAAATTGATACTCTACTGGACTTTATTGTTGAAAACTTTCTTCTATAACTTAATGAAATAATCTAATTTCTTGTAATAGTATGTGCTGAAGATGGGAGCTTAGCTCTTGAAATGTACATTCACTAATAAAAAAAGTTGTGGTAGAAGTGACTAAACTGTTATTTTTTATTATTGTATTAGATTCACAACTTGCTTCGAATTTTTTATATTTTTGTTGAGTACATAAGTTTTAAATAAAAATATTAACTTAAAATAATCGTTTTCTACACGAGTTTCATGCTTAATGCTTAACGTTACCAAAGTTAGTAGCGTGCTAATAACGCTAAGTTCACTAAGTTTATATTAATTTGTTTTGTTGTTTTTCTTTTCGTTATTTCTAAATAAAAAAAAAGTCAGTGGCTCCACATTGCCGGATGACGAAGTTGATGGTATGGGAATTAAGGGCTAATTAATCCCCTTTTTTAAATTTAGGGCTCTTACTCTTTTAGGCAAAATCTGTGGTGCTGCTAGCTTTAGCAAAATTTAGAGCTCTTTCCCTTTTCGTCAAAACCTTTGATTATCTTTAATACAGTGGAAGTGTGGGTTACTTATGGTGGAGGCGCGGGTCACCTATAGTAGAAACGTCAATACAATATGATGACGTAAAAATAAAAACGAAACTAAGTCTATGTCCAAACTAAAGGCTATTTTAGGGCTCTTAAATGACATCGGTCAAATCGATAACTTGCTTACTTATTTATTATACAAATTTGCGCAGGTTGTAACTTAAAATAAACGGAGGCGCGCGGTTTTCAGTAGTTTTAAGCTGACGGGAATAACTGAATGACGAAATTAAAATTAAAAATTAATTGAGGGCTTTTTAGGAATTAGCATAATGCCCTCGATTTAAATTTAGGGCTCTGCCCAACATCTCGCGCACTTTTAATAGCCCGATTGGACCACGAAAATGCGAATTTTGTTGTCTTGTTGATCTTAAAACGCCTGCAGTAGTGAACATTAAAACATCTGAGGAAAACGAGCCTCCAATGGGGCACTATACAGCAATTTCCTTGCGATGATTTGAGTGAAAAAAATAAGACCTTACCCCAAACATATGAAGCATCTCCTCATCTGCTAATAAGTATATTTGAAACAAAAAAGAGTAATTATTTTAAGACGAAACATCTTTGTTAAAAAATAATATATACTCAAACATTTGAAATATTTGTGAAGACAGCTTAACACACTGTTGTCAACACCTCAGATGTCGCATTTTATAAAATATAAAACACCAAGCAAGTATAGGTGATCACAAATCAATTACAATTTTATAGTTAGTAACTTAAGTTCATTTTAAAATCGATTGCTACACCGCATTTTTCGAATTATGCATGGTATAAGTTGTTGAGTTAAAATATGAGACCTTGAAAAAATAATTACCTAATATATTGATGTCGATTTTGACAGAAACCTTTCATACTTAACGGCAGAAATGACATATAGCAGACGGCCTTTAAGGTCGTATAAAAATAGCGTAAAATTATCACTGACATCTTGCAGCCACTAACAAGCATTTATTATTAGTTTTGTTAATTGCTGTTATAGTTCAGGCAAAAAGTTTCCAGCGGTTTCGATTGCGTTGTCATTCCAACCGGATAAAAAATACCTTATAATTTAACTTTGGGTACCAGTTAGTATACTAAGTTTTATTAAAACCGGTTAAACCATTCTTAAAACCCAAAAATCCGTAAGAGAACAAAATTGCAGATAGATGTTCCGTCACAATTATTTTATGTTGGTATTAGCATGACATTGTATATTTACAGATTTTGACAAAAAAGATTAATGCTTTATACTCAGTTTCTGGTACGATTTTCAACGCTAAAAGTACTTTTAGCACTGAATTCCCATGGAAACCACGGTTGAGCATTATATTCGGAAAGAAAAATTTACAGTCAAGTAAATTAAATACATATAGCTCAGTCAATGAGTGCTCTAAAGAGGGGTCTAGCCGGAAAGTCAAAAAGCGCAAAAACCGACTTCGGGACTTTGTTTGAACTGGCTAGTAAAAAAACATATTAAAAGTCCTTGACCCTCGGGTCGGCGCAAGAGGGGTGGCGGGCACCTCAATGGTCCCTTTTGTAGCTGACAAAATTTCCTACATTTTCTTTGTTTGCGTTACGTACGCTTCTGAAAACCGCTATTTTTCGAAAAAAAAATTTTTGTACCACATTTTTTGCCGAAATTTTGTCTCTAGCACCTCAGCCTTTTATTTTACAAAAACAAGTTGTAGAGAATTAAATTTTCATCAAAATGGTATATCAGTTTATCATTTTATCGTAACCTGATCCAAAGTTTTCAGAAGCGTGTAACTCGTTAACCGTTGGAGAAAATGCTTTAAAGGTGTTTTAAATAAAAAAATCATTGTTGGATTCAAAATATTAAAGTACAGAGGAAAATCTCTGGGGAATTGCTTTATTAAATTACATGGCACTTTGTCGTGAGCTTTTTATAAGTTTTGACATGTCCGTATCAATTTATGTGAGGAACGTATTAGGGATTTATATATTATACAGAGCATTTAAAAAAGTCGGATGATCTAAGGGTATACAGTAGTGACTAAAAAGAAAAAAAATCCCAATCAACATGTTTCTGTAAAGCTACCACTTCCGAGATACGACTTTAAACTTACTTATTATATTGTACATTACATTAATTGAAAAAAAAGATGTCACAATGTGATATTGAATTCTTCTAGGTCAGCACAGACTTCACATCAATGTACGAAGGAATTCCGCACTTTTTCCTTGTCTTGACCAAATAGCTTGACAGGCATGCTCTACTTTTGTTCTTATTGGTTTTCACAGAAAACTTGATGTAGCGGTGAACCGTGAACCGACTGAAACTTAAAGTCGTTTATATCTCTGAGGGGATAAATTTTTTCATTAATTTCAATCACTGCTGTACGACCTTAAAATGTCCAATTTCTTTTTTGATAGTTTGTATAAAAATTCCAGAAAAAAGTACAAAAAATACAAGTATAATTGATGTTAATGCGACTATAATATTATCAGAACATTGCGCGGGATATTTTGCTTGTTCTCTAATAATACGATTTGAATATTCATTATTGAACTGAAAAAGAAATATAAAAATTGTAATGTTCAAAGGTTTTTAATATTATTATCAGTGTTTAAGGGTAAGCTGTCCCTTACAAACGTTTCTTAAATTCTTTATAAATACAGATAAAAAGCGTTAAAAACAATAGAAATTCAGCACACAACTCTTGTAGATAATTGCTTTAAATTTACACTTGGAAATTGCCCACGACTTGCGAAAGAGACAGAAGTTTGGTATCCAGAAACAAGTACTTCTAAGTTTTTTTTTTCATCTACGTAGTTGTCGCCTCTTCACTCATTTGTCAAACAGGTCGTACAAATGAGGTCTGAAGTGGGCAGGAGTTCTTTAGCTTTGCGACCACTCCATAGTTCCACTTCACTTTCGTATACTCTTCGTGTCTTGGGTACGTCGTCGGGTACAGTAAGATACGGTTATAAAAATACGGTTATGTTACAGATCCGTAGAGCCCCACTACACTTGAAACGAATTTGGCAACAATATATCGAAATTGTAAGTTCTATTTATGTATCGAATAGAAAAATGTATTGCTAAATATAAGCGGTTTTCAAACAAATCAAAATGGGGCTGCAGGACGACGTTATCCTATATAGTAAAAATGTAGCGAACAAATGATACATTCATTCATGGTTTATGTGTTATTATCGTTGGATACATTTTCAAAATCCACTCATAATAATCAAATAAATATATTTGAGTAACTTCTGGATAACAATGAAAGGTAGTCAGTCAATATTTGAATTGCCGATGTCAATAATGGAAACAGAAATTGTAAACAGCACGTGCTGCTCTCGGTCACAGTTTCCAGTATTTTAATTTAATTTATAATCTAGGTTTACTGTACTAACTCCGTGAAAGTATAACAATTGACGCAGGTAGACATTTCCTAACATTTTATTTTTATTGAAAAGGCGATATTTGATTCCAGACATCATTCTTTTCCAGTACCTATAGGCAAAAATTCAATGCACTTTTTTCGTCTAATCTACTAATATAATGCTAGTGATGATAATATACCCAAACAGTCAGATAATTATTTCATTAAATCGGGAATTTTAGCATGTGGAAATAAAAACAATTGGGATTCTGGTGCAAAAAGCAGGACAAAATAAAAAAAAAACAATTTAATACCTACTTTAAAATTTTTATATTTATATTAGGAAATCTAAATGATTTCCAGGTATTTGTTACATATTTTGAAAAAATATCTAGGTATTTATTTTTCGAGGACTAGTCTACATTTTTGTACTTGGCTAAAGATTTTACCTCTTGGATAATTTATTTTTGCTCCATAATGTGTTGAAAATATTTTTGAAAAATCGTGAAATTAGCTGAACGTCCCCAAAGAAGCGGGACGTCTAGCAACGCTGCACCCAAGTGTTTAACTGCAATAAGATATGTGCTTATACATCATTATTGCTTGTATTGTTTTATTTAATAAATTTAATTCTACCCACAAAATATTTACACAGTGTTTTAAACAATCGACGTACACGAATTAGGAAATGATTAAGTAAAACCACTTGAACAAATTCATCGCTAGGCACTTGGCAGAACATGATTGGATAATAAATATAAATACACAAACACTTGAAAAAGCTCGACAAAAAAATTTTTTCTGTAAAATTTTTCCAAGCGTTTGTCTGTTTACATTGATCAAGTACCTAGTTATATTAAAAATTAAATCTGAAAATATAGACAATATTGATATACACCTACAGTGTTTTGTTGATTTATTTAACTGATTGATTACAACATACTTTAATTTTTCTTTATTTGCATTGTAAGGTATATTATATAATAATATAGTATATTTACCACTCTTTGTAATCAATGCTAATCGTATTAAAGTATAATAACAAAAAAATATCTATGCATGAAATTACCTTATACGAGTAGTAGTACAATTTATCTAAGTTCATTTATTCTCAATTATTCACTTTAATTCTCTAATTTATTTACTCAAATTTTACATAAAATCCACTTCGAATGAAATTCACGTATCGTATGTAGTTTGCGTTTTAAATAGAGTCGATTTTAAGATGTAGGTTACTTGCAAGTTTAGAGAAAATCGGTCTGATTTGTGTCTTGCGTGTCGCTTCAACAAACAGAATTACTTTTTATTAATATAGATTACCAATTTATTCAATATTTTATTATATTATGGCAACAAAATTTTGTACTGGCAAAACACATCCCACGCTCACCAAAAACATAAATGTGAAAACAGGGGCTAAGCTCGGTAGAAAGAACAGCTTCGCTGAAAAAAGGATTGAGATCTAAGCGGGTGCCAAGTTTTCACTTTGCAAGTTTTCATAATTTATATAAAAAATAAATGACTTGTGTTTTCGGCGAAGCTGTTCTTTGTAGCGAACTTGGGTCATTTTTTCACATTTATGTTTTTGGTTGGATATCAATATTTTTTGTAATGTTATATTCTATTTAAATGTTATTATTATTTAGACACATATAGTTATACAATATCACACTTTATGTATGTGACGTACCAATTATGTAAGTGATCGCACCAATAACTTTGTCTTTAATTTCGACTATTCTCAAGAACAATTCGCTGTTTTCATATATGCCCAATACTAACCTAACTCCATGCACAATTGAGGGCAGTATAGCCTAGTGGATAGCGTACTTGGTATCGCAACCTCTAGATTAGACTGTCGTGGGTTAGAATCTCACCAGCGCTCATGGATGTTTTGTGATGTTATTTAGTTTTAAGAAAGTTGTTATTTAGTGTAGTTGAAAGACGCTAATGATCAGAGATTCGACGCGTCTATAATCTACAATAAATAAATATATCCATGTCAAATTTCAAATTTTTAAGTCAATCAAAAATGGTCTAGGTTTTTAATGTCGGTGTTAAAAATAGCGATATTCGGACGTCAAAATCTCGGGAACTATTTGAGCTACTTTTATAAAATTTCGGATTCTGAGTAATTGGGGACATAATAGACAAACAAAATTATAAGTGTGCAGGTCAAATAGATTTTGAATTATAGAATATAGGGAGTAGCTCGAAATGGTTCGTGTAAATAATCTTATATATAAAATTCTCGTGTCGCGGTGTACGTTATTGAACTCCCCCGAAACGGCTGGACCGATTTTGATGAAATTTTGTGTGCTTATCGGGTAGGGTGGAGAATCGGACAACGTCTATTTTTCATCCCCCTAAATGTTAAGGGTGGTCCACCCCAAGAAATTTTTTTTTATTTTTTTGACAAAATTTTTTGTTTTAATTTTTTCATGATTCAGCATTGAAAAATACATACAACTCTAAATTTTCACCCTTATACGATCAACCCCTGTCTAATATAAAAAATTCTCATGTCACGGTGTATGTTATTGAACTCCTCCGAAACGGCTGGACCGATTTTGATGAAATTTTGTGTGCTTATCGGGTAGGGTGGAGACACGGACAACATCTATTTTTCATCCCCCTAAATGTTAAGGGTGGTCCACCCCAAAATTTTTTTTTTTAAGTTTTTAGACAAAATTTTTTGTTTTTAATTTTTTATGATACAGCATACACAAATACATACAAGCCTAAATTTTCACCCCTCTACGATCAACCCCTATTTTTGTTACTGAACTCCTCCGAAACGGCTGGACCGATTTTGATGAAATTTTGTGTGCTTATCGGGTAGAGTGGAGACACGGACAACATCTATTTTTCATCCCCCTAAATGTTAAGGGTGGTCCACCCCAAAATTTTTTTTTTTAAGTTTTTAGACAAAATTTTTTGTTTTTAATTTTTTATGATACAGCATACACAAATACATACAAGCCTAAATTTTCACCCCTCTACGATCAACCCCTATTTTTGTTACTGAACTCCTCCGAAACGGCTGGACCGATTTTGATGAAATTTTGTGTGCTTATCGGGTAGGGTGGAGACACGGACAACGTCTATTTTTCATCCCCCTAAATGTTAAGGGTGGTCCACCCCAAATTTTTTTTTTTATTTTTTGGACAAAATTTTTTGTTTTAATTTTTTCATGATTCAGCATTGAAAAATACATACAACTCTAAATTTTCACCCTTATATGATCAACCCCTGATTTTTAATCGCGATTTTTATATTAAGCTTTAAAAAATACATATATGGCGAACGAGCGAAGCGAGTGAGTAGTGTAATCATAATATTCAAGCGAACGAGCGAAGCGAGTGAGTAGTGTATTTATAATATTCAAGCGAACGAGCGATATATAAAATTCTCATGTCGTGGTGTACCTATGTTATTGAACTCCTCCGAAACGGCTGGACCGATTTTGATGAAATTTTGTGTGCTTATCGGGTAGGGTGGAGAATCGGACAACATCTATTTTTCATCCCCCTAAATGTTAAGGGTGGTCCACCCCAAAAAATTTTTTTTTATTTTTTTGACAAAATTTTTTGTTTTAATTTTTTCATGATTCAGCATTGAAAAATACATACAACTCTAAATTTTCACCCTTATACGATCAACCCCTGATTTTTAATCGCGATTTTTATATTAAGCTTTAAAAAATACATACCGTGCGAGGTTTTTCAAAACGTACATAGGCTGTTTCACAATTTGAATCGTGGTATAAATCGTGGTATAGATATTGTTAGAAACTATGGAAACGAATGTTTTTATTTACAATATTCATTATTATTGAGTTGTGATAATAAATTTTATAAGTTCAGAGATTTATTTATAATTTTTGCTATAAAAAATGTACACAGTGGAAGTAAAGGTTCTTATGTACAATTTGTGTTCTGGTGGAAATAGTTGTCGGCAAGTCTCTGCGTTATTTAGTGTGCAGTTTTGCAGGCAGACCAGATAGATACCAACAATGTCTATACCACAATTTTAAATTGTGAAACAGTCTATGTACGCTTTGAAAAAACTCGCACGGTATATGGCGAACGAGCGAAGCGAGTGAGTAGGCGAAAATATTCAAGCGAACGAGCGAAGCGAGTGAGTAGGCGAAAATATTCAAGCGAACGAGCGAAGCAAGTGAGTAGTGTATTAATAAAATTCAAACGAACGAGCGAAGCGAGTGAGTACTGTAATTATAATATTCAAGCAAACGAGCGAAGCGAGTAAGTAGTGTATTTATAATATTCAAGCGAACGAGCGAAGCGAGTGAGTACTGTATTAATAAAATTCAAACGAACGAGCGAAGCGAGTGAGTAATGTAATTATTCCTAGAAATTATTAACAACGGTCGCCGGATCAGCTATACTAAATATACGTGAGCGGAGTAATGGGTGACCGCTATTAAATCATAATTTCATACCACCCGAGCGAAGCCGGGACGGGTCCGCTAGTATACTATAACTTTATATTTTGTTAGAGTATAAACTCTATTGGTGAACGGTTATAATAACCTGAATAAATTCAGCGCGCGGCTAGCTCACGCGGCGCTGGGACGTGAGTCCACGGTTCACCAGTATTGAATGGGTGTTATTATTGAAAGGCCCCAGAATGGGCTTAAAAATCCGACCACCGACCATTAAAAAAATATTTTGTATTTAAAAAAACTCCACCACCTACCACTCGACACGTAAACAAACACAAAAAAATTACGAAAATTGAAAGGTAACGTACTCTAGGAAGCACGAGTCGTTAAGTTAGATAAACCCACAATTCAAACCGGTAACTTAAAGACAATACGGGGAAATAAACTAAACCTTTGGATACTAAAATCACTTGGAGACAATTATTGTCAGTATCCAGAATTAAACCGATTAAAAAGTTGAAAAGGGCGCCAGGACAACTGGACACACACGTACTCACAGGTCGTCCGAACCTGTGGAAATAAGCAATAAAATATCCAAAAGGCCTCCTAGCCATTGACTACTGGAACTAGTAATAAAGGAAGATTTCTTCCGGATCAAAATCCAGAAACAATATCCGGGGAGTGAACCCAGCCAGAACCAGCAACCCAAAATTACCCAAGAAAACATATACAACAAAACATACAACGTAGATTGATCACGGAACGCCAAAAAGAAAATACGAAAGTCGAAACGTTCGCTCAAAGAGAGCGGTATTGCCAAAAAGAGGAAAACACAAAAATTGTGAAAGAACGACACATCAATATATTCTACAATCGCAATTGGGCTCGTACGCATTCAATTCTGCATAGTCTATCACGCTTGGCGACCGACTAGCCGCCAGCCGGGCTACTAGCTTACGTCACGTTGACAGGGATTGCCGGTCTCATTCTAACGCACGGCATTTGAAACCGAAAACTTCTCTCTCTGACACATGGAGTGTCTTTTTTCAGTATTGTTTTAGAAATCTCAAATATGTAAAAATATTTGCTACTAGCGGTACCCGCGTATAATTTGGTACTTTTTAACGTTAGTTTTTAACCTGTTATAATACACACAGTCAGTGTTGCCGAACTTGGCTGACACACTGTCGTACATGACGTGTCTAGATTCTAGACTCTAGATACATACATACCCGACAATTTCTAAAGCATTTCAAAGACTTTTGTTGTTATTAAAATGAACGATTTGCTTGTAAAAGTTTTATAATTTATACTTTTCAGATTATTTTAGATTTATCGCCATTGTGAAATTATTACGTTATTAACCTAGTATATTGAAGATTATTAATAAATACGTGGGATTAACTTTGTGAATATTAAATCCGGTATATATTTGAGCTTACAATATGTGGTGAGAGAAAAAGAGAGAACCAATGACTGTCGGTTTTTTGAAATTGCTCAAAGAAAATATATCTTTTGTCATTTGTGTGCACACCGTAAGCCGGTTAGTAAGTGAATAGTGTTTTGCAGTGATGGAAAATACCAAACTTTTTTTTATTATTCTTTCCGTTCTCGTAACGATAAATGAAAGATAATAAAAAAATATGCTTTTGACGACAATACTTACAGGAAAAGGCCCGCAGAATTCAACAAATCTATAGAATCAGATATTAAGAATTTTTAAATTTTTCTAAATGTCATAAATAATAATTTTTTAATACCTACATAGCAGCTTTTTAAACTAAAAGAGGTACACAAATGTTCTTAGAAATCAATTTTGAAAAATATTTAAGACCTTTTTGAAAAAATGCGATTATTGTGGAAATTTTTCTTATATATTAATTATATAACTTCGATTCAGACTCAGGCTCATAAATTTTGAGCAATTTTTTTGGCTAACGATATTTCTTATTTATATAAATTTTGAAGTTTTTGTTCAACAGGCCTTTTGATGTAGATTATTATTTAACCGGAATCTTTAATTAACAAAATTAATTTTGATTATTAAAAAAATAATTAAGAGTTAAGAGCTTAAAAATTATTCAGCACCTACCTATAAACATTTTTTTTGTGATTATTTTAGAATTGTGATTTTTCCTGACTGTTTAAACACATGCAGACAAGGATAGAAAAGGGAAAAATATAAAATTACATATGTAATTTAATAAGAAGCTAGAGTATTGATTTTAAATGTATTTCCACGTTATTGGACTTGTCTTTGAAAATTAAATGAAATGCATTAAACTTTACTAGGTATGGAAATATTAGTAAATGCAGATAGTTAACAATAAAATTGATTAGTTTTCTTGAATTTTGTGAAGTCCCAATTATTAGTGCTGCATTATTTCGTATTTGTTTAGAAACTACATTGTTTTGTACCTATATGTGTATTGTGTATTAAATATTAATCTCAAATATTTTATTTGAATGACATTTGATTGATTGATGATTTGGGAATTGATGTGTTTTTAATATCATATTAAGCGATTAGTAGTAAAGATAGGCAAAAAAGGCCGTTTTTTCAAGTTTTTTTATTTTTTTTAATGTAAATACAAAATATTAAAACCTTTATAGGTTAAAAATTGACGCTCACCACCCCCTGATTGGGAGAGAGGGGTAAAACAACCCCAGTGGATGTTTTTCTGCAAAAATCTCATAAAGTATTAGATATAACAAAAGAAAGTTTTAAACAAAAATTGTTCCACAATTAGATATCCAAATGTTGGGTTCTTTCACATTTTCATGTAGGTGAAAGGTATATGGCTAAAACGCAATGTCCTTTTAAACAGCTTTATTTATTATGTTCTTTATCGAATTTTAAATTGAAAATACACATGCTCATAACGCAAAGAACGCCCTAAATCGTGCTTTTGATCCTATATCAATATCTTTAAAAATTGAGAAGTTATTGGCAGTCAATGTTGAAATCATCATAGAGTTTTACATGTTTTTTTTTGACATGTGTTACGCGTACCTTCTATACCGAATAAAAAAAATCCGTCTAGGAGTCCATAGGAAATTTAATGCTCTAAACGATGCTTTTTGTCCAATCTCGCTAGCTTAAAAATATTTCAAGTTATAAGCATTGAAGTATATTTTTTTCTTTTTGACATAAAATTGAAACACTTGACGCGAAGTGCTTTACTAGGAAGAGTGTACAAGAAATATAAGATTCCAATGTAAAGACTATGAACCTATTCATGGGCTATCTAACTGCTTTGAAAAATTTGGAAAATCTAAAAGTGGCCAGTGGCCACCCTACAGAAGCAATATTTCTAGGATAGTACTTTTTGACTAAAAATTAGAATAAGTACTTGACGCAAAGTGCTGTAGTAAGAAGAGTGCTCAAGAAATTTTAAAATCACATATAGCGATTATAGACCTGATCGTGAGCTATTTAATCGCATAAAAAAAATTAGAAAATCTGGAAGCGACCACCCTAGAAATGAAATTTTTTTGAGACCGTATTTTTGAGGTGAAAAAGTAGAATCTTGAAAAAATTGTTTCTATACGGTGACC
Source organism: Mongoloraphidia duomilia (assembly GCA_039654895.1). Taxonomy (NCBI): domain Eukaryota; kingdom Metazoa; phylum Arthropoda; class Insecta; order Raphidioptera; family Raphidiidae; genus Mongoloraphidia; species Mongoloraphidia duomilia. Next base: position 32,366,342 of record CM077518.1, on the reverse strand, counting down.
ACTTCCAGATTTTCCAAATTTTTCTATTCAGTTAGATAGCCCATAAATAAGTCTATAGTCCGCAGAAATGGGAATTTTATATTTCTTGAACACTCATCTTAGTAAAGCACTTCGCGTCAGGTGTTTCAATTTTATGTCAAAATTTAAAAAAAATGTTCTGCAGTGTTTTTATTTTGAAAAATTTTTAAGTTAGCAAGATTGGACAAAAAGATTCGTTTAGACTTTATAGCATTAAATTTCCTATGGATTCCTAGAAGGATTTTTTTTATTCGGTACGATTTAGGGCGTTCTTTGCGTTCTGAGCATGTGTATTTTCAATTTAAAATTCGATAAAGAACATAATAAATAAAGCTGTTTAAAAGAACACTTCGCTTTAACCATTGGTTTCCAAGACGACAAAAGCACGCGACTTTCGGGCCCTTTTTCTGGCCATACCTTTCCATATACACGAAAATGTGCAAGAACCAAACATTTAGATATCTAACTATGGAACAATTTTTGTTTGAAACTTGTTTTTGTATATCTAATACTTTATGAGATTTTTTTAGAAAGACATCTACGGGGATTGTTTTACCCCCCCCCCCCCAAACAGGGGGTGGTAAGCGTCAATTTTTAATCTGTAAAGGTATGAATATTTTGTATTTACATTTCAAAAAAACATTAATCAAATCGGACGAGTTGCTACGGGTTTCGAAATAAAAACCTAAATTGATTCCACTATTATGTTTGTGTAAGTTTTTGTTTATATTTCTATTTATAGGTTTTGTTTTGAATGGTCTATTTAGCATTCTTGATTTATTCAATTTAATAACGAGTACCTACCTATAAAAATATAATTACCTAGTTGTATAAGTGATCTGTACACACACACATACGGACGTTCATCCAAAAATAGTCAGAATAGCTCCCTAGGAGCCCAAAACGTCGAGATCTGGTGAAAACTCGATTTTCGAAAATCGAACCGAAACCAATAACTTCCCGTTTTTTTGAAAATGTTCAATAGTAGTGGGAAGTTAAAAATGAATTTACTTTTCAGAAACACCTGCTTGAAATTTATACAATTTATGGTAAATAATGTATCATTTTTGAAAAAATTTGTCTGGCTGACAATTTTTTAGTAATTAGCATCTGACAGAACTTTTGTTGTATATCTACTAAAATTATTTTCTTTCATGAAAGTACAATAATTTCATAACGCCTCCTTGGTTTTTGTTTTAAAATGAAGTTTGAGATCACCCCTATCTACTTGTCTGCCTGGAAATTTTGTTAATTACTTTGTTAGACTTAATTTTCAAAGCGCAGTGTTGTTACAACGAATTTTTTTTTTGATATTTCTCAAATTTGGTATGCGGTTAAAAAATTGTATTCTAAACAATTTTTCTTAGTGGATTTTTTTCATGTTTTGAAAAATAAAGGTACTTTTACTTGGTCTTTTTATAACTTAACAAAATTAACGAAATTTTTTTTTTATATTTCTGAAGTTTGATTTGAATAACTTTTCTTAATGGAATTTTTTCATATTTTGAAAAGTAAAGGTACTTTTTCTTGGTCATTTTTACAAATTTACTTATAAAACACCCTGTAAAAAACCGAATTAACTCATCTTTAGTATACCTTATGGTTTTACACCAAGCCGGATTCGATTCCCAAATGATATTCCGAAATTCGAAAATTTTTTGATCGTTACACCTCTTGTTACATCTATCCTAGGACGCACTGTTAAGTAAAATAACAAACATTTTGAAAAAAAGCTTTAATAAATAAATCTGTTATTTTTTTACCCCTACCTAACTCCTTATTTTTATTATTGTACGCCTCGATTCGCGAGTTTGACTTGGACTTGGCCGATTTTTTTTTAATTTTTATGAAAATCTTACTATATTTCTTAACAATCAATAATTTATTTTTCTCAGTAAAATAGGTTTTTCGTTATTTACGAAAAATTAAGCCTCTCTCCAAAGTCTAAATAAAATATTTGCTTCATTTCCGCGGGGTAAACAGCTTAGAAAGCGCCCATTAATATTTTCTAGGTATTTAACAATCACATTGTGAATAATAGAATATGAAACTCTTTTAACTTTTTATTTTTATTCAGAATAAAGAATTATTGCATTGTTGTGTGTTTTTTCAGTACATTCTACAGTTTTGCTGTGTGGACCTAATATTATTGACTGTAGTTTTCTTTTGTAGAATTAACATTTTCAGCAAAATTACAATTATCTTAAAAATTTATAAGATGAAGAAATGAAATATACGAACATATTGTAACAAAACTGTTTTCTTACGTGGGTGGAATAAATTATTTATTTACAATAATTAAAAAAATGTAACAAAAATAGATAACAATAAGATGTAACAATTACATCTCAATTCTAATAGTCAACACTGTTTATATAAAAACTCGGGTCGCAGTGCCAAAACCCTGCCGACAATATAGTATATTTGCTAATACTGGCATTGTGGCTTTATTATGTGAACTTAAGTTTGTTTTTGGACAAAATAAAAAATTTAACCCCTTAATACATCCCTTAAAATAATTAATTTTTTCTAAATTTCAATATTAGACATGGATTTTATCAGTACACCCAATTAAATACACCCTTCCATAAGTAAATCCGTATCAACAAACTAGTGTTTTCATAAAATTTGAAAGTCCGGTCCTGTCGGGCCGATTTTATTAAAATTTTAGCAGCACATTTTAATCTTTACTAAAGAGTTAAATTTCAATTTTGAAACGATTCTGACAAATTTTTCGGTATTTTTGGGCCCAAAAACTTTTTGGAACCCCTAAATACAACCCTGAAAATGGTCCGATCGGGCCCATTTTAAATAGGCTTCTTGCGGTGATGGGTTCCAATGTGTGTACCAAATTTCGTTTCAATCGATTAAGTCTGTCGAGAGTTATCGTGTACACACATATATATATATATATATATAAATATATATATATATACATATATATATATATAAATATATACATACATATATATATAAACATTTTCAAAAATGGTGCCAAAGTGTTCAGGAGGCTATGAAACGTCGAGAAATTTTGGTCCGACCCCTAGGTCCCGCCATCCGACCGACGCCAATAGTGTATGTGCCATATTCTATGGCAAATACACTAATAACACGAACAGTAATTCTTAAACGAACTGAAGCGCTTTATTAACACTACAATTTATATGCTGTATTTATTTCAAATCGACACTGTCACACGACACTCGTTGTTGTTTTCCGGTGACTGCTCCTGCTTATATAGAGCTAGCAGCTTGACTCCCCCCACGCTCGCGCGCTTTCCAGAACATTCTGGTGATTATCTGTGTCTTCGATATCATGCCACGCCTCACCATTGTTACTTGTTCTCGATGATTCTATTGTCGCCAGCGGCGTATCATCTGGGGTTTTGCTACACATTGTTACTTGTTCTCGATGCTTCTATTGTCGCCAGCAGCGCATCTCTGGGGTTTTGCTACACTGCCCTCCTCTTAGAACTGCCCTGTCCCAAGACAGGTTCTTAGCCCGGAAGAAAGGGTCATGCCGATAGCGGCAACCTTCACCCCGGCGACACGTTCCGTTGCGGTAGAAGTAGCAGTCCACGTCCTTTTCTGTATGCGTTTGGCATTCCGGTCCTTAGACTGCACACCAGGATGTCCACTCCAGTGCCGTTGAAAATGACCTCCAACATGCTCCGCACGACCGTCCAGTCCAACTGGTCGAGCCCAGCTTCGGGATTGCCAGCTTCTTAACACCGTCAGCGAGTAGGTTGGCCTTCAACTCCAGTAGGGTGTTCCACAAACTAGCGTAGATGGGCTTCTGATGGAACAGTTGCTTCGTCACCAGGTAGTAAATGAAGCGATGTTGATCCGGCAGTCGTAGAACCCTCCCGACCCGGGGCCCCTGCCTCCAGAGCTCTCCTCGGTGGCCGAATCGTTGCTCAGCTGCTATGCCTCCGGACATTCAAAGGTCTCGGGAGACGCAGTGAGCAAGCGAATACACGCGAGGGACACCAAAAAGATCGCGCCCTTCCTCCGTTGTCACGCCGTAACGGGTCTTTCTGGCCCCGGAGAATTCGGCCATAAAATTTTCGAAAGCAGGCCGCTTTTCCGCCAGAGTAGTTCGGCCGATGGTAATTCTGGCCTCGTTCCCTTGCTCCACGTCTGCGTCGTCGCCCCCTTCATAGGGCGCGAGTCAGTTGGAGTGTACCACCTTGGACTTTCCCCTCGGTAGCTTACGAATGCGGTAGACGACATCGTTGATCCGCTTCATTACTTGGTACGGGCCCTCCCAGTTCCGCTGTAGCTTTGGTGAGAGGCCACGGCGTCTGCACGGGTTGTACAGCCAAACTAAATTTCCTGGCTGGAACCCGCCCTCCCGTGCTCTCACGTCGTACCGGTTCTTCATCCGGTCGCTGGCCAGTTGGCTATTCTTGCGGACCCGGTGGTGGATGTCACAATATATTTTTTTCTCTTGTAAGTATAAAAATATAATTATTTCTTATTTATTCCGCAGTTTTGTAGCATAACGTTTTACAAAGTGAAATACATAACAAAAAACCATTTTGACAAGCATCTATAAATACCGTTCATTGACACACTTTCCAAGGCTAAGGTTGCAGGAAATTGATTTGATGACGCATCTAAATTGAATTTCTGTTCTCAAATTCATTGCTCGTCCGGTGTATATTTCCGTTCAAATTTATTTCCTACAAATGAAAATTTGCAATGTCAGATCAGAACGTTTATTTCTTTACTGTCGTTCAGTAAATGATTTTATGAAATTAATTTACACTTCTCCACAAAATTAACGCACCAGCAAAAATTAACTAAAAGTTTAAAGTAATTTTTTGTCAAACCTACTAGTCCGATTTGGACAATTTTTTTTCAATGCTAGGTTATTTCTTCCAGAAAGTTAGACTGTATTCGCATAGAAACCTATTTTTATATAAATACCGGGTGTAGTAATTGTAACGTGTTTTTTTCATAAAGTTTGAAACACCCCGTGGAATTCAACAGTTACAATTTCAAATAAGAATTGATATCAAACTCTAGCCTTATCTTTTCATAACATTTTGTTTTTTGATTTACTCTGTTATCTTTGCTAATACAAAAGAAACACAATTTTATAACATAACATGATTTTATTGAAAATTAATATCTAAATTTAACAACGAAAAAAAATAAACAAAATGTTAGCAAAAAAAATTAAAGAAAGTGCTAGTAGAATAACATAGTTACCTATAGTATAACGTAGTTAAGAAAGGTAAAAGAAAGTGTCAGTAGCGAGTATTTCCACCTCTGGCACAAATAACTTCTTGACAACGATGCCCCATATCCCCCTATATTATTAATCCCCCTATATTATTAAACGAGTAAATCTTGTATATATGTTTCTATGTTTCTATGTATATATGTACCTATATAAATATTTTCTCGAAAACGGCTCTAACGATTTTGATCAAATTTACCGAAAAAGGGTTTCGGGGGGCAAAAAATCGATCTAGCTAGGTCTCATCTCTGGAAAAATTCGTTTTCTTATCGATTTTATCATTTTAAAAAACAGTTTTTTAACGTCATAAAACAGTGTCGTATTGTGAGTAGGCTTTGGAAAAACAAACTATTTTCATTATTTATGTCAAAATTACTCTGACAGTCAATCTTTAACTTATTAAAATAATCAGTAATTATTTGAAAAGTAAAAAAATAACAACAATAAAATCTAAACATAATTATGTAAGTAGTTGTAGCTAATATTTAAATAAATAGGTATGTTACTTTTATATTACTTATATAAAATATGTAGTATAGGTAAGTAGCAGGGTTGTTACGGATGTAAAAATTTAGACATCCGCGGATTTGATGCGGATGCGGATGCGATGCGGATGCGGATTTTGGGATTTTAAAAGGATAATTATTTAAATTTTAAGTGCATAAATAACTGAAAATCAATTTAATTTTAACTTTTTATTTATTTAATCATATTTTTAGAACAAAATTACACAAGTTTTTAGTTTTACTTACGACACAACAGAATTTTAAGCTTCGAGTTTCATAATCAAAAATCTTTGTTTAATAATTAAACTTAAATCTGCATCCGTAAAAACTATGCATTGATTGATGCGGATGTGAATGCGGATGCAGATGTCTGAATTAATGGGATATTCCGCATTTACGGATGCGGATGCAAGTATTCGTAACACCCCTGGTAAGTAGGTACGTTAAATGTAGTATGACGTATAATCTTCCCTAGACCTTTTTTTCTCAAAAACGACTAACGATTTTGATGAAATTTACAGAATGAGGATTTTTCGGGGCGAGAAATTGATCTAGGTAGGAATTTTGGTTCCAGAGGGGAGCAATTAAAAAAAGGGTGTTTTTTTATTTATTATAACTCGCTCAATTAAAGTCAGATTGATTCGAAGTCTATTTCTACATAGATTTTATATAATATATCACAAGTGTTAAAATTGTAAATGAACACTAAATATAAGAAGTGTCTTGCACAATATGTAAATAATGACAAAACGGCGCCGCGGGTCTGTGTAAAAACACATCGATTTTTAAAAACTATTGTTAAGATACATACAAAAAAGTTTTGCGTATCTAAAAATTGGCACGGCGGCCCAAAGGGCCGCACTTCTAGCGCCGCAGGCATGTGTATCAAAACACATCGATTTTTAAAAACTATGGTGATGGTACATGCAAAAAAAGTTTTGCGCAGGTTAGTCTGACGTTTGTTATTAAAAGAATCGATTTTTGTGAGTTTTTCAGTAGGTACCTATGCAAAAAAAAGTATTTAAAATTTACTGGAAGTTGTTAAGATGACATCACAGAGAAAAAGTACTTCGATAAAGTTGATATTTGGTATTAATGCTTAAAATTGGATTGTTAAAATGGTAACGGGCGAGCAAAATTTCATCTGATTCGAACATTTTTACAAGATATTCAATCTATGAAAATCGGTTTTTGCGAGTCATTAAAACAATAACGGCGGTAGATATGAAAATGGCGACCTAAATAATATTTACAGGAAAAAATGCTTGATTCAAGTTGATACTTAGTTTTTACGCTTAAAAATACACATAGGTAGTTAAAATATCAGAAACAATTATTTTAAATTGTGTTACAGAAATAAATTCGTTTCGGAATAATATTCTGAGAAAATAATATCTCACAGCATATTAAGCACTGTTTTTATTGAACTCATCCGAGCAAAGCTCGGCCACCCAGATATTTTAAATTACGCGACCAAGTACTGTAATAAGTCCTGAGTACAAGTACTTGGATTTTACAAGTACTCCATACAAGTACATTGTACATATCATGCCAGACCTAAATTAGTACCTAGTAGTGTGGTGCAAAATTCAATCTGACAAATGATTGAAATTTAATGACGAAAAGGTTTAATCATGAGTCATGACTAATTTATTATTAAAGAATAATTAGTTTCAATCATAGATGGGCAGTAAATTATGCTCATAAATGTAATGAGTACTTAAAGTACTCATGAGTACATTTATTATTACTGTAAAATACTGATACTCGTGCATATGCTTTGTAACGTTGAGGCCAGTAGAGGTTCAGTAAACGGGTGGAAATAGAAATTAAGAGTTGCTGGGCCCATAAAATAATACGTTTACTCAACCAAGAAAATTAGTTATTATTTATTCCAGGGAAAAAAAACAACAAAATAAACAATTTAACCCCAAAAGGGTAAGTATATTTAAATAAACAATAACAAATAAAACAAAATAATGCTTAATTGAAGTTAATGAAATGAAAGCTAAAAACTAACGAAATTTATTTCAAAATAAAGGTAGATTAATATGATAAGGAGATTCGTAAAAATGAATCTATTAAAATATATTAAAGAATATTTTTAATTGGTTTTAGGATCGACAGGAGAAAACGCGACTGGTTAGCTGAAAACTACCCAGCCATCAAGAATCGAATAATTAAAAAGATTATATCATTCGCTATACAAAATTATGTAAGGCTGCCACTTATCAGAGAACTGTGAATAAGTTGCAGTCTTACAGGGGATTAAAACAGAAACTAAATATTGCACTGTTAATTCTTTAAAATACAAAAAATTATAATTTAATATTGTTGCAGTATCCCCCGGTGAGATGAAGCGCGACAGCGGCTTCTTCTCTTCTAATAAAGGGCTTCAATTGGCTAACGTGAGTCCTGTACTGCGTGGTTGGATCGTCGTCGCTGGCAACAATACAGGATGAAGGAGTGGTGAACCGAACGATCCGCCTAGGCGTGCTCCAAGCCGGGACGAATTTCTGCGCCTCCTGTCCGCCTTGTGGAACGATTCGGTGAAGACGCTGCACCACGAGCTGACCAACGTGGAGGCGATGTCCAGCTGGTTGCTTGAGGTCGAAGAGAGCCTTCACCTTACGATGCGCTCGTTCCAACTTTGACTGAACTTCCTCCGGCGTAGTGACTGGAACAGGATCGATAAATTTCTCCAGATTCCATTGTCGATCGAGGGGTCGAGGTAATTCGCGACCCAAAAAGACGCTGGCTGGCGATTGATCCGTCACCTCCGAAACGTTGGCGTTGTGTGAATACGTGAACAGCTTGGGGTATTTGTCCCAGTCTTTGTGGTTATTCTTAGCGCACGATTGAACTAGAACCGTTAAAGACTTCTTCAAATCGCGCATAGAGCGCTCAACCATGTTGCTTGAAGGTTGATAAGGGGCGGTAAACACATGTTTTATACCCCAAGCTAGCGTCATTCGCTTGAACAGGCCGCTGCGGAAAACAGTCGCATTATCGGAGACGACAACTTCTGGAGACCCGTACGTACTCCAGGTGTCCACCAACTTCTTTACGGTGACGGCAGCTGTAGCCCGTCGACAAGGAATTGCGTCAATCCATTTGGAGAACCCGTCGAGGACGACTAGGACATAGCGATTACCTGAAGATGACGGAATCAACGGACCGCAGAAGTCTATGTAGACTCTAGAGTATACCGCTGTCGGTACCGATGACGCCATGGGCGCTCCAAGTCGACGATTGGCCGGGTTAACTCTCTGACAGATTTCGCACGATCTAACGTATTGACGAACGTCTTTAAACATTTCAGGCCACCAAAAACGCCGAGCGACAGCACGGTAGGTCTTCGTTATGCCGGGATGAGAAGCGTCCAGATCATGAAAATAATATAATATCATGTTCCGCACCGGCGATGGAACGACCACTCTTTTTAAGCGATTTTTTCCAACTAGTCGCATCAGGAGACCTTCGCGCTCGACGTACCCTGTCACATCTTGATCGCTTCTTAGGCGCTCCAAAATGAGGCGAGTCTCGGCGTCGGATTCCTGGTGGTTCTTGAGGGAAAGAAAGCTTTGCGGAACTTCATGTAGGAGGTTAATGTTTTCTTCCTGTATATCAGATGACCCGTACAGACGACTCAGTGCGTCGGCGACGGAGTTCAAGGGACCCCGTATGTGTTGGACCTGGAAACGGTACTTCGACAGTTTTAGGACCCATCTTCCGACCTTGCCGAGTTGTTTGGGGTGACGAATCATCCAGGTAAGGGCCTCGTTATCCACCTGTAGAAGGAACTCTTGACCTTGTAGGTAGTCACTGAACTTGTCCAAGGCGAAAATTATTCCAAGTGCCTCTCTCTCCATAATTGCGTAGCGTTTCTCGGAGTTTGACAGCTTACGGGAGGCGTAAGCTATCGGATGGATACCATCCGAAAACTCTTGGAGGAGAACGGCGCCGAGTGCGAGATCAGACGAATCACTGCGTACAATAAATTTTCGATGGAAGTCAGGAAATTTAAGAACAGGCGCAGTGGACAGAGCTCCTTTCAACGCCTGTACTGCATCTAGCTGAAGTTGCTCCATACTAAATTTGACGTTTTTCTTTTTCAGGTGGTTCAAGGGAGCCGCTAACTCACTAAAATTCTCTATAAATCTAGCAAAGTATGCGGTCATACCCAGAAAGGTTTTTAGTTCTTTCAGATTAGTAGGCACTGGAAGCTCTTGAATTGCCTTGATTTTGTCAGGATCGATGTGACATCCTTCCGCTGAAATGACGTATCCGAGACATTTGAGTCTTGACTTGCATAAATGAGCTTTATCGGGATTGACCGTGAAACCAGCCTTGTGTAGACGCCCGAGAACTTCATGGATATGCCGTATGTGATCGTCGACGTTGGCTGAATAAATTAAAAGATCGTCGAAATAATTTACGACGAATTTGTAATGTAAGTCGGCGAACATAGTATTCATGATTCTGTTCAAGGCGGCTGCCGAGACGGATAGCCCAAAAGGTAAGTAATTGTATTGGTAAGAACCAAATGTCGTCGAAAAAGCCGTAATCGGTTTAGAACCTTCCGTTAAAGGCAGCTGGTGATAAGCCATATTTAAGTCCAGTTTAGAGAATATGACGGCCCCACTAAGGCATTGAAATATTGACTCAGGCTTCGGAACTGGATAGGCGTCGTAATAAATGCGTTGATTCACCCTCCTATAATCGACGACGAGTCTCTGACTTCCATCCTTCTTCGGTATCAAGAAGCAGGGACTGGAATACGGCGACTGACTTGGCTCGATAACATGAAGATCCAGAAGCTTATTGATGTGAAGTTTCATCGCTGCTGCTTTAGGCGGGGTCAAGGAATAGGGAGCTTGATGAACTGGAGTTGGATCCTTGAGACGAATTTGATAGTGGAAATCTTTGACTCGACCAAGAGTGTTAGTGAGCGTGCTTTGAAACTGTTGCGTTAATTGTTGTAATTTTAAGCCTTGATCTTCAGATAGCTTGTACGAAGATTCGACGATGGTGAATAACTTCATGTTAGAATCATTCGGTAAATGGATAAAGGAAATGACAACGTCCGGATGAAAATTGAAGGAAAGGTAAGATTTAGAAAAATTCAGGACAGCTTTCATTTTACGCAGCGACTTGATTCCGATTATGAAGGGGAATGAAAGGTTCTGAATTACGATGAAATTTAGCTTCCAGGTGAAATTGGCAATCTTTATAATAACCGATATTTCTTTTTCAGCCGAGACCAGACTATTGTTAGCGAGACGTATTCTAGAGTTAGACGTCGAAGAGAAGGCCGAACCGGACTGAAGAAGCATGTTGCAGACGCGTTCATTGCAGAAATTCGCCGAAGCGCCAGAATCAAGGAGGGCATAAAAAAGTGCGTTATTAATGCTGATTTGGATAACTGGTAGGGTACAATTGACATGAGTGAGTGTGTGACTTGATTTTAAACCAAGCCGTAGGTTTAGGAGTTTTTTGTCTGGCTTGTAGAGTTGGACTCGTTGACCCTTTGACGACGGCGACATTGCGTAATGTGATGTCCCGGCAGCTTACAGTACGCGCATTGACTGTTTTCTATGTTAGAACGAACTTCTGACGACGACTGTTCACGCTGACGGGCTAGTTGGATTAGTTGATCAGACTGATTCATTCGACGCGCTAATTCCTCCAACTCGATGAACGTAGCCGGCATAGGTATATGCTTCAGCTCGACCAACGTGTTAGTGTTAGTGTGAGCCCAAATTTGGCAAATTAATTCACATTCGGAAATTTCCGCATTTAATGCTTGGGCTTTTCTGGAAACATCACGAATGAATTCGCTGAACGATTCGGACGGCCGTTGAAATCTTCTTATTTGAGCGTTGATCAATTGCAATTTAATTGTAGCCGGCACAAACCGAATCAGTAACTCTCTTTTTAGGTCAGGCCATGTTTGACACTTTAAGGTCGCATCGGGCCACCAGGTTAAAAGCTCCCCTTCGACACGGCTGAGTAGAGCAGAAAGCACCGTTGTCTCAGGCTGCAACTTCAAATTGATTAGATCCTGTACTTCTTCGATGAATAGAATTACTTTGATAGGTTCGCTACCGCTGCATGTGGAGACTTTAGACAAAAAATTCGACAAATCGTGTTTGAATTCCGTGTCTTTCTTTATTACATGCTTTGTCAAATTCTCAGACCACTGTGATAATCGCTGTACAACATCGTGTATACCCGCTGTCAGTTGCATATGAACCGACATGGCTTGAACTAACGCGGACGGCTGATCTATAGATGTTGACGGCGGAGGATTAGCGGCTGAACGCTGACCGCTTGCTGAAGAAGCAGTATCTTCATCCGTGGCAGGATTGCTTTGCGATCTTGTAGATGTCGGCATTGTAATAACTTTTACTGAACCACTTCACAATAAAAACACTGTATGCTAGGATGGTGAAAGCGAAGGTAAGGTTCACAGGAATTTGGGAAAGAATCTTGTTTTTTTTTTTTTTTATAAGAATGTAAACTAATAATTTTCTCAAAAATATTATATTTTAAACTTCACAAGTAATGCGATACGCAATATGAATTTAATAAAAGGGGTTGCGTAAGAGGATACAAAAATTATTTTATATAACACTACAGAATGCACAATAAGTAATCGTTATTAAAATTAAAGTTTTTTGAATTTTAGGAAAAATAATAACAACGATCTGCTACCATCTGTAACGTTGAGGCCAGTAGAGGTTCAGTAAACGGGTGGAAATAGAAATTAAGAGTTGCTGGGCCCATAAAATAATACGTTTACTCAACCAAGAAAATTAGTTATTATTTATTCCAGGGAAAAAAAACAACAAAATAAACAATTTAACCCCAAAAGGGTAAGTATATTTAAATAAACAATAACAAATAAAACAAAATAATGCTTAATTGAAGTTAATGAAATGAAAGCTAAAAACTAACGAAATTTATTTCAAAATAAAGGTAGATTAATATGATAAGGAGATTCGTAAAAATGAATCTATTAAAATATATTAAAGAATATTTTTAATTGGTTTTAGGATCGACAGGAGAAAACGCGACTGGTTAGCTGAAAACTACCCAGCCATCAAGAATCGAATAATTAAAAAGATTATATCATTCGCTATACAAAATTATGTAAGGCTGCCACTTATCAGAGAACTGTGAATAAGTTGCAGTCTTACAGGGGATTAAAACAGAAACTAAATATTGCACTGTTAATTCTTTAAAATACAAAAAATTATAATTTAATATTGTTGCAGCTTGTAGTGCATATGCACGAGTATCAGTATTTTACAGTAATAATAAATGTACTCATGAGTACTTTAAGTATTCATTACATTTATGAGCATAATTTACTGCCCAGCTATGATTGAAACTAATTATTCGTACTCGAGTACTTTTATAAAAATTCGACTGATGACCAGTCCTATACTTCCCACCTAGTAAATATTTGCAAAAAATAAACTCTTTTTTTATTCTTTGAAAAAAAGCATGGCCCTCTTTTTTGTTTGGTGATCTACTGATGGCTAGCAATATAGCAAAAATCATGGTTACCTTGATTTACGTGCAATTTTCTTTTTTTAGTAAAATATTTTTTTTCTCGAAAACTATACATTTTAGAGAAAAAAATATTTACATTTTTTTCATATTATAACATCTAGATTTCATTTATATTTTTTTACCTATGTTAATACGTGACATTGAGAACGTTTTTTTTAATATCTCAGGATCCACTTAACCGATTTGACTCAAAATCTAATCAGATCTAAGTTAAAGGCTGATAAACACAATAGAACAATCGGCATGGCCGTATGTTGTTCCGTTTTTACGATATCGAAGGCGAAAAATTGACCACACACACACACACACATACACACACACACACACACACATACAGACATCAGTCAGGAAATGATCTTAAACGATTGTTAGGGTCTCAAAACGTGAAATCTGGTAAAATCTCGAAATATTTTTTTCGGACTAAATCCATTACTTTCCTACCATAGTAGAGGTGGGAAGTAAAAATAGTATGAAAACTTTTACGAGTACGAATACTTTCACTGACCGTCGTATCGTCTGATTTATGGAGTATGCCGTATAGAGTCAGCTGTGCAGGGAAATGAGAATTCATGTACTCATATTTTAAGGTAGATTTTAGTTGTGTATCTACTCGTATTGATGTAGTTTTGAGTACTTTTTCAAGTACTCGTTTCAAAGTACTCATGAGTACTTTCCCCCGGTACTCTGCCCAAGCTCTGGTTTCAATCATGTCTGCTGGGCTCTGATTAATGATTAATTTAGTTATTAGTCAATTTTACGGGTAAAAATGTACTTGTAAACAAAATGTACTTGAAAACAAGGTTCAAGTACCAAGTACACTTAACAGGTCGTTACAAGTATAAGTACCAAGTACAGTTTTTAGAAGTACTTGAATTCAGCGCATGAGACTATTTCTGTTCAAACTAGCAGCAGAGTCGAGAAAATATGTTCTTTAAATTGGTCCTCGAAAGTTCCAAAAATGATAGATTGCATTGTCTTAGATTCGGTTTGGACCCCATTTTAGGATGTTTTAAGACTTTTAAAATTAAAAAAATTTTTTTTAAAAATTCATAAAAACTATAAAAAATTCTAAAAAATTTTTACATGATTTTCTCAACGTTTTAGGATGTTTTAAGACTTTTAAAATTTAAAAAATTTTTTTTTTAAATTTTTTCTAAGTTTTAAAATTCATAAAAATTATTAAAATTTTTAAAAATTTTTACATGATTTTCTCAACGTTTTAGGATGTTTTAAGACTTTTAAAATTTTAAAATTTTTAAAAAAAATTTATAAAAATTTAAAAATTTTAAAAGTCTTAAAACATCCTAAAACGTCGAGAAAATCATTTAAAAATTTTTTAAATTTTTTATAATTTTTATGAATTTTCAAAAACTTGGAAAAATTTTTAAAAGAAATTTAAAAAATTTTAAAATTTCAAAAGTCTTAAAACATCCTAAAACGCAAAAAAAATCATTTTAAAAATTTTAATATTTTAAAAATTTTAAAAAATCATTTTTAAAATTAATATTTTTATTTGACTTGCAAAAAAATTTTTCTTAAATAAATCGGCTTTATTTTGCGTTTTCCAATCGATTTACACTCAGAAATTCAACTTTGAAGCATTTTTGCACCGTTAAATGAGATTCAATAATATAATCTTATTTCGAAGTTATTTACTGGAAATTACGTTTAAATACGGTAAAAACTTGATTTAAACGTTTGACATGTAAATTTGCATTGAAAAAAACTCGTATTAATATATGAATTTTCAAAACTTAGAAAAATTTTTAAAAATAATTTTTAAAATTTTAAAATTTTTAAAGACTTAAAACATCCTAAAACGTTAAAAAAATCATGTTAAAAATTTTATAAAAATATTAATAATTTAAAAATTTTAAAGAATCATTTTTAAAATTAATATTTTTACTGGACTTGCAAAAAAAATTTCTTTTCATAAAAAGGCTTTATTTTGCGTTTTCCAATCGATTTACACTAAGAAATTCAACTTTGAAGCATTTTTGCAACGTTAAATGAGGTTCAATAATAAAATCTTTTTTCGAAGTTATTAACTGCAAATTTCGTTTATATAAATGCTTCAAAGTTGCATTTCTTTGTGTAAATCGATTGGAAAACGCAAAATAAAGCCGATTTATTAAAAAAAAATTTTTTTGCAAGTCAAATAAAAATAATGATTTTAAAAATGATTTTTTAAAATTTTTAACATATTGTAACGAATCTAAGCAGGCTGGTTGCAGCCATGATTCGTTGGCTTAACATGGATCACGCAGCCTTGAGCGCGAAGAAATATTCTGGTTGACAACAATAAGAAAACCCGCCACCATGGATATAAAATGACCAGGAAAGTTCATATAGGCAAGAGCAAGTATGAAACACCAGAGTCACGTATACATTCTCAACGAGAGCAGACGTGAAAAGTGCGACAAGAAATAAATAGACCACCAGCGAGTTAAAAGTTCTTCGAGTGACCTAGTGCAAATAATCTTCCAGTACCAAGTGACAAACAGTGTGGAAGATATTTGAAAGTGACAGACGAGATCTTCGAGTGATTAAGTGCAGATAATCTTCTGGTGCAAAGTGACAGACAGTGTGGAAGATATCTGCAGGTGGCAAATAAATACTACCACCACAGACATATAGTGGACCCAGTGAACAATATACGTGCCACAGACATATGGTGGACACATAGTGGTCAAGCAGTGGTCAAGTAATAACGAAGTGTTGGTCAACAAAAATTGACCAACGGTCAAGCAAAACTGACCAACGGAAAAATAGACAAAAAGCGAACAGTGAATAAAGTGAGGAACAATAATTGTCCAAAGCATGTAAACGGTTGTCACTGTTGTGAAAGAATAGATAAATAAAAATATTTACCAAAGTTACCAACGAGTTTTGTTACACTGGTGTCAGGTGTGGGGTTTAACGATGACGACAAAACTGTTGAAGGATTTGGTAAAGGCGGACCTCAAACGCGAGCTTGAGAAAAGAAGCATGGAAACATCAGGAACGAACGATGTATTGCGAAAGCTGCTCAGAGAGGCGCTAGTGGCGGAGGACGAAGACCCAGAAAGCTTTCTGTTCGCTGTGTCGGACAGCGGAGTCGATGATAATGCACTCACGCTGATGATGACAATGATGCAGAGGATGGAAGAAAAGCAAGAAGAAAACGCCAAAAAGCAAGAAGAAAACGCCAAAAAGCAAGAAGAAAATACCAGAAAGATGGAAGAGACAATACTAGAAACGGTGTGCGGAAATTCTAGTATAATAGAAGAAAAGATGGGGGTGCTCGATGGACGACTCGACACCCTAGAAGAACGAATGGAAATGCTAGAAGGAAGACGTTCTGTTCCGGTTGTTGAAGTCAGAAGTGCAACCGAGATAGAGAGAGAGACAACCACCTCCAGCATGAGAGTCAAACCTCCGACGTTTGACGGAAACGTGGCCTGGTCGACCTACTACAAACAATTTGAGGCGGCTGCAAGAGCCAACGGATGGTCTGAGAGCGACAAAGTCATCTCTCTGGTGGTAGCCTTGCGCGGGGATGCCTTAAACATTCTGCAGGCAATCCCAGCAAGTCAACAAAACGACTACCACCTGTTGGTCTCCCGATTGGAGTTACGGTACGGTGATGCTCACCTCCAGCAAGTATACCACGCACAGCTGAGAAACCGTAACCAGAAGAACGGAGAAACGCTTCAACAGTTCCAAGCCGATGTTGCGCGCTTAATACGATTGGCGTATCCGACAGCACCTGAGTCGTTCCTAGAGCAATTGGCGGTACAAACATTCATTGATGGTTTACGAGACGGCGAAACTCAGCAGGGCTTGAGGCTGGCGCGATCGAAGACCATAGATGACGCGCTTGCCCATGCCATGGAATTTGAAGCCGCCAAGCAAGCATCACGAGGTCACGAACGTGTCCGGACTGTGGCGGAAGAAACCGAGAGCTCCGAAGATCGCATGACAGAGTTGGTGCGAAGAATTCTCCGGGAGACCGGCCGCCAAAAGAATCCCCAAGAACCGTGGCGACCCCGTTGTTGGAACTGCGGTGAACGAGGCCACATACGGCGCAACTGCCCGAAAACCGGTGAAAAACAGAAGCCGGAAAACTAAAGAAGGTTGACGAGAAGGAGCGAACGTCGACCTGGAGAAAGTATGCTCCGGAGATTACTATCCATGCCGTGTCACCTCAAGACCGCGCGGCCAGCATATTCGTCGATGGGAACGTCGCTGGCCAGACCATCCAGTTACTGGTGGACACAGGTGCGATGAAATCAATTATACGTCCTGGTGTTGTACACAAAGCCACGAGGCTATTGCCAGCGACAGTTATGCTCAAGACAGCGACCGGTGACAGGATCTCGACGCATGGATCGACGACGATGACTATCGGCATTGGAAACCAGAAGCTCGACCATGAAGTACTGGTGGCTGACATCTCCGACGATTTCATCCTAGGTATGGATCTCCTGCGGAAATTTGGTTTTGCACTAGACCTGAAAGAAGGTGTCCTGAGAGTTGGTGACGAGGAACTTCCCCTACATCCCGGGGAGGACTCGGTGGCCAGAGTCTGGCTCCAGGAAGACGTCACACTGCCAGAACGAAGCGATATGATGATACGAGCCGGTCTGGATGGAGATCTTCGGGCAGGAAGTGTGCGAGTAGTTGAACCTGTCTACGACAAGTCGGTTCGTAACGGCGTGCTAGTGGGAAAAACACTAGTCAGGGTTGGAGAGACGGTACCGGTGAGAATTATGAACGTTAACTCGACACCGGTGACCCTGAAGAAGAACACCCTGCTGGGACAGTGTGTGCAAGCCTCCCGAATTTCCAGATGTGTAGAGGACGTACCACGGCCAACCGTCGCAAGAAACATTGAAAAATTGGCGACCATGATTATCGGCTCGTGTGAGAACCTTGACATTGCACAGTCAAGAGAAGTGCGAAGATTAATCCACAGCTATTCGGACGTTTTCGCACTCGACGATGAGCAACAAGGGCGAACCGATGTGGTACGTCATAAAATTGACACGGGAGATGCCAGGCCGATACGACAACGACCGAGACGTCTTCCATTGACGAGACGAGATGAAGCTGAGACGATCGTCACGGACATGGAGAAGCAGGGAGTCATAGAGCCATCAAGAAGCCCATGGGCATCACCGGTGGTTCTGGTCGGCAAGAAGGACGGCTCAACCCGATTTTGTGTGGACTATCGGCGCCTTAACGACGTGACCAAGAAAGACAGCTACCCACTTCCCCGTATCGATGACACACTAGATACGTTGTCAGGACCTCAGTGGTTCTCGACCTTAGATCTGAAGAGCGGCTACTGGCAGGTCGAAATGGACCCTCAAGACCGCGAGAAGACAGCGTTCACAATCGGCACAGGGTTATGGCAATTCACGGTCATGCCCTTCGGGTTGTGTAACGCACCGGCTACCTTTGAGCGCCTGATGGAGACCATTTTGAGGGGTCTGTCATGGAAGACCTGTTTGGTATACCTCGACGATGTGATTGTGGTTGGTCGCACGTTCGGAGAACACCTAAAGAACTTGGAAGAGGTGTTCCGAAGACTACGTGGAGCCAACCTGAAGTTGAGTCCGAAGAAGTGCCACATATTCCGGACGAAAGTGAAATATCTTGGACATGTTGTGTCTCGAGAAGGAGTGGAAGCCGACCCTGAGAAGATTAAAGCCGTGCAAGAGTGGCCAACACCGAAAGACAAGCACCAAGTTCGGAGCTTTCTTGAACTATGCACGTACTACCGACGTTTCGTCCCTGGCTTTGCGAACATTGCAAAGCCCTTGACAAGATTGACTGAAGATGGACGGGAATACGTCTGGAACAACGAGTGCGAAGAAGCTTTCCGACACCTGCAACGCGCTCTGGTAACGGCACCGATACTGAGCTATCCATGCACAGAAGAGAAGTTCATACTGGATACCGACGCAAGTAATCTGGCTATTGGTAGTGTGCTGTCCCAGATTCAAGACGGGCACGAGAAAGTCATTGGCTATTTCAGCAAAGTCCTGTCAAAGGCTGAAAGAAATTATTGCGTAACTAGGAAAGAGTTGCTGGCAGTAGTCAAGTCAGTAGAACACTTCCACAAGTATTTATATGGCCGAAGATTCTTGTTGAGAACAGATCATGCTGCGTTGAAGTGGCTCCTGCAATTTAAAAACCCCGAGGGACAGGTTGCCAGATGGATCGAGCGGTTGCAGGGATACGACTTCGACACCGAACATCGAGCGGGCACCATCCACCGGAATGCCGATGCCCTCTCAAGAAGACCGTGTCCAGAAAATTGTCAACATTGTTCTCGCCAAGAAGTGAAGACTTGCTGCATTTCAAGAACCACCCTGGTAAACGACGAGTGGTTGCCCAATGAAGTTAGGCGGGAACAAGAAGCGGATCCGGAACTGAAGATAGTGCTAGAGTGGAAACGGAACGTGAGAAGACCAGCCTGGGAGGCCGTCAGTTCGTCCAGTAGAGTGCTGAAGGCATATTGGGCCCAATTGAACTCGCTGGAGGTGGAGGACGGTCTCTTGAAGAGAAGACTGGAAAATGAAGACGGCACGAGCGTAAGGTCTCAATTGGTGATACCGAGAAGCCGAGTGCCGGATGTGCTGCGACAACTTCACGATGGGGCCTCGGGAGGCCATTTCGGCGTGAAGAAGACCCTGGAAAAAGTCCGAGAGAGGTTCTATTGGGTCAACTGCAAAGAGGACGTCAAAGAATGGTGCCGCAAATGTCGATTGTGTGCCGCCGGAAATGGACCCTTGGGAAAGAGGAGAGCACCCATGAGGCAATACAACGTGGGGAGTCCAATGGAGAGAGTGGCAATAGACGTAGCCGGACCATTCCCCGAGAGCGACGATGGAAATAAATACATCCTGGTGGCGATGGACTACTTCACTAAATGGGTGGAAGTATATGCGCTCCCGAACCAAGAAGCGACGACTGTGGCAGAGGTGCTTGTCAAAGAATTCTTCAGTCGGTTTGGAGTGCCAATGGAACTGCATTCAGATCAGGGCCGAAACTTTGAATCCGCCCTCTTCGGTGACGTGTGCCGGTTGCTTGGAATTCGCAAAACACGAACTACGCCGCTGCACCCACAGTCTGATGGAATGGTGGAACGCATGAATAGGACGATGGGAAAGTACCTAGCTAAAGTTGTTTCTGATCACCAACGAGACTGGGACCGGTACTTGCATCTGTTTCTGATGGCTTATCGCGCGTCAGTTCACGAGACTACCGATCAAACACCGGCCAGCGTGATGCTTGGACGTGAACTGCGACTGCCTTGCGACTTAGAGTTTGGACGACCACCTGTGGAAGAAGAAGTCGTAGGAGACAGCTACGCCGCAAAACTGAAACAGAAGCTGGACGATATACATCAACGGGTCCGCAAGAACAGCCAACTGGCCAGTGATCGAATGAAGAGTCGGTACGACGTGCGAGCGCAAGATGGTGGATTTCAAGCAAAAGATTTGGTCTGGTTGTATGATCCACGGAGACGACGTGGCCTGTCGCCAAAGCTACAACAAGATTGGAAAGGCCCATATCAAGTAATGAAGCGAATAAACGATGTCGTCTATCGTGTGCGGAAGTTGCCACAAGGGAAACCAAGAGTAGTGCATTCCAATCGACTAGCGCCTTACGAAGGATACTATGCCATGACGGCTGAGCCAGACCACCAGGCCAGAAGAATCGTCGGGCAAACAACGATCAAGGACGACCGACAGAAGTTTGAAAATTTCATGGCCGACTTCTCTGGGACCAGAAAGGCCCGTTTTGGTGTAACCAAGGAAGAACGACAGGACCTTTTTGGTGTCCCCGACAGCTACTCACTCGCTCACTGTGTCTCTGCGGACCTGCGCATGTCCAGAGGGATTGCGGGTGAGTTTCGACGACGATTTGGTTGCCAAGAGGAACTATGGAGACAAGTCCCTGCGGTCGGTAGGGTACTACGGCTGCTAGAACAGTGCCGCCCTATCTACTATTTGGTGACGAAACGATTGGTCTACCAGAAACCTACATACGTGGATCTGTGGAACACCCTAATGGAGTTAAAGGCCAACCTACTTCATGACGGTGTCAAGAAATTAGCGGTCCCTAAGCTGGGCTGTGGGCTCGATCGTTTGGATTGGAGAGTCGTACGAAACATGCTAGAAGTAATCTTTCAAGATACTGAAGTGAACATCCTGGTATGCAGTTTCGGGCTGAAAACGCACATGAGCCAACAGAAGAGTGTAGACTGCTATTTCTACCCAAGAGGAACATGCAGCCGAGGCGAGAGATGCCACTATCGACATGACCCCTTCTTTCGTGCTTGTAATCTGTCCTGGGACAGGACAGGTCTAAGAGGGAGGCAATGTAACGAATCTAAGCAGGCTGGTTGCAGCCATGATTCGTTGGCTTAACATGGATCACGCAGCCTTGAGCGCGAAGAAATATTCTGGTTGACAACAATAAGAAAACCCGCCACCATGGATATAAAATGACCAGGAAAGTTCATATAGGCAAGAGCAAGTATGAAACACCAGAGTCACGTATACATTCTCAACGAGAGCAGACGTGAAAAGTGCGACAAGAAATAAATAGACCACCAGCGAGTTAAAAGTTCTTCGAGTGACCTAGTGCAAATAATCTTCCAGTACCAAGTGACAAACAGTGTGGAAGATATTTGAAAGTGACAGACGAGATCTTCGAGTGATTAAGTGCAGATAATCTTCTGGTGCAAAGTGACAGACAGTGTGGAAGATATCTGCAGGTGGCAAATAAATACTACCACCACAGACATATAGTGGACCCAGTGAACAATATACGTGCCACAGACATATGGTGGACACATAGTGGTCAAGCAGTGGTCAAGTAATAACGAAGTGTTGGTCAACAAAAATTGACCAACGGTCAAGCAAAACTGACCAACGGAAAAATAGACAAAAAGCGAACAGTGAATAAAGTGAGGAACAATAAATGTCCAAAGCATGTAAACGGTTGTCACTGTTGTGAAAGAATAGATAAATAAAAATATTTACCAAAGTTACCAACGAGTTTTGTTACAATATTAAAATTTCTAACATGATTTTTTTTACGTTTTAGGATGTTTTAAGAATTTAAAAATTTTTAAATTTTTAAATTTTTTTTAAAAATTTTTCTGTTTTTAAAAATTCATAAAAATTATTAAAAATTTTAAAAAATTTTTACATAATTTTCTCAACGTTTTAGGATGTTTTAAGACTTTTAAAATTTTAAACATTTTTTTTTTAAATTTTTTCTAAGTTTTAAAATTCATAAAAATTATTAAAATTTTAAAAATTTTTTACATGATTTTCTCAACGTTTTAGGATGTTTTAAGACTTTTAAAATTTTTAAATTTAAAAAAAAAAATTTTAAAAATATTAAAACTTTAAAAGTCTTAAAACATCCTAAAACGTCGAGAAAATCATTTAAAAATTTTTTAAATTTTTTATAATTTATTTGAATTTCTAAAAACTTGGAAAAATTTTTAAAAGAAATTTAAAAAATTTTAAAATTTTAAAAGTCTTAAAACATCCTAAAACGCAAATGAATCATTTTAAAAATGTTAAAAATTTTAATATTTTAAAAATTTTAAAAAATCATTTTTAAAATTAATATTTTTATTTGACTTGCAAAAAAATTTTTCTTAAATAAATCGGCTTTATTTTGCGTTTTTCAATCGATTTACACTCAGAAATTCAACTTTGAAGCATTTTTGCACCGTTAAATGAGATTCAATAATATAATCTTATTTCGAAGTTATTTACTGGAAATTACGTTTAAATACGGTAAAAACTTGATTTAAACGTTTGACAAGTAAATTTGCATTGAAAAAAACTCGTATTAATATATGAATTTTCAAAACTTAGAAAAATTTTTAAAAATAATTTTTCAAACTTAGAAAAATTTTTAAAAGTAATTTTTTAAATTTTTAAATTTTTAAAGACTTAAAACATCCTAAAACGTTAAAAAAATCATGTTAAAAATTTTATAAAAATATAAATAATTTAAAAATTTTAAAAAATCATTTTTAAAATTAATATTTTTACTGGACTTGCAAAAAAAATTTATTTTAATAAATCGGCTTTATTTTGCGTTTTCCAATCGATTTACACTAAGAAACTCAACTTTGAAGCATTTTTGCAACGTTAAATGAGGTTCAATAATAAAATCTTCTTTCGAAGTTATTAACTGCAAATTTCGTTTATATAAATGCTATAAAGTTGAATTTCTTAGTGTAAATCGATTGGAAAACGCAAAATAAAGCCGATTTATTAAAAAAAAATTTTTTTGCAAGTCAAATAAAAATAATGATTTTAAAAATGATTTTTTAAAATTTTTAACATTAAAATTTCTAACATGATTTTTTTTACGTTTTAGGATGTTTTAAGACTTTAAAAATTTTTTTAAAAATTTTTCTAAGTTTGTAAAAATTCATAAAAATTATTAAAAATTCTAAAAAATTTTTACATGATTTTCTCAACGTTTTAGGATGTTTTAAGACTTTCAAAATTTTAAAAATTTTATTTTAAAAATTTTTCTAAGTTTTAAAATTCATAAAAATTATTAAAATTTTTAAAATTTTTTACATGATTTTCTCAACGTTTTAGGATGTTTTAAGACTTTTAAAATTTTTAAATTATTAAAAAAAATTTTTAAAAATTTAAAAATTTTAAAAGTCTTAAAACATCCTAAAACGTCGAGAAAATCATTTAAAAGTTTTTTAAATTTTTTATAATTTTTTTGAATTTTTAAAAACTTGGAAAAATTTTTAAAAGAAATTTAAAAATTCTAAAAGTCTTAAAACATCCTAAAACGCAAAAAAAATCATTTAAAAATGTTAAAAATTTTAAAATTTTAAAAAATCATTTTTAAAATTAATATTTTTATTTGACTTGCAAAAAAATTTTTCTTAAATAAATCGGCTTTATTTTGCGTTTTCCAATCGATTTACACTCAGAAACTCAACTTTGAAGCATTTTTGCACCGTTAAATGAGATTCAATAATATAATCTTATTTCAAAGTTATTTACTGGAAATTACGTTTAAATACGGTAAAAACTTGATTTAAACGTTTGACATGTAAATTTGCATTGAAAAAAACTCGTATTAATATATGAATTTTCAAAACTTAGAAAAATTTTCAAAAATAATTTTTAAAATTTTAAAATTTTTAAAGACTTAAAACATCCTAAAACGTTAAAAAAATCATGTTAAAAATTTTATAAAATTATTAATAATTTAAAAATTTTAAAGAATCATTTTTAAAATTAATATTTTTACTGGACTTGTAAAAAAAATTTCTTTTCATAAAAAGGCTTTATGTTGCGTTTTCCAATCGATTTACACTAAGAAATTCAACTTTGAAGCATTTTTGCAACGTTAAATGAGGTTCAATAATAAAATCTTTTTTCGAAGTTATTAACTGCAAATTTCGTTTATATAAATGCTTCAAAGTTGCATTTCTTTGTGTAAATCGATTGGAAAACGCAAAATAAAGCCGATTTATTAAAAAAAAAATTTTTTACAAGTCAAATAAAAATAATGATTTTAAAAATGATTTTTTAAAATTTTTAACATATTAAAATTTTTAAAATTTCTAACATGATTTTTTTTACGTTTTAGGATGTTTTAAGACTTTAAAAATGTTTAAATTTTTAAAATTTTTTTTAAAAATTTTTCTAAGTTTTTAAAAATTCATAAAAATTATTAAAAATTTTTACATAATTTTCTCAACGTTTTAGGATGTTTTAAGACTTTTAAAATTTTAAACATTTTTTTTAAAAATTTTTTCTAAGTTTTAAAATTCATAAAAATTATTAAAATTTTAAAAATTTTTTACATGATTTTCTCAACGTTTTAAGATGTTTTAAAACTTTTAAAATTTTTAAATTTTTAAAAAAAAATTTTAAAAATTTTAAAAGTCTTAAAACATCCTAAAACGTCGAGAAAATCATTTAAAAATTTTTTAAATTTTTTATAATTTTTTTGAATTTTTAAAAACTTGGAAAAATGTTTAAAAGAAATTTAAAAAATTTTAAAATTTTAAAAGTCTTAAAACATCCTAAAACGCAAAAAAATCATTATAAAAATGTTAAAAAAATTAATATTTTAAAAATTTTAAAAAATCATTTTTAAAATTTATATTTTTATTTGACTTGCAAAAAAATTTTTCTTAAATAAATCGGCTTTATTTTGCGTTTTCCAATCGATTTACACTCAGAAATTCAACTTTGAAGCATTTTTGCACCGTTAAATGAGATTCAATAATATAATCTTATTTCGAAGCTATTTACTGGAAATTACGTTTAAATACGGTAAAAACTTGATTTAAACGTTTGACATGTAAATTTGCATTGAAAAAAACTCGTATTAATATATGAATTTTCAAAACTTAGAAAAAATTTTAAAAATAATTTTTAAAACTTGGAAAAATTTTTAAAAATAATTTTTAAAATTTTTAACGACTTAAAACATCCTAAAACTTTAAAAAAATCATGATAAAAATTTTATAAAAATATTAATAATTTAAAAATTTTAAAAAGTCATTTTTAAAATTAATATTTTTACTGGACTTGCAAAA
Source organism: Mongoloraphidia duomilia (assembly GCA_039654895.1). NCBI lineage: Eukaryota > Metazoa > Arthropoda > Insecta > Raphidioptera > Raphidiidae > Mongoloraphidia > Mongoloraphidia duomilia. The sequence goes on along the minus strand of CM077518.1, from coordinate 32,340,383 downwards.
AAAATTTCTTTTAATAAATCGGCTTTATTTTGCGTTTTCCAATCGATTTACACTAAGAAATTCAAATTTGAAGCATTTTTGCAACGTTAAATGAGGTTCAATAATAAAATCTTTTTTCGAAGTTATTAACTGCAAATTTCGTTTATATAAATGCTTCAAAGTTGAATATCTTTGTGTAAATCGATTGGAAAACGCAAAATAAAGCCGATTTATTAAAAAAAAATTTTTTTGCAAGTCGAATAAAAATAATGATTTTTAAAATGATTTTTAAAATTTTTTATATATTAAAATTTTTAAAATTTCTAACATGATTTTTTTTACGTTTTAGGATGTTTTAAGACTTTAAAAATTTTTAAATTTTTTAAATTTTTTTTAAAAATTTTTCTAAGTTTGTAAAAATTCATAAAAATTATTAAAAATTCTAGAAAATTTTTACATGATTTTCTCAACGTTTTAAGATGTTTTAAGACTTAAAATTTTAAAAATTTTTTTTAAAATTTTTTCTAAGTTTTAAAATTCATAAAAATTATTAAAATTTTTAAAATTTTTTACATGATTTTCTCAACGTTTTAGGATGTTTTAAGACTTTTAAAAATTTTATATTTTTAAAAAAAAATTTTAAAAATTTAAAAATTTTAAAAGTCTTAAAACATCCTAAAACGTCGAGAAAATCATTTAAAAATTTTTTAAATTTTTTATAATTTTTATGAATTTAAAAAACTTGGAAAAATTTTTAAAAGAAATTTAAAAATTTTTAAAATTTTAAAAGTCTTAAAACATCTTAAAACGCAAAAAGAATCATTTTAAAAATTTTAAAAAATCATTTTTAAAATTAATATTTTTATTTGACTTGCAAAAAAATTTTTCTTAAATAAATCGGCTTTATTTTGCGTTTTCCAATCGATTTACACTCAGAAATTCAACTTTGAAGCATTTTTGCACCGTTAAATGAGATTCAATAATATAATCTTATTTCGAAGTTATTTACTGGAAATTACGTTTAAATACGGTAAAAACTAGATTTGCAAAAAAGTTTTTCTTAAATAAATCGGCTTTATTTTGCGTTTTCCAATCGATTTACACTCAGAAATTCAACTTTTAAGCATTTTTGCATCGTTAAATGAGATTCAATAATATAATCTTATTTCGAAGTTATTTACTGGAAATTACGTTTAAATACGGTAAAAACTTGATTTAAACGTTTGACAAGTAAATTTGCATTGAAAAAAACTCGTATTAATATATGAATTTTCAAAACTTAGAAAAATTTTTAAAAATAATTTTTCAAACTTAGAAAAATTTTTAAAAGTAATTTTTAAAATTTTTAAATTTTTAGACTTAAAACATCCTAAAACGTTAAAAAAATCATGTTAAAAATTTTATAAAAATATTAATAATTTAAAAATTTTAAAAAATCATTTTTAAAATTAATATTTTTGCTGGACTTGCAAAAAAAATTTATTTTAATAAATCGGCTTTATTTTGCGTTTTCCAATCGATTTACACTAAGAAATTCAACTTTGAAGCATTTTTGCAACGTTAAATGAGGTTCAATAATAAAATCTTCTTTCGAAGTTATTAACTGCAAATTTCGTTTATATAAATGCTATAAAGTTGAATTTCTTAGTGTAAATCGATTGGAAAACGCAAAATAAAGCCGATTTATTAAAAATAAATTTTTTTGCAAGTCAAATAAAAATAATGATTTTAAAAATGATTTTTTAAAATTTTTAACATATTAAAATTTTTAAAATTTCTAACATGATTTTTTTTTCGTTTTAGGATGTTTTAAGACTTTAAAAATTTTTAAATTTTTTAAATTTTTTTTAAAAATTTTTCTAAGTTTTTAAAAATTCATAAAAATGATTAAAAATTTTAAAAAATTTTTACATTATTTTCTCAACGTTTTAGGATGTTTTAAGACTTTTAAAATTTTAAACATTTTTTTTAAAAATTTTTTCTAAGTTTTAAACTCATAAAAATTATTAAAATTTTAAAAATTTTTTACATGATTTTCTCAACGTTTTAGGATGTTTTAAGACTTTTAAAATTTTTAAATTTTTAAAAAAAAATTTTAAAAATTTTAAAAGTCTTAAAACATCCTAAAACGTCGAGAAAATCATTAAAAAATTTTTTAAATTTCATATAATTTTTTTGAATTTTTAAAAACTTGGAAAAATTTTTAAAAGAAATTTAAAAAATTTTAAAATTTTAAAAGTCTTAAAACATCCTAAAACGCAAAAAAAATCATTATAAAAATGTTAAAAAAATTAATATTTTAGATGTTTTAAGACTTTAAAAATTTTTAAATTTTTTAAATTTTTTTTAAAAATTAAAAATGTTTAAATTTTTTAAATTTTTTTAAAAAATTTTTCTAAGTTTGTAAAAATTCATAAAAATTATTAAAAATTCTAAAAAATGTTTACATGATTTTCTCAACGTTTTAGGATGTTTTAAGACTTTTAAAATTTTAAAAATTTTTTCTAAGTTTTAAAATTCATAAAAATTATTAAAATTTTAAAAATTTTTTACATGATTTTCTCAACGTTTTAGGATGTTTTAAGACTTTTAAAATTTTTAAATTTTTAAAAAAATTTTTTTAAAGTTTTAAAATTTTAAAAGTCTTAAAACATCCTAAAACGTCGAGAAAATCATTTAAAAATTTTTTAAATTTTTTATATTTTTTTTGAATTTTTAAAAACTTGGAAAAATTTTTAAAAGAAATTTAAAAAATTTTTAAATTTTTAGTCTTAAAACATCCTAAAACGCAAAAAAAATCATTTTAAAAATGTTAAAAATTTTAATATTTTAAAAATTTTTAAAACCAATGTTAAAATTAATATTTTTATTTGACTTGCAAAAAAATTTTTCTTAAATAAATCGGCTTTATTTTGCGTTTTCCAATCGATTTACACTCAGAAATTCAACTTTGAAGCATTTTTGCACAGGTAAATGAGATTCAATAATATAATCTTCTTTCGAAGTTATTTACTGGAAATTACGTTTAAATACGGTAAAAACTTGATTTAAACGTTTGACATGTAAATTTGCATTGTAAAAAAAATGGTATTAATATATGAATTTTCAAAACTTAGAAAAATCTTTAAAAATAATTTTTAAAACTTAGAAAAATTTTTAAAAATAATTTTTAAAATTTTTAAATTTTTAAAGCATCCTAAAACGTTAAAAAAATCATGTTAAAAATTTTATAAAAATATTAATAATTTAAAAATTTTAAAAAATTATTTTTAAAATTAATATTTTTACTGGACTTGCAAATAAAATTTCTTTTAATAAATCGGCTTTATTTAACGGTGCAAAAATCGATTGGAAAACACAAAATAAAGCCGATTTATTAAAAGAAATTTTTTTTGCAAGTCCAGTAAAAATATTAATTTTAAAAATGATTTTTTAAAATTTTTAAAATATTAAAAATTTTAAAATTTCTAACATGATTTTTTTTACGTTTTAGGATGTTTTAAGGCTTTTAAAATTTTAAAATTTTTTTTAAAAATTTTTCTAAGTTTTCAAAAATTCATAAATATTATTAAAAATTTTAAAAGATTTTTACATAATTTTCTCGTTTCAGGATGTTTCAAGACTTTTAAAATTTTTTTTTTAAATTTTTCTAAGTCTTAAAAATTCATAAAAATTATAAAAATTTTTTAAATTTTTTACATGATTTTCTCAAAGTTTTAGGATGTTTTAAGACTTTTGAAATTTTAAAATTTTTAAAAAAAAATTTTAAAGTTTTAAAAGTCTTAAAACATCCTGAAACGTCGAGAAAATCATTTAAAATTTTTTTAAATTTTTTATAATTTTTATGAATTTTTTAAAACTTGGAAAAATTTTTAAAAGAAATTTAAAAAATTTTAAAATTTTAAAAGACTTAAAACATCCCAAAACGTAAAAAAAATCATGTTAAAAATGTTAAAAATTTTAATATTTTAAAAATTTTAAAAAATCGTTTTCCAATCGATTTACACTAAGAAATTCAACTTTGAAGCATTTTTGCACCGTTAAATGGGATTCAATAATATAATCTTATTTCGAATTTATTTACTGGAAATTACGTTTAAATACGGTAAAAACTTGATTTAAACGTTTGACATGTAAATTTGCATTGAAAAAAACTCGAATTAATATATGAATTTTCAAAACTTAGAAAAATTTTTAAAAATAATTTTTAAAATTTTTAAATTTTTAAAGACTTAAAAAATCCTAAAACGTTAAAAAAATCATGTTAAAAATTTTATAAAAATATTAATAATTTAAAAATTTTAAAAAATCATTTTTAAAATTAATATTTTTACTTGACGTGCAAAAAAAATTTTTTTTAATAAATCGGCTTTATTTTGCGTTTTCCAATCGATTTACACTTAGAAATTCAACTTTAAAGCATTTTTGCACCGTTAAATGAGGTTCAATAATGATTTTATTATTGAACCTCATTTAACGGTGCAAATATGCTTCAAAGTTAAATTTCTAAGTGTAAATCGATTGAAAAACGCAAAATAAAGCCGATTTATTAAAAAAAGATTTTTTTGCAGGTCAAATAAAAATAATGATTTTAAAAATGATTTTTTAAAATTTTTAAAATATTAAAAATTTTAAAATTTCTAACATGATTTTTTTTACGTTTTGGGATGTTTTAAGGCTTTTATTTTTTAAATTATTAAAATTTTTTTAAAAAATTTTTCTTTTTCAAAAATTCATAAAAATTATTAAAAATTTTGAAAGATTTTTACATAATTTTCTCAACGGTTCAGGATGTTTTAAGACTTTTAAAATTTTTAAAATTTTTGTTTTAAATTTTTCTAAGTCTTAAAAAATCATAAAAATTATAAAAATTTTTTAAATTTTTTACATGATTTTCTCAAAGTTTTAGGATGTTTTAAGACTTTTAAAATTTTTAAATTCTTAAAAATTTTTTTTAAAAATTTTAAAATTTTAAAAGTTTTAAAACATCCTGAAACGTCGAGAAAATCATTTAAAATTTTTTTAAATTTTTTATAATTTTTATGAATTTTTTAAAACTTGGAAAAATTTTTAAAAGAAATTTAAAAAATTTTAAAATTTTAAAAGACTTAAAACATCCCAAAATGTAAAAAAAATCATGTTAAAAATGTTAAAAATTTTAATATTTTAAAAATTTTAAAAAATCATTTTTAAAATTAATATTTTTAATTGGCTTGCAAAAAAATTTTTTCTAATAAATCGGCTTTATTTTGCGTTTTCCAATCGATTTACACTAAGAAATTCAACTTTGAAGCATTTTTGCACCGTTAAATGGGATTCAATAATATAATCTTATTTCGAATTTATTTACTGGAAATTACGTTTAAATACGCTAAAAACTTGATTTAAACGTTTGACATGTAAAATTGCATTGAAAAAAACTCGAATTAATATATGAATTTTCAAAACTTAGAAAAATTTTTAAAAATAATTTTTAAAATTTTAAAATTTTTAAAGACTTAAAAAATCCTAAAACGTTAAAAAAATCATGTTAAAAATTTTATAAAAATATTAATAATTTAAAAATTTTAAAAAATCATTTTTAAAATTAATATTTTTACTTGACTTGCAAAAAAATTTTTTTTTAATAAATCGGCTTTATTTTGCGTTTTCCAATCGATTTACACTTAGAAATTCAACTTTGAAGCATTTTTGCACCGTTAAATGAGGTTCAATAATGATTTTATTATTGAACCTCATTTAACGGTGCAAAAATGCTTCAAAGTTAAATTTCTAAGTGTAAATCGATTGGAAAACGCAAAATAAAGCCGATTTATTAAAAAAAGATTTTTTTGCAGGTCAAATAAAAATAATGATTTTAAAAATGATTTTTTAGAATTTTTAAAATATTAAAAATTTTAAAATTTCTAACATGATTTTTTTTACGTTTTGGGATGTTTTAAGGCTTTTAAAATTTTAAAATTTGTAAAATTTTTTTTAAAAATTTTTCTTTTTCAAAAATTCATAAAAATTTTAAAAGATTTTTACATAATTTTCTCGACGGTTCAGGATGTTTTAAGACTTTTAAAATTTAAAAAAATTTTTTTTTAAATTTTTCTAAGTCTTAAAAAATCATAAAAATTATAAAAATTTTTTAAATTTTTTACATGATTTTCTCAAAGTTTTAGGATGTTTTAAGACTTTTAAAATTTTAAAATTTTTAAAAAAATTTTTTAAAAATTTTAACATTTTAAAAGTCTTAAAACATCCTGAAACGTCGAGAAAATCATTTAAAATTTTTTTAAATTTTTTATAATTTTTATGAATTTTTTAAAACTTGGAAAAATTTTTAAAAGAAATTTAAAAATTTTAAAATTTTAAAAGACTTAAAACATCCCAAAACGTAAAAAAAATCATGTTAAAAATGTTAAAAATTTTAATATTTTAAAAATTTTAAAAAACCATTTTTAAAATTAATATTTTTAATTGGCTTGCAAAAAAATTTTTTTTTAATAAATCGGCTTTATTTTGCGTTTTCCAATCGATTTACACTAAGAAATTCAACTTTGAAGCATTTTTGCACCGTTAAATGGGATTCAATAATATAATCTTATTTCGAATTTATTTACTGGAAATTACGTTTAAATACGGTAAAAACTTGATTTAAACGTTTGACATGTAAATTTGCATTGAAAAAAACTCGAATTAATATATGAATTTTCAAAATTAGAAAAATTTTTAAAAATAATTTTTAAAATTTTAAAATTTTTAGACTTAAAAAATCCTAAAACGTTAAAAAAATAATGTTAAAAATTTTATAAAAATATTGATAATTTAAAAATTTTAAAAAATCATTTTTAAAATTAATATTTTTACTTGACTTGCAAAAAAAATTTTTTTTAATAAATCGGCTTTATTTTGCGTTTTCCAATCGATTTACACTTAGAAATTCAACTTTGAAGCATTTTGGCACCGTTAAATGAGGTTCAATAATGATTTTATTATTGAACCTCATTTAACGGTGCAAAAATGCTTCAAAGTTAAATTTCTAAGTGTAAATCGATTGAAAAACACAAAATAAAGCCGATTTATTAAAAGAAGATTTTTTTGCAGGTCAAATAAAAATAATGATTTTAAAAATGATTTTTTAAAATTTTTAAAATATTAAAAATTTTAAAATTTCTTACGTGATTTTTTTTACGTTTTGGGATGTTTTAAGGCTTTTAAAATTTTAAAATTTTTAAAATTTTTTTTAAAAGTTTTTCTTTTTCAAAAATTCATAAAAATTATTAAAAATTTTGAAAGATTTTTACATAATTTTCTCAACGGTTCAGGACGTTTTAAGACTTTTAAAATTTTTTTTTTAAATTTTTCTAAGTCTTAAAAAATCATAAAAATTATAAAAAATTTTTAAATTTTTTACATGATTTTCTCAAAGTTTTAGAATGTTTTAAGACTTTTAAAATTTTAAAATTTTTAAAAAAAATTTTTAAAAATTTAAAAATTTTAAAAGTCTTAAAACATCCTGAAACGTCGAGAAAATCATTTAAAATTTTTTTAAATTTTTTATAATTTTTATGAATTTTTTAAAACTTGTAAAAATTTTTAAAAGAAATTTAAAAAATTTTAAAATTTTAAAAGACTTAAAACATCCCAAAATGTAAAAAAAATCATGTTAAAAATTTTAATATTTTAAAAATTTTAAAAAATCATTTTTAAAATTAATATTTTTAATTGGCTTGCAAAAAAATTTTTTTTTAATAAATCGGCTTTATTTTGCGTTTTCCAATCAATTTACACTAAGAAATTCTACTTTGAAGCATTTTTGCACCGTTAAATAGGATTCAATAATATAATCTTATTTCGAATTTATTTACTGGAAATTACGTTTAAATACGGTAAAAACTTGATTTAAACATTTGACATGTAAATTTGCATTGAAAAAAACTCGAATTAATATATGAATTTTCAAAACTTAGAAAAATTTTTAAAAATAATTTTTAAAATTTTAAAATTTTTAAAGACTTAAAAAATCCTAAAACGTTAAAAAAATCATGTTAAAAATTTTATAAAAATATTAATAATTTAAAAATTTAAAAATTTCTAACATGATTTTTTTTACGTTTTGGGATGTTTTAAGGCTTTTAAAATTTTAAAATTTTTAAAATTTTTTTTAAGAATTTTTCTTTTTCAAAAATTCATAAAAATTATTAAAAATTTTAAAAGATTTTTACATAATTTTCTCAACAGTTCAGGATGTTTTAAGACTTTTAAAATTTTTAAAATTTTTTTTTAAATTTTTCTAAGTCTTAAAAATTCATAAAAATTATAAAAAATTTTTAAATTTTTTACATGGTTTTCTCAACGTTTTAGGATGTTTTAAGACTTTTAAAATTTTTAAATTTTTAAAAAAAATTTTTAAAAATTTTAAAATATTAAAAGTCTTAAAACATCCTGAAACGTCGAGAAAATCATTTAAAAATTTTTTATAATTTTTATGAATTTTTTAAAACTTGGAAAAATTTTTAAAAGAAATTAAAAAAATTTTAAAATTTTAAAAGTCTTACAACATCCCAAAACGTAAAAAAAATCATGTTAAAAATGTTAAAAATTTTAATATTTTAAAAATTTTAAAAAATCATTTTTAAAATTAATATTTTTAATTGACTTGCAAAAAAATTTTTTTTTAATAAATCGGCTTTATTTTGCGTTTTCCAATCGATTTATACTAAGAAATTCAACTTTGAAGCATTTTTGGACCGTTAAATGGGATTCAATAATATAATCTTATTTCGAATTTATTTACTGGAAATTACGTTTAAATACGGTAAAAACTTGATTTAAACGTTTGACATGTAAATTTGCATTGAAAAAAACTCGAATTAATATATGAATTTTCAAAACTTAGAAAAATTTTTAAAAATAATTTTTAAAATTTTAAAATTTTTAAAGACTTAAAAAATCCTAAAACGTTAAAAAAATCATGTTAAAAATTTTATAAAAATATTAATAATTTTAAAATTTTAAAAAATCATTTTTAAAATTAATATTTTTACTTGACTTGCAAAAAAAATTTTTTTTAATAAATCGGTTTTATTTTGCGTTTTCCAATCGATTTACACTTAGAAATTCAACTTTGAAGCATTTTTGCACCGTTAAATGAGGTTCAATAATGATTTTATTATTGAACCTCATTTAACGGTGCAAAAATGCTTCAAAGTTGAATTTCTAAGTGTAAATCGATTGGAAAACGTAAAATAAAGCCGATTTATTAAAAAAAAATTTTTTTGCAAGTCAAATAAAAATAATGATTTTAAAAACGATTTTTTAAAATTTTTAAAATATTAAAAATTTTAAAATTTCTAACATGATTTTTTTTACGTTTTAGGATGTTTTAAGGCTTTTAAAATTTTTAAATATTTAAAATTTTTTTTAAAAATTTTTCTAAGTTTTCAAAAATTCATAAAAATTCGTAAAAATTATTAAAAATTTAAAAAATTTTTACATGATTTTCTCAACGTTTCAGGATGTTTTAAGACTTTTAAAATTTTTTAAATTTTTTTTTTAAATTTTTCTGTCTTAAAAATTCATTAAAATTATTAAAATTTTTTAAATTTTTTACATGATTTTCTCAACGTTTTAGGATGTTTTAAGACTTTTAAAATTTTTAAATTTTAAAAGTCTTAAAACATCCTAAAACGTCGAGAAAATCATTTAAAAATTTTTTAAATTTTTTACAATTTTTATGAATTTTTTAAAACTTGGAAAAATTTTTAAAAAAAATTTAAAAAATTTTAAAATTTTAAAAGTCTTAAAACATCCCAAAACGTAAAAAAAATCACGTTAAAAATGTTAAAAATTTTAAAAATTTTAAAAAATCATTTTTAAATTTAATATTTTTAATTTAAAATTTTTAAAGACTTAAAAAATCCTAAAACGTTAAAAAAATCATGTTAAAAATATAATAAAAATATTAATAATTTAAAAATTTTAAAAAATCATTTTTAAAATTAATATTTTTACTTGACTTGCAAAAAATTTTTTTTTTAATAAATCGGCTTTATTTTGCGTTTTCCAATCGATTTACACTTAGAAATTCAACTTTGAAGCATTTTTGCACCGTTAAATGGTCAACAGCTGCAGGGAATGCGGTATACTCTAGGTGTTAATAGTGGGTCTCTTGTGTCCTTGGCAGATTTTAGTCATTCCTGAATCTTTCTCGTTGGTTTGTAGATTGTCTTTATCTTGTACTTTTCCAGAAGTTTGCCGATGCAATCCGTTGTGTTCTTGATGTATGGTAGATCCGCTTTTCCACTTTGAATTTCTTGCTCTGCGTTCTCCGGGATGGCTGTTCTTCTTGGGCGTACGGTTCGGTTTATTCCTTGCAATGTGTATCCGTTGTTTTGCAATGCTGTTTTCAGATGTTCTAGTTCCGATTGGAGATGTTTCGGTTCACATATGTTTACCAGAGTCTTGATTTTTCTTCTTTTTTGTCTCGGGTGGTGGTTTGACTACTTGTTCAAGTATCGGTCTATATGAGTCGACTTATGATAGACCTAATTGTCCCTGCTTTCCACTGTCTTGTCTTTCCAGTAATATTCTTAGGAAGGCTATCTGTTTTTTCTTTTCTGTTTCCATCGTGAACCGTATTTATAGATTTATAGAGTTGATGTGGTTGAAAAATCTTTCCAATTCCTACTCTCTCTGGCTTCATATTACAAAGGTATCGTCAACGTAGCGAAGCCAACACGTTGACTTTTTGTCTAATGATCATAATACTATTTGCTCAAATTTCTCCATGAAGTAGTTGGCAACTACCGGACTCAATGGGTTTCCCATCGCAACTCCATCGGTTTGTTCGTAGAATTCACCATTATTGTACTGGAAATATGTTGTCGTCAGGCAGTGTCGGAACAGAGCTGTAATGTCATCTGGAAAAATCTCACTTATATATTGCAGAGTGTCCTTGATTGGAACTATGGTAAATAGAGAGACCACGTCGAAGCCGACTATATATTATCATCTGGATCCAATATGTCCGTTCTTATTTTCTCAATGAAATGACTCGACTCTTTCACGTATGCATCTGTTCGGCTAACGAGTAGTAGTATCAATGTGGTTAAGTGCTTGGTCTTAAGGTGACACTATCCTTGTAAATTTTTCCTTATTGCTTGTTAGCTTCAATTTTAAGTCTTTTTTACCTTTCAGGTACTTGACGATTCTCAGTCAGTTAGTCAGTCAATTGCAATTCAAATCTATTAATGATCTTCTGGATATACCAACTGTGCTTGGTTCATACAATTAACTCGTTGTAAGTCTAATTCAATGTCGATCCCGAGATAATTTTTCAATTCGTCAAGCCTTGTGAGCTCTCGAGCACATCAATTTGTTCTTCATCGTCATCGGCAATCAGAAGGACATCAACGTATACATGCTTATGTACTGTACTCCCTTTGATGATTTATTTATATATAAGCATAGATCTGTTCTGCTCTGCTTAAACTTTAAGATGGTAATTGTCTCATGCAGCTTCTCGTTTCGTGCTTTTGCTGCCTGCTTTAAACCGTATATGCTTTTAAAACTTAGATATACTAATTTAACAAAGAAGCTCAAGAAAGCAAACTTCTGACGAAATATATGGTTGTATGAATGAATGATAAATGAACATAATGTCAAGAGATATTTGAAAAACAAATTGGAAAAAAATGTTAACTGTAAACTTTTTTTCACTATGTAAACATTTTATTTCTTCTTGTCAGACATTAATTGCAAATTAGGTATTATTTTATCGAAAAAATGGTTCAATACCTCATTACATCGACAAAATATTTTATTGAAAATATAAATTGTTATCAACTCTACAAACAGTACGTACTTCCATGAAGAGTGAAGTAGGTATACTTAAAAATAATGTTAAAATATTGGATAAAGTCAGCAATAATTTGCGGTATAATTTTAATAAATTTTAATGAGGTTAAAACAGAAACATAAAAAATGCAAAAGGACTGTTGATTGTTGAGGCATTAGATTAACAATGTGACCTAAGTTTATACAAATTTTGGAGCAAACAAGTAATTCAAGACTTACAAGGCGCGACATTCATACAGGTACTGTGTGTAAACGCGGATTTACCGAACATAGAGAAAACAACATTGAGAAGAATTACAATTTTGTAGTAGACTAAGGCCATAAGACTGTAAATATGTATTGGATTACATAGAAAAAATAGTACAGTGATTTTTTTAAACAATTTTCCATAGAAACGGTTGACTATTAAGAGTAACTCGAAAACCGCTAAATGAAAAAAATAATGAGGTGTCATGTGACGCCCGACAGAAGCTATGCTTCTTACGCATTGTTGGTATATAAAACCGAATTTATCAAAGCTATAAACAATGCAATTGAAAAGTTATTAATTAACTGGCATTTTGAAATCTGACGCAATTTTATTTTTTTGTGGCCTATAAAACTCTCAAATATCTACTTTCAAAAAATCGGATAATTTTTACAAAAGTACATATGGCCGCCATTTTGAAATAAGACGCCATTTTATTTTTGTGTAACCTATAAAACTTTCAAATATCAATTTTCAAAAGGATCGGATAATTTTTACAAAAAAGTAGATAGATATGGCCGCCATTTTGAAACTGTCAATTATAAATTTTCAAAAAAATCGGATAATTTTCACAAAAAGTACACATGGCCACCATTTTGAAATCTGACGTTATTTTATTTATTTGTGTCCTATGAAACTCTCAAATATCAATTTTCAAAAGAATCGGATAGTTTTTTAAAAAAAGTACATATTATGGCCGCCATTTCTAAATCTGACGTCATTTTATTTTTTTTTGTCCTTTGAAACTCTCAAATATCAATTTTCAAAAGACTAGGATAATTTTTACAAAAAAGTAGAGGAGAAGGTGGTATTATGGAACCCCTGGTTAATAATGAGTCGGTAGTGACATCTATACCTTCTAGATACCTAAATATCAATTGCTACTCACAAATCAAGTCGTTTGGGAAATTGCAGCGCACAGAACGCGGTACAAGTTCAACAGTGTGAGATTATGTGTATAACTAAAAAACAAAACTTTATCCGTGTTATTTAATGTCAACGTACAGGTGAGTTACATGCGATTTTTCGATGTTTGATAATTTTACCAGCTAAAATACTGCCTTTCTATCAAAACCTAACAGATAAAATTGCACTTATTGAACTTTTGAACAATATGTTAAGCGGTGTATTGCAACATGTGATTTTACTAATATGGAACCCTTAGAAGACAATATATGAGGAGAAGTGTGGATCCAGTGTGTAATGTGTCAATTATGTTTAATGTGTCAATATCTCTAACTACTGTCACTAAGAATCGTATTTATTTCACTGTTAAGGATATTTCAAGTTTAGTTGTGTTTATATCATGTTTTTGTAGCAACATATGCATTTATTTCAATATAATTTTTCATTTTTCAAGCGGTTCCATATTACCAACACAGTTTCTTGAATATCCAGTTTTGATTTTTTTACAATAACTGCTTGTAACATGTAAAAATATCGCTTTATTCTAAATTTGTTCACATATATGCGAACTAAATATGTCTTGACCCTACTAAGAAAAAAATCCATAAATATTAGTAAAACCCTTCCAGTTACCGAAGGAAAACAAAAACACCTTCTCCTCTACATATGGCCGTCATTTTGAAATTTGACGTCATTTTATTTTTTTGTTTCCTACGAGGTTTCCTATAAAACTCTCAAATATCAATTTTCAAAAGGCTTGGACAATTTTTACAAAAAAGTACATACGGCCGCCATTTTGAAATCTGACGTCATTTTATTTTTTTGTGTCCTATGAAACTCTCAAAAATCAATTTTCAAAAGGATCGGATAATTTTTACAAAAAAGTGCACATGGTCGCCATTTTGAAATCTGACGGCATTTCATTTTTTTGTGTCCTATAAAACTCTCAAATATTAATTTTCAAAAGGATTGGATAATTTTTACAAAAGTGACGTTACACTTTTTCGAGACGTGAGGTTTCACTTTTTATGATTTAGGTCCCCATCTGAAACATAGCTTCAAGAACACAACGTATCTACTTGCTTTTGCGTGATGTCTGAACATACGTTTTTGTTTGAAACTCAGTCTGGTTGCTTTTGCGTGATGCCAGCACATACGTTTTATTGAGAATCAGTTCGGTTGCTTTTGCGTGATGCCAGAATATTTTAAAACTCGCAGTCGCAAAAAAAAATTATGTAAATCGGATCAGTGGTTTGTCACGCCCGCGGCAGTTGCCACGTCCAGGCAAATTTGCCACGGGTGCTTTTTGATTGTTTGCCCGGTCTCAGTCAGGTAGATTGGGTCGTGACGTGCTCAACTTTACTTATATCTTCCAACCATGGGGCATTGATAGGGATTTCTCTTAAGAAGCAAAACAAAAGAAAGAAAATAACACTTCGGTAAAATTTCAATATATTGACAATCAGTAGTGAAAAAAAAAAATTATTTACAATATAAACTTCTATACAATATACAGTTCACAAACAGGAATATGATCCATCAAAATAGAAACAGACGCTATTTACAAATCTGACCCCTGAACGTGCTAAAGCTACACTGCCCGCCACGTCCAGAAATCACCACACTGTATCATAATACAGACAATTTAAAACAAAAACTTTATTATTCATAACGGATATCTGCGACATATACCCTCCTAAAACAAAACATAGCCAGGGTCCATCGGTGTCACGGAAAACCAAAAGTTAAGCTACGAAAACAAGAAGCTACTCATTCACAAGAAAAAAGGAAGGGGAATGCGGGTCTGCTTCCCTGATTCCGACAGCCCGTGAACTGGGTTCCGGTCATCACCCGTATGCCAGTACACGTCGTCGAAATCAGCGTCGGAATGTTCTGGAGACAGCGTCCGGTCAACACCCGTAAGCCGCCACCAGGACAGGGAAAGGATTTTCTCTGGAACTTGGTTCCGGTCAACACCCGTATGCAAGTCCAGAGAAGGGAAGGGAGAAGGTACTTGAAGCTTGTGTCCGGTCAGCACCCGTATCCAAGTTCAAGTGGAGAGTTCAAATGAGCTGAGACTACTCCATGATTTTAGCGCGGAGCACCCTTTTTATAGTCACAAGTAACGCTGCTAAAAGCGACGTCGGGGCACTAGTCAATCACGTGAACCAATCACAATAAAGTAAATACCACTACATAATGTACTCTGGCTATGTATTTAGTCATACGCAAGGAGTGGGAGGTCAAAAGTACTGCGCGCGGCTTGTACATAGACAGAGACTAAAGGTGGGGGGGTGAAATATGCATCACTGCTACGTTAAGCTAGGCGGAGTCTGTCACACAGTCTATGTACAAGAGCGGTGTTTTATATACCAACGGCGAGGTAGTCACTTTGTAAACAAAGATTATGTATTAATTGTTTTTAATTGCCTAATGACGTAAATATAGTGCAATAGACTTCCGTAAACTTGCGTATAACTAGATTCGAGATAATATCAATTTACAATCATCAATTTTTATGAATACACAAACGTTTGTAATATATACAGTCTTAACAAAAATCAGGTACTTTATACAGTTTCCTAGAAAACAAAATATTACAGTACGAAATATCACATTAATTATTTTGGCACATTTTTAAACCGTGACAGGTTCTCGAGTTATAAGTGTAGAAAAGGACATACAGACAGACAAAGCCAAATTGTTCAGGAAGGTATGAACGTCGAGAAATTTTGGTTCGATCCCTAGATCCCGCCATCCGACCGACGTCAATAATAATTTAGTTACAAATCATTTTAACTTAGTAGGCCATCGTCAATAATTAGTTACAAGTCATTTTAACTCAGTAGACCATGGTTTTTAACCGTAAAAATCAAACATCAGCAGTCAAAAAATTGTAATACTATATTAGAATATAGCAATATAAGACAGAGCATACGCTATCTTCCAATTTCCATATCACACTGTGCAAAAGACAAGGACAACCGAAACAAGTTCGCGATTTATTAGATAAAGTCGCATTTATATATTTGTATTTCCATATAAATCTGTATAAAAAAACTGTGTTGATACAATATTATACATAAAATCTATCTAGAATTTTCTCCTCTTGAATTGAGCTAACTATAAGCAAAAAAATAACGTTTTTTCTAATTTTCTTCCCTCTAGGGTCAAAATTCAAAAATTGGGTGACGTTAGGATCAAATAGACCCTTGAGCAATCGAACAAAAAAAAGTTTTTTAAAATCGGTAAAGCCGTTTGGGCTGTACGACGGATACAAAAAATTCGTTACAGATTCACAGACGTACAGACAAAGCGAGTGTATATAGGCGCTTCTAGCTTTGCTTAGATCGCGCCTAAAAAAACCAATGTGCCATATTATAATGTCAAGTATTAATTATCTGCGATATCAAGTAAAAGTGACGAATGCACTGTTTTTATCTTACCTCTCAGAGCTGCTGAATGCTTTTCAGTGCTCGTCACGTTATGGTGACTGTCTAACAAAATTATACAAAGTGGAATGTGTGCTTGGACTATCAAAACAATATTAAAAGTAGCGGATAGATTGTTTTAAAACAAGCCGTGAGATGGGTCGTTTATTAGGACTAAAGTGCGACTCTTGAGGTCCACACGACGAACTTCCCAGTTTGATAAATATTTAATAATAATAATTAAATTAGATATTACACAGAAAAGTAATCATTTTAATCATCAAAACATAATTATTATTTATTTTTAACAATAATTAAAAAAAAAAAACGGCTGAACCGATTTTTTTTAAATTTATGTCGGATCAAAATGACGTTAACACGCCTCGATTGACACCCTTACGAAGTCGATATAATTTTTTATTCGCGAGATATTGTGTAAAATTTACTTTTTAGAGGTTATTTGGTTAAGAAAAAAGAACGGCTTAACCGATTTTGAAAACATTTCTTTCTGATCATATTTACATTAATACGCGTCGATTGGCATCCTAACGTAGTCGATATCATTTTTCATTCTAGAGATTTCGTCTTAGAAAGAAATGGACACATACGTACGTACATACGTACACACACAGACATACACACACAGAGAAATCTTTCTAAAAATAGTGTAAAAACAGTGTAGTGACCTTGAAACATAAACATTTTTTCTCCGTTTTGATTTCGATTTTCGGACCCATTACAATAACTTCCAATGGGAAGTTAATAATTGCAGGTATAATAACAATAACAATCATTATCAAAGAAGAAATGATCAGAGTAAGAATTTTGGAGGCCAAAATAACTCTAATAAAGATTCGAGAGGTATTCAAACTTATTATTTCAATTATTCAAACAGAAATAATAATCAACGGGAAGAAAATAATCAGACAGATCAGGGAAACTAGGACATTAATATTGTTAATGGCTCCAATGATAAATGACGGAGAAGATAGGAGCAATAATCATAAACAAGTAGGTAAAAAGTTTATTGCAAATTTATGAAGACATGGAACGGGTACCAGAAAATAAATGTTTGACGCGATTAACTCCTACGGTTGATTTGGAAATTGATGAAAATATTTGTGAAACTTTAAAAGACACTGGCCCAGATAATATCAGACCAACACTTTTATTCCTTTGAATTTTTTTCATACATATCACTTGTTTAGAATATAATATTATCATCGTTGATAATTTTTTGCCAGTCAGGTTTCAGGTTATGGAATATTTTTAAATATTATACTGGCATGTTAGGCCCCTAAATACGCAACTTTTCTCTAATTTACATTATTTCGTATCTCATATTGTTTTCGAGAAAAGTGAAAGTGATTCACCCAAAGGAAACGTCTCGATATTTGTCTGGAACTAATGATGAAAAAAATTATAAACTGTAAATAAGATGATTATTGATCAATATAAGAATTTTTTCGTCAGAAAGCAATACGAAAAATTCATGTCTATCTACGGACCCCTGAAAGGCTGATGGCCGTTAGCTTGAGAAGCACGTAAAAAGTATATTACAAAGAAACATGAATATTAACACTCGGTATTGGCAGAGTTTCTTCTACGTGTAAAATATTTTTATAGAGTAATGCAAATTTATATACACGCCGGAAGTTTTTCGTCCGCTCTAAAGGGGACTTTCAGAACATTCTGTTCAAACGCATTTCCCTGATTTTATGTACTTTTAAGGTTACGACATTTTATGCACAAACTACCAAGTTTCTAACACAGGTAGGTACCTACATAAAACCTTCGCTATTTTTAGATAAAACTGTTGGCGGTGTTCTTGAGCTTATAGGATATACCTGCCGTTTGGTGTATTGACACATCTTTTACCAAGATTATTCTTCTTGTAGGGTTTCCTTTCATAGTCTGTTCAGATTTATAACGACAAAGCTAAGATTAGATGCTTTAATAGGTACATTTTATACGAGTGTCTTTCTTATTTCGAAGCTTTATTAGAATAGAGAAACTCGTAAAGACAATCATTTTGTATTCATTATCATTTGTAGGCAGTTATATTGCCCTACTAATATTTTTATTTATTGTAGGTCATAGAGTATAGACGCTCAATAACTAAGGCTTTAGAGTATCTAGTTACATCAAATGAAATTAAACGACATCACAAGACTTTCGTGAGTAGGGGTGGGATTCGAACTCACAACAGTTTGATCCAAAGGCCAGCAAATTATATGACATGTTTCATAATATGACAATATGCACAAGTGACATAAGACACTTTCTCACACAGCTGTTTCCCATAGTTTACTTTGCTGATCATAGCACATTTTACAGTACAAAGTCCATTTGGGGCAAACTGTGATTTTTACTAAATATTAATAATTATTCAGATTCATTCTCACTTCCATCAGGAAAGGTTGTCGGGCCAAGCCCATTAAATTCTGTGTGCAAAACAGAAGCAATCTTAAATAATAAAAAACTCGGGTCGCAGTGCCAAACCCTGCCGACAATATAGTGTATTTGCTAATACAGGCTTTGTGGCTTTAATACGTAAACTTAGTTTGTTTTTGGACAAAATAACAAATTTAATCCCTTAATACATCCCTTAAAATAATATTTTTTTTCTTAATTTCAATATTAATATCAATGCAAGTTGCAACCTCTGTACCAAATTAAATGCACCCTTCAGTAAGTAAATCACTATTCGCAAACCAGTGTTTTCATAAAATTTGTAAGTCCGGTCCTGTCGGGCCGATTTTATTAAAATTTTTGCAGCACATTTTGATTTTTACTAAAAGGTTAAATTTCAATTTTGAAACAATTCTGAGAATTTTTTCGCTATTTTTGGACTCAAAAACATTTTTCAACCCCTAAAAACCACCCTTAAAATAGTCCGATCGGGTCCATTTTAAATAGGCTTCGTGCGGTGATGGATTGCAACGTGCCTACCAAATTTTGTCAAAATCAAGTTACTCTTTCGAAAGTTATTGCCCGCACACACACACACACACACACATATATATATATAAATAGACATTTCCAAAAATGGTGCCAAATTGTTCAGGAGGCTATGAAACGTCGTGAAATTTTGGTCCGACCCCTAGGTCCCGCCATCCGACCGACGCCAATAGTGTATGTGCCATATGGCAAATACACTAATAATTATGTAAAGATTCAATCTCACTTTCATCAAGAAAGGTTGTCGGGCCAAGCTCATTAAATTCTGTGTGCAAAACAGAAGCAATCTTAAATAATAATAATTATATAAAGATTTATTCTTAACTTTAACTATAACAATTGTTGGGCAAAGTCCATTAAATTCTGTATGCAAAATAGAAGCAACTTTAAACATTAAATAATTAATTAAATAATATTACTTACATAAACTTTGTAACTATTTTATAATATACAGGGTGTCCTCAAAGACACTTAACACCCACCTACCACATGTTCTTGAGGCCAAAATAAGCCGATTTAAGCAAACTTACCTTCTTACAAAATTGCTGAGTTTGGGCGCTATACGGCCCTGAAAT
Source organism: Mongoloraphidia duomilia (assembly GCA_039654895.1). Lineage (NCBI taxonomy): Eukaryota > Metazoa > Arthropoda > Insecta > Raphidioptera > Raphidiidae > Mongoloraphidia > Mongoloraphidia duomilia. The sequence goes on along the minus strand of CM077518.1, from coordinate 32,320,437 downwards.
GTCAATTTTGAAATCGTTTTTTTGTTATAAATTTAAAACGGCTTGTGCGATTTTGATAAAATTTGGCACGTTGACATAGTTTTATGAAACAAAAAAATCCACATCAAAATTATGATTAATATTCTTTTTAATTTGTGACTATGTATGGCACTATGTGTCGCTTGTACAATAAAATTATGTATGTATGTATGTATGTATTAATCCATAGGCGTAGAACTCGTGTTTTTTAATATTTGAACGTTTCAAATTTCTACGCCAATGGAAGAAAAGGGGTTTAAGTATAAAATTTAGATTTAGTAACCTATTTTCTACAAAAAAGCTACTCTTAATAAGACTCGATTACTCTCATGGTTTTTGAGAAATTAGTATTTTAATAATTCGCAGCAATTTTTACAAAATGAAGTAAAGTTACTAAAACATGAATAAAAACAAGCCGTGAGGTGGGTCGTTTATTAGGACTAAAGTGCGACCCTTGAGGTCCACACGACGAACTTCCCAGTTTGATAAATATTTAATAACAAGCTTATTAAGTATTAGAAATTCTTAACGAGCGTTTTAAATGCTTAATAAGCATTTTTAACAAGCCGTGAGGTGGGTCGTTTATTAGGACTAAAGTGCGACCCTTGAGGTCCACACGACGAACTTCCCAGTTTGATAAATATTTAATAATAATAATTAAATTAGATATTACACAGAAAAGTAATCATTTTAATCATTAAAACATCAATAATTAAAAAAAAAAAAAAAAAAATAAAACGGCTGAACCGATTTTTATAAAATTTATGTCGGATCAAAATGACGTTAACACGCCTCGATTGACACCTTTACGAAGTCGATATAATTTTTTATTCGCGAGATATTGTGTAAAATCTACTTTTTTGGAGGTTATTTGGTTAAGAAAAAAGAACGGCTGAACCGATTTTAAAAAAATTCCTTTCAGATCATATTTACGTTAATACGCGTCGATTGGCACCCCAACGTAGTCGATATCATTTTTCGTTCTCGAGATTTCGTCTTAGAAAGAAATTGACACATACATACGTACGTACGTACGTACGTACGTACATACGTACACACACACACACACACACACACACAGACATCTTTCTAAAAGTAGTGTAAAAATAGTGTAGTGACCTTGAAACATAAAAATTTTTTTTCCTTTTTGATTTCGATTTTCGGACCCATTACAATAACTTACAATGGGAAGTTAATAATAATTAGATTATCTATTACACAGAAAAGTAATCAGTTTCATCAATAAAACATAATTATTATTTATTTTTAACAATAATTAAAAAAAAAAAAAAACGGCTGAACCGATTTTTATAAAATTTATGTCGGATCAAAATGACGTTAACACGCCTCGATTGACACCCTTACGAAGTCGATATAATTTTTTATTCGCGAGATATTGTATAAAATCTACTTTTTTGGAGGTTATTTGGTTAAGAAAAAAGAACGGCTGAACCGATTTTGAAAAAATTTCTTTCAGATCATATTTACGTTAATACGCGTCGATTGGCACCCCAACGTAGTCGATATCATTTTTCATTCTCGAGATTTCGTCTTAGAAAGAAATGGACACATACATACGTACGTACGTACATACGTACACACACACACACACACACACATATACAAACACACAGACATCTTTCTAAAAGTAGTGTAAAAATAGTGTAGTGATCTTGAAACATAAAAATTTTTTTTCCTTTTTGATTTCGATTTTCGGACCCATTACAATAACTTCCAATGGGAAGTTAATAAACAAATATGTAATAAAAGTGGTCAAAGTGTCCACCATTTTCACGCATACAAAGATTTATACGACGAAGAAAATTAATTTACTCTTTGCATAACTTCTTCATTATCTCCAGTTTTATTCTTAGAAAAAAGCATGGCCATCTTATTTGTTTATTGATTAATTTATTATTATCAACTTTATATTAGAAATCGTGTCCATCGTGATTATAATAAAATTAAGAATAATCGCAGGATAGTGGACAAAATATTTGGTTTTTTTAATTGAATGTACGACGTTTCGTCTATATATTTAGACTTTTTCAAGTACAAACAAGCCGTGAGGTGGGTCGTTTATTAGGACTAAAGTGCGACCCTTGAGGTCCACACGACGAACTTCCCAGTTTGATAAATATTTAATAATAATAATTAAATTAGATATTACACAGAAAAGTAATCATTTTAATCATTAAAACATCAATAATTAAAAAAAAAAAAAAAAAAAAAAACGGCTGAACCGATTTTTATAAAATTTATGTCGGATCAAAATGACGTTAACACGCCTCGATTGACACCCTTACGAAGTCGATATAATTTTTTATTCGCGAGATATTGTGTAAAATCTACTTTTTTGGAGGTTATTTGGTTAAGAAAAAAGAACGGCTGAACCGATTTAAAAAAAATTCCTTACAGATCATATTTACGTTAATACGCGTCGATTGGCACCCCAACGTAGTCGATATCATTTTTCGTTCTCGAGATTTCGTCTTAGATAGAAATGGACACATACATACGTACGTACGTACGTACGTACATACGTACACACACACACACACACACAGACATCTTTCTAAAAGTAGTGTAAAAATAGTGTAGTGACCTTGAAACATAAAAATTTTTTTTCCTTTTTGATTTCGATTTTCGGACCCATTACAATAACTTCCAATGGGAAGTTAAAAATAACAATATTTATGAAAATTAATATTAATTACTAACCATAGCAATTAAAATAAGATAGGGTACATAAGACAAAAACATGGTAACATAATAACAAATTATGTTGACTATAAATTTTAACAATCAAAAATAATAATAATACAAATGTTAGTAAAATTTCATAACATAATTGTACTGACTAATTGTTATGAAATTATACTAACATTTGTATTATTATTATTATTGATTGTTAAAATTTATAGTCAACATAATTTGTTACCATGTTTTTGTCTTATGTACCCTATTTTATGTTAATTGCTATGGTTAGTAATTAATATTAATTTTCATAAATATTGTTATTTTTTGTACTTGAAAAAGTCTAAATATATAGACGAAACGTTGTACATTCAATTAAATAAACCAAATATTTTGTCCACTATCCTGCGATTATTCTTAATTTTATTATTATCAACGTATTATTATTGATCAACTTATTATTAAAATACAAATTTCTCAAAAACCATGAGAGTAATCGAGTCTTATTATGAGTAGCTTTTTTGTAGCAAATAAGTTACTGAATCTAAATTTTATACTTAAACCCCTTTTCTTTCATTGGCGTAGAAATTTGAAACGTTCAAATATTAAAAAACCCTAGTTCTACGCCTATGGATTAATATTAATCATAATTTTGATATGGGTTTTTTTGTTCTATAAAACTATGCCAACGTGCAAAATTTTAGCAAAATCGCACAAGCCGTTTTAAATTTATAACAAAAAAACAATTTCAAAACTGTAACTTCAGGGCCGTATAGCGCCCAAACTAAGCAATTTTGTGAGAAGGTAAGTTTGCTTAAATCGGCTTATTTTGGTCTCAGGAAGATGTGGTAGGTGTGTGTTAAGTGTCTTTGAGGACACCCTGTATATAGGGAGAGGGACGGTGTCAGATGATACGTGACGTCACATTATATTTCATTTAAGCGTATTTTTTGAAATTAAAAATAATAAATTATGTTTTTATATTTTCTTTATTTTGTAGTGCTAGTGGCAAATGTCGATGCACATTTTGATGTGTTAAATAAAACAAAATAAATAAATGGAATAAAAACGAAACGACGGCGGTGTGTGATATTGTGACGTAATATTATGTAGAGTGGTTCACTCAAAGATCTTATTATACGGTTCACTAGATTGTGATAAGGAGAGGGGAGGTGGTCGAAAATTACAAAAAAATAGCAAGACGTAATTTGTGTTATTTGCCATGATATTTGCAATAAATAAAAAAAAATGTAATTGCAATTTCGTGTCTTGACTAAAAATTTTATTCGATAATCGAACGCGAAATAGAGACTTCATAAAAAAGTATCGAAATTACAGCTCCTCGTATATTAGAGCTATGAAAATATTCACGTATTTTAGTTTTTCCATTGTCTATTTCTGGATTTGAGAGAATCAGGTTTGGTGCTTTGTACGTTATAGCACTCACTGAGAGAAAATTAAGTGAGACAAAGGGCGTGTAGTGAGATGATTATCAGGAATTCTCTGGGGTTTATGAACACATCTACTATGTAGATCTCTAATCTAACAAACTAAAGTAATTAAAACGTAAATTTAGTTATCATTTCGTGTATTGCAGTTTGCGTCGAAATATCAATCGTCTAATTATAAACTAGTCAAATTGCGACCATTTTTAACTTCCCATTTGAAGTTATTGTAATGGGTCCGAAAATCGAAATCAAAAAGGAAAAAAAAAATTTTGTTTCAAGGTCACTACACTATTTTTACACTATTTTTAGAAAGATGTCTGTGTGTGTGTATGTGTGTGTGTACGTACGTACGTATGTATGTGTCCATTTCTTTCTAAGACGAAATCTCGAGAATGAAAAATGATATCGACTACGTTAGGGTGCCAATCGACGCGTATTAACGTAAATATGATCTGAAAGAAATTTTTTCAAAATCGGTTCAGCCTTTCTTTTTTCTTAACCAAATAACCTCCAAAAAAGTAGATTTTACACAATATCTCGCGAATAAAAAATTATATTGACTTCGTAAGGGTGTCAATCGAGGCGTGTTAACGTCATTTTGATCCGACATAAATTTTATAAAAATCGGTTCAGCCGTTTTTTTTTTTTTTTTTTTTAATTATTGTTAAAAATAAATAATAATTATGTTTTAATGATTAAAATGATTACTTTTCTGTGTAATATCTAATTTAATTATTATTATTAAATATTTATCAAACTGGGAAGTTCGTCGTGTGGACCTCAAGGGTCGCACTTTAGTCCTAACAAACGACCCACCTCACGGCTTGTTATTTTTCTATTTTGATAAGAAAGTTTTGAACCAAAATTCTGAAGTACTTATTATTTTTTAACTTCCCATTGGAAGTTATTGTAATGGGTCCGAAAATCGAAATCAAAATGTATAACAAACTTTTATGTTTCAAGGTCACTACACTATTTTTAGAAAGATGTCTCTGTGTGTGTGTATATGTGTGTGCGTGTGTGTGTTTGTGCATGTGTGTGTGTGTATGTACGTACGTACGTATATGTGTCCATTTCTTTCTAAGACGAAATCTCGAGAATGAAAAATGATATCGACTACGTTAGGGTGCCAATCGACGCGTATTAACGTAAATATGATCTGAAAGAAATTTTTTCAAAATCGGTTCAGCCGTTCTTTTTTCTTAACCAAATAGACTCAAAAAAAGTAGATTTTACACAATATGTCGCGAATAAAAAATTATATCGACTTCATAAGGGTGTCGATCGAGGCGTGTTAACGTCATTTTGATCCGACATAAATTTTTTAAAAATCGGTTCAGCCGTTTTTTTTTTTTTTTTTATTATTAAAAATAAATAATAATTATGTTTTAATGATTAAAATGATTACTTTTCTGTGTAATATCTAATTTAATTATTATTATTAATTATTTATCAAACTGGGAAGTTCGTCGTGTGGACCTCAAGGGTCGCACTTTAGTCCTAATAAACGACCCACCTCACGGCTTGTTATTAAATATTTATCAAACTGGGAAATTCATCGTGTGGACCTCAACGGTCGCACTTTAGTCCTAATAAACGACCCACCTCACGGCTTGCTTTTTTAAAATATTTAGAAACAAGCCGTGAGGCGGGTCGTTTATTAGGACTGAAGTGCGACTCTTGAGGTCCACACGATGAATTTCTCAGTTTGATAAGTATTTAATATTAGTAATTAAATTAGAAATTACACAGAAAAGTAATCATTTTAATCATTAAAACATAATTATTATTTATTTTTAACAATAAATTAAAAAATTTTGGAGCATACAAGTAATTCAAGAATTACAAGGCGCGATATTCAAGTAGGTACTGTGTGTAAACGGTTTTATTGAACATAGGGAAAATAACACTGAGAATATTTATAATTTTGTAGTAGGCTATGAGCCATAAGACCTAATATAAATATGTATTGGATTACATAGAAAAAATAGTACAGTGAATTTTTTAAACAATTTTCCATAGCAACGGTTGACTATTAAGCGTTACTCGGAACCGGCTAAATAAAAAAGTCATGATGATGATAAAACCGAATTTATCAAAGATATAAGTAATACAATTAAAAAGTTATTATTTGATCGCCATTTTGAAATCTGACGCCATTTTATTTTTTTGTGTCTTATTAAATTCTAAAATATCAATTTTCAAAAGGATCGGATAATTTTTACAAAGAAATATATACCTATGACCGCCATTTTAAAATATGACATCATTTTATTTTTTTGTGTCCTATAAAACTCGCAAATATTAATTTTCAAAAAGATCAGATCATTTTTGCAAAAAAGTACATATGGCCGCCATTTGGAAATCTGACGTCATTTTATTTTTTTGTGTTCCATGAAACTCTCAAATATCAATTTTCAAAAGGATTTTTACAAAAAAGTACATACGGCCGCCATTTTTAAATCTGACATCATTTTATTTTTTTGTGTCCTATGAAACTTTCAAATACCGATTTTCAAAAGGATCGGATAATTTTTACAAAAAAGTACTTACGGCCGCCATTTTGAAATCTGACATCATTTTATTTTTTTGTGTCCTATGAAACTTTCAAATACCAATTTTCAAAAGGATCGGATAATTTTTACAAAAAAGTATATATGGCCGCCATTTTGAAATCTGACATCATTTTATTTTTTTGTGACCTATGAAACTCTCAAATATCAATTTTCAAAAGGATCGGATAATTTTTACAAAAATGTCCATACGGCCGCCATTTTTAAATCTGACGTCATTTTATTTTTTTGTGTCTTATGAAACTCTCAAATATCAATTTTCAAAAGGATCGGATAATTTTTACAAAGGAGTACTACATATTTCCGCCATTTTGAAATATGACGTCATTTTATTTTTTTTGTCCCATAAAACTCGCATATATCAATTTTCAAAGGGATCGGATAATTTTTACAAAAAAGTACATATTATGGCCGCCATTTTGAAATCTGACGCCATTTTATTTTTTTGTGTCCTATGAAACTTTCAAATACCGATTTTCAAAAGGATCGGATAATTTTTACAAAAAAGTATATATGGCCGCCATTTTGAAATCTGACGTCATTTTATTTTTTTGTGTTCTATGAAACTCTCAAATATCAATTTTCAAAATGATCGGATAATTTTTACAAAAAAGTACATACGGCCGCCATTTTGAAATCTGACGTCATTTTATTTTTTTGTGTCCTATGAAGCTCTCAAATATCAATTTTCAAAAGGATCGTATAATTTTAGAAAGGAGTTCTACATATTTCCGCCATTTTGAAATCTGTCATCATTTTATTTTTTTGTGTCCTATAAAACTTCGCAAATATCAATTTTCAAAAGGATCGGATAATTTTTACAAAAAAGTATATATGGCCGCCATTTTGAAATCTGACGTCATTTTATTTTTTTGTGTTCTATGAAACTCTCAAATATCAATTTTCAAAAGGATCTGATAATTCTTACAAAAAAGTACATATGGCCGCCATTTTGAAATCTGACATCATTTAATTTTTTTGTGTGCTATAAAACTCTCAAATATTAATTTTCAAAAGAATCGGATAATGTTTACAAAAAAGTACATATGGCCGCCATTTTGAAATCTGACGCCATTTTATTTTTTTGTGTCCTATAAAACTCTCAAATATTAATTTTCAAAAGGATCTAATAATTTTTAGTGTGCTTTATTTCCTTAGTCTGATTTTATTACATTTATCCGAAACGTTACGGGAGAAAGACCTTTTGCCTGTGAAAATTCAAAAGTACGATTTGCACCTGGACGAAACTCGGGCCGGTCAGCTGGTTACCATAATATTGTATTGTCACCGGAGCTACACATGTGTGCAAAATTGCAAAATTTCAACTCAATCGAATCATGGGAAGTGGGTAAAAATTCAAAAGTACGATTTACACCCGGACGAAAGCCGGCCCGGCTTTCGTCCGGGTGTAAATCGTACTTTTGAATTTTTCAATACAATATTATGGTAACTAGCTGACCGGCTCGGTCAGCTGGTTACCATAATATTGTATTGTCACCGGAGCTACACATGTGTGCAAAATTTCAACTCAATCGGATCATAGGAAGTGGGTGAAAATTCAAAAGTATGATTTACACCCGGACGAAAGCCGGGCCGGTCAGCTAGTTACCATAATATTGTATTGTCACCGGAGCTACACATGTGTGCAAAATTTCAACTCAATCGATCGTAAGATTTGTAACAAATATACGGGATCAAGCTAAATAAAACCACCGTTTAAAAAACAAAGCATCTACCACCTACTTATTTTTGCGTGATGCCAGAACATACGTTTTTATTTGAGAATCAGTTCGGTTGCTTTTGCGTGATGCCAGAATATTTTAAAACTCGCAGTCGCATAAGAGGTTATTTACTTGAAAAAAAATCATGTAAATCTGATCAGTGGTTCTCGAGTTATAAGCGTACAAAGGGACATAGAGACAGAGAAAATCAAATTGTTCGGGAAGGTATGATGAACGTCGAGAAATTTTGGTCCGATCCGATCGACGTCAATAATTAGTTACACGTCATTTTAACTCAGTAGGCCAGGGTTTTTAAACTTAAATTCAAACATCAGCAGTCAAAAAATTGAATAACTATATTGAAATAATGCAATATAAGACAGAGCATACGCTATCTTCCAATATCCATATCACACTGTGCAACAGACAAGGACAACCGAAACAAGTTCGCGATTTATTAGATAAAGTCGCATTTATTTAGTTCAATAATCATAAAAATCTGTATAAAAAAACTGTTTTGACACAATATTATACATGAAATCTATCTAAAATTTTCTGCTCTTTCGTTTAAGACAGGTTTCGAATCGATCTGACTTAAATTGAGCAAACTATAAGCAAAAAACACCGTTTTTTCTAATTTGCTCCCCTCTGGGGCCAAAATTCAAAAATCGGGCGACGTTAGGATCAAATAGACCCTGAGAGGAATCGAACAAAAAAAAGTTTTTTAAAATCGGTTAACCCGTTTGGGCTGTACGACTGATACAAAAAATCCGTTACAGACTCACAGATTCACAGACAAAGCGAGTGTATATAGGCGCTTCTAGCTTCGCTAAGATCGCGCCTAAAAAACGGCTGGACCGATTTTTATAAAATTTATGTCGGATCATAGTGACTTTAACATGCTGTGATAGACACCTCAACGAAGTTGAAAACATTTTTTTGGGCGAGATTTCGTATAAAATCTACTTTTTTGCAGTCGTTTTATGTAAACAAAAGAAAAACGGCTTGAGCGATTTTGATAAAATTTCTTTCGGGTTTTGTTGATATTAATATGCTTCTATTTATAATTTGTACCCTAACAAAGTCGATATCATTAGTGTATTTGCCATATGGCACATACACTATTGGCGTCGGTCGGATGGCGGGACCTAGGGGTCGGACCAAAATTTCTCGACGTTTCATAGCCTCCTGAACAGTTTGCCACCATTTTTGAAAATGTTTATGTATATATGTACGTATATATATATATATATTTATATATTTATATATATATTTATATATATATGTGTGTACACGATAACTCTCCACAGACTTAATCGATTTAAACGAAATTTGGTACACACATTGGAACCCATTACCATTTTAAGGGTAGTATTTAGGGGTTGAAAAAAGTTTTTGGGCCCAAAAATACCGAAAAAATTCTCAGAATCGTTTCAAAATTGAAATTTAACCCTTTAGTAAAGATTAAAATGTGCTGTTAAAATTTTAATAAAATCGGCCCGACAGGACCGGACTTACAAAAATTTTATGAAAACACTGGTTTGCGGATAGTATGATTTACTTACTGAAGGGTGTATTTAATTTGGTACAAAGGTTGCATTGATAATATTATTGAAATTAAGAAAAAAATATTATTTTAAGGGATGTATTAAGGGGTTAAATTTTTTATTTTGTCCAAAAACAAACTTAAGTTTACATAATAAAGCCACAAGGCCTGCATTAGCAAATACACTATATTGTCGGCAGGGTTTTGGCACTGCGACCCGAGTTTTTTTTTATTCGCGAGATTTCGTGTAAAATCCACTTTTGGCCGTCTATTTCTTTAAACAAAAAAACGGTTGGGCCGATTTGGATAAAATTTCATTCGGGTCAAAATGACGTTAACACGCCTCGATTGACACCCTTACGAAATCGATATAATTTTTTATTCGCGAGATATTGTGTAAAATCTACTTTTTTGGAGTCTATTTGGTTAAGAAAAAAAAACGGCTGGACCGATTTTGAAAAAATTTCTTTCAGATCATATTATTTTACGTTAATACGCGTCGATTGGCACCCTAATGTAGTCGATATCTTTTTTCATTCTCGAGATTTCGTCTTAGAAAGAAATGACCACATACGTACGTACGTACATACACACACACTCGCACAGACATATTTCCAAAAATAGTGTAAAAATAGTGTAGTGACCTTGAAACATAAAAAATTGTTTTACATTTTGATTTCGTTTTTCGGACCCATTACAATAACTTCCAATGGGAAGTTAATAAAAGTTCCAATATCTTTATGAAATTATAAATATAGGTACCTACTTTGGAATCTCGGTTTTAAATCAGTTTTGAATTCTCATATATCGTGAAGAAAAGGAGAACATAATATGACATAATACGCAAAAATAAATGTTATTCAATCACTAAAAATAACTAATTAATACAAAATATTTTTAGAGACTGTTTTCTCACTTTTTAGTTACCAAAAGGCCTGCACAATTAATGCACTTTCCGCGAAAATAAAAATATTTTATGAAAAAAATGTCATGAATTATTTGTAAAATTAAATTTTAAAACTTTTTAATAATATAATTTATTCGATTGTTTTCAACTAACTTTTTAATTGTATTTTATTTTACCCCGGTACATGGGAAAATATAAATTAAAGGCTAAACCCAACGGATACTCGCTATTTGGAATTTTTGTTTATAATAATTTATATTTTGAATACATAAAAAACACTATCAAATGTATTATATTTTAACGTGATTCTCAAATTAAACATTACTTGTAAGTTGTAGACCTCCTCCAAAAATAATCTTAAAATCTTGACTATTTATATTTACTCTACAGTGATATGGTTAAACAATCATTTGTTGTCATTATAAAGCAATTTGTAACTAAAATTACACATCACGCGAGAGGCTGAGAGCTAATTTATAAATAATTATATTATATTATTATTAGTCCAGTCACGAGAGGAAGTCCACCTTGCGTTTTGTGCAGCAAATGATTTTATTTTTTTGTGTCCTCAAGCATGTTTAGGAGATATCAAATCCAAGTTTTCGACCTCTAAAACAGGGCGGGGGAGTTTTGGTGGGCTAAAAACCACGATTTTTTTGCACTTTTTTCGGTTTCTTGTTTATAATATGGAAACGGCTGGTCCTATCGAAAAAATGGCCCTACTCAAAATTAAAGGGCACAAAATTTACTTCAGAATGCACTAGTCAAATATGTTTATGTTCCCATTTTTACCGGCTCTACAGAACTTAGAAAATCGCCAAAATTTACCAAAATGAAAAAAAAAACATTTTTTCAAGCTTTTAACTATTGAAAAACTCGGATAGCCTATAACCTTCCTTAATAAACGGGCTATCTAACAAAAAAAAATTTATATTAGAAATCGTGTCCATCGTGATTATAATAAAATTAAGCAAAATCGCAGGATAGTGGACAAAATAATTTGATTTATTAAATTAAATGTACGACGTTTCGTCTATAGATTTAGACTTTTTCAAGTACAATCTTAAAAATAACAATATTTATGAAAATTAATATTAATTATTAACCATAGCAATTAACATAAGATAGGGTACATAAGACAAAAACATGGTAACATGATAACAAATTATGTTGACTATAAATTTTAACAATCAATAATAATAATAATACAAAAATTAGTATAATTTCATAATATAATTGTACTGACTACTTAAATTTTGAGTGTCTGTTCTATAATTGATTGAATTGTTTTTTCTAATAAAACACATTTCACTGATATTGCGTTTCTTCCAATTTGACTCTTTATCTAATATTTGAACTTCATTGAAAAGAAATTTATGCCCAGTGTCGAAATGATGAGATGACAACGCCGTTTTATTATCACTTAATAAGTTTATGTTTCTACAGTCCATTTTGTGCTGATAAATTCTATTTTTTAATAACTGTTTTGTTTGTCCCACATAACACTTATTACATTCACAAGGTATTTTATAAATAATATTAGATTGATGTGAGATAGGCGTCTTATCTTTAAGTCTTGTGAATAACCTATCCAATTTATTTAAGTTATAAAACACCAACTTAATATTTGTGTTCCAAAATAATCTGTTGATCTTATTTTTGGACACCTTAGTAACACGCTCAGCTTCGGGAGAATTAAAAACGAATTGGTATATGAAACCTTCCCATTCAGGCAGGCTTCTGAATTTTCGATCTAACCATCCAGTGCAGCAGAAAATTAGTGTTATAAAAAGCTTGTTACACAGGGTAACAAAATTAAGTCACCAAGACTACCATAAGGACAATTTTAAGAAAGTTGAAAATATCTTAAAAGCTAATAATTACCCTGTCGACTTTATACATCAATGCGTTAATAGGTTTATAGAGGACCAAAATCACCTAAATAACACGTTGGACACTGTGGATGAAAGAACTGAGTCTACCAAGATTTATGTTAGATTTCCATTTGTGAAGAACTTGTCTTATAAGATCAACAGATTATTTTCGAACACAAATATTAAGTTGGTGTTTTATAACTTAAATAAATTGGATAGGTTATTCACAAGACTTAAAGATAAGACGCCTATCTCACATCAATCTAATATTATTTATAAAATACCTTGTGAATGTAATAAGTGTTATGTGGGACAAACAAAACAGTTATTAAAAAATAGAATTTATCAGCACAAAATGGACTGTAGAAACATAAACTTATTAAGTGATAATAAAACGGCGTTGTCATCTCATCATTTCGACACTGGGCATAAATTTCTTTTCAATGAAGTTCAAATATTAGATAAAGAGTCAAATTGGAAGAAACGCAATATCAGTGAAATGTGTTTTATTAGAAAAAACAATTCAATCAATTATAGAACAGACACTCAAAATTTAAGTAGTCAGTACAATTTTTGTATTATTATTATTATTGATTGTTAAAATTTATAGTCAACATAATTTGTTATCATGTTACCATGTTTTTGTCTTATGTACCCTATCTTATGTTAATAATGCTATGGTTAGTAATTAATATTAATTTTCATAAATATTGTTATTTTTAAGATTGTATTTGAAAAAGTCTAAATCTATAGACGAAACGTCGTACATTTAATTTAATAAATCAAATTATTTTGTCCACTATCCTGCGATTTTGCTTAATTTTATTACAAAAAAAAATTTTTCAAATCGGACTGGTAGTTCCTGTGATTAGCGCGTTCAAACAAAAAAAATCTCTTTTTTTGTTTGAACGCGCTAATGTCAGGAACTACAAGTCCGATTAAAAAAAAATTTTTTTGTTAGATAGCCCGTTTATTAAGGAAGGTTTTAGGCTATTCGAGTTTTTTTAAATTCAATCCCAAAGGGGGTCCAACGGGGGTGTAAGATTTTTTGTTATTACAAAAAATCTTACTCCCACGTTTTACCCCCTTTGGGGTTAAATTTAAAAAAAACTCCTATATCCTATAACCTTCCTCAATAAAATTTTTTTTTAATCGAACTTGTAGTTCCTGAGATTAGCGCGTTCAAACAAAAAAAGAATAAACTCTTTTTTTGTTTGAACGCGCTAATCTCAGGAACTACCAGTTCGATTTGAAAAAATTTTTTTGTTAGATAGCCCGTTTATTAAGGAAGGTTATAGGCTATTCGATTATTTTTTTTAATTCAATCCCACAGGGAGTAAAACGTGGATGTAGGATTTTTTGTTATTACAATAAATCCTACACTCCCGTTTTCACTCTTTGGGATTGAATTTTTAAAAAACTCGTATAGGGTCTCATTGATTAGTAGGTACTTTGCTTCTTTTACAGTCTGGTAGTTCCTAAGATTAGCGCCTTCAAACAAAGAAAGAGTTTATTTTTTTTTTGTTTTTTAAGTTCTGTAGAGTCGGTAAAAATCGGAACAAAAACATATTTGATTAGTGCATTTTGAAGTAAATTTTATGCTCTTTAATTTTGAATAGGACCATTTTTTCGATAGGATAAGCCGTTTTTATGTTATAAGCAAAAAACCGAAAAAAGTGCAAAAAAATCATGGTTTTTAGCCCACCAAAACTCCCCCGCCCTGTTTTAGAGGTCGCAAACTTGGATTTGACATCTCCTAAACATGCTTGAGGACACAAAAAAATAAAATCATTTGCTGCGCAAAACGCAAGGTGAACCTACCTTTTTAAGCTCTCGTGACTGAACTATATAGTTAGTATTGAATCTTCTCACATACGAGTGATAATACTTATGGGTGACATAGGTTTAAAATGTTTTGTTGTAATATTACGTCATTCGATGGGTGTTCCTGAACAGTAATGCTTGCTTTGCATTATTTATTTGCATCTTTTATTATAACTTTTCCCTGAAAATATCCCGGAACTTTTGAATTTCGATCTGGCAATCCTAGCAGGCAGGTGTGTCAAAGTCACTTTAGGCGATCTCAAACATTTGTGTACTAACTTTTTCTAAAAACAGCCTGGCGTATCTACCAGGGTTGTTACGGATGCAAAAATTTAGACATCCGCGGATGCAGATGCGGATGCGGATTATTAGAAGTTCACATCCGCGGATGCGGATTTGATGCGATGCGGATGCGGATTTTAGGATTTTAAAAGGATAATTATTTAAATTTTAAGTGCATAAATAACTGAAAATCAATTTAATTTTAACTTTTTATTTATTTAATCATATTTTTAGCACGTGCCACTCTGGCTCCGCCCACTTTCTTTACATGTAGTTACTTGTTGATGTGAATCTGCATCCGTAAAAACTCCGCATTGATTGATGCGGATGTGATTGCAGATGCAGATGTCTGAATTAATGCGAATATTCCGCATTTACGGATGCGGATGCGAATATTCGTAACACCCCTGGTATCTACTATCTACGCAATGCCTACGCAAACTAAGGTTTGTCGGTAACAGATATACTTAGATATAAAGTTAGTTTAAAACTTCCGTTTCTGCTGTATGAATAAATGATTTTTATAAACTTTATACAATGAATTCGTAAAATAGATTTATGCTATGGTGATGGTTTTATATTACGTCGTATTATGTAGGCAAAATAAAGTATTTCATAACAACGCTACTTTAAGAATTCACTGTACAAATAAATAACATTATTTAAGTTCTTCCATATTATCTTTGGAGTATTTTTGACTGCCTAAACTTTGGCGAGTAAACAACAGTCTTAAAACTTTGTCTTTAGAAAGTTTAAACATAAGTTAACAACAAATTTAAATCAGAATCTTGTGGTGTTATTGAAACTTTTCAGTTGCAAAAAATGTCGTGTATTTTAACTTGAAAAAATATTTTAAAAATATTGTAACAGCGATGAGATATTACATTGTTTATGAGTACTTACGTGACTTTTTCAATTACAAATTCACTCAAGTATTCACGCATTACATTTAGGTAGGTACAGTTGTCACTTTCAAATGGCGCCAAATTTGTAATTTTGGAGCACATACATATTTTGCAATAATACTTACAATTTTATGTATGAATGTGTACGCCAGTAGTTTAGCATACATCTTAATTTTAGTATTTATTGTTCTTCCATAGTACATAGTACATATTAAGCGCTGATAAACAGGCGAGTTGTAAAAATTAAAGCTTTTTTTATTAACTTCCCATTGTCCGATTTAGCGATTGAAAATTTTGACATATCTGGACGTTTTGAGGTCCCTATAGTCCGAATCTACTGTTTTTAGAGATGTGTGTGTGTGTAGGTACGTACGTTCGTTCGTTTGTTCGTACGCACGTACGTTCGTCCGTTCGTTTGTATGTACTTAGGTACGTTCGTTCGTTCGTACGTTGGTGAACTTTTTTTGACTCGCATATCTCGAGAACAAATAACAATATCGACTACGGACCAATTTCATTCGACACATATTTACATAATGAACACCTGATTAGGTTTGCAGGAAATTTTAATTAGCGGTTTTTTTTTAATCTCCAAGGGCACCCAATGGGAAGTTAGTTGTGTGGTTTTACCCACACACCAAGCCTCTTATTAACAAGTGAATATAGTGGAGCGTCTATAATTTACAACAAGCGAATATATTTCTTTGTTTTTTTTTTTTTAATTTTTAGCCTTTGAAATATCGCGCCAGATACGTTATTTTTTTCAGTTCTTCATATACGTTAGGACTTATAAGGTTACCGAAAAAATTCACAGCGATAATTTAAGGTTAAATTAAAATTTAAAAAAAAGCCGGTCAAGTGCGAGTTCGACTCGCGCGCAGAGGGTTCCGCACAATTAAGAAAGTAATAAATTAAAATACACTTCATTTTAAATTTATTTTTTTTAAATTATTTTTAAATCGTTTTTAAGTTAAATTTCTTATTCTAAAAATTCCATAATATTTACATTATAGTACGAGAGCCAGTGCTGATTTTCATACGTGATAGTGCTAATGCACCGTTTTGAGGGAACAGATAGAGGATACCGAGCACATACTGTAACTCTGGTTAGTTGGCTCTAATTGGTTGCGTTCCGCCCCTATCGATTTTTGAAAGGAACAGAATTTCCGGACCATTGCTGATAAAAAATTCAAATTGCATATGAAAGTGCAACCTCTGTAGATCACACAAACAACCGTCTGCCATGCCAAAGCGGTTGCTATAGACGTCTGTCAGGGTGTCCAAGTTGCATACGTTACACATTGTAATCGTCATATTGGGAGAACTGTTTTGGAACTAGTTCGTCACTAATGAAAAGCTGTAATCCTATATAAAATTTGGAGAAAAGCGGGTCACTGGAGATAGACCAATCACGGCACTTTTAATACTAACGTGCAATATTTTTTTTGGTTGTTTGCTTTATTTCCAGTGACCCGTTTTTTCAAAATTTTATAGGATTACAGCTTTTCATTAGTGACGAACGAGTTCCAAAATTGAAGGTCGTATCCAAAACGGTTCTCCCAATATGACGATGACAATGTGTAATTTGTGTAACTTGGACACCCTGACAGACGGCGATAGCAACCGTTTTAGTATGGCAGACGGTTGTTTTTCTGATCTGCAGAGGTTGAACTTTCATAATATGCAATTTAAATTTTTTGTCAGCAATGATCCTGAAATTCTGTCACTTTCAAAAATCGATAGGGGCGGAACGCAACCACTTAGAACCAACTGATCAGAGTTACATTATGTGCTCGGTATCCTCTATCTGTTCCCCTAAAACGGTGCATCAGCAGTATGACATGAAAATCATCACTGGCTCTCGTACTAAAAAAAAGCGGTCAAGTGCGAGTCGGACTCGCTTCGAGGGTTCCGTACAATAATACAGCTCTATGTGCCTTATTTTCCCTTTTTCGTATGGGGCCCCCCTTAAATTTTACCTTTTGTTTTTTTTTATTATTGCCATAATGACACATATTTATTCTGTGAAAATTTCAACCGGCTACCTGTTACGGTTCAAAAGATATAGCCTTTTAAAGGTAGGACAGACAGACTGATAGACAGGTGGCGTAGGCTTAGTAATAGGGTTTCAAAACTTCGGGTCGCCCGGGATTCGAACCGGTTATCTACGATTGCGAGGCCACTAAAGATACCACTGCTCCATCGTCGCTTTAACTCTTAGCGGCGTTATTTGTCGTTACTTTCGTCGTCTTATCCTTATAATTTACAGAAAACATTTTTTTTCGCACTGTTAGACTGACGAAAATTCCTATAGTTTTTCTGTAATCTATAACTTAATACCAACTAACTTTAATAATGTCAAATTTTTAACTTTAGAAACCTAGAAGATCTGAGGGGACGGTGTTTTTCGCACATTTCAAGCTATATCTTGATAACCATTTCACCAAAAAATTTGAAAAAAAATATGTTTGGAATCCACAACGTAGTTCTTTCTAACGATGCTACACACCATACAATAAATTCAACGTTTTTTTAAAGAGCCTAACACCCCAATAAAAATATTTACAAAAATATTTCATAACTTTTGATTATCGAATTATGTGCGCGTTACAAATACCTAACATCATGCCAAATTTTAAATTACTACGTCACGTAGTTTTCGAGAAAAACGTTTGTCACAGACAGACAGATGAACGCAAGAGTGATCTTGGTTCCGTTTTGCCTTATAAGGTACGGAGCCCTGAAAAGGAATCACGGCTAATCTTGACATCATATAGGTGCAGGCTACTAAGGGGTACAAAAAATTGTTTAGCGCTGATACAAATAATTTACAGTAGCTATATGTGACAAGAAAAATAATTATAAATTATCAATTATTTATTAGAGAATAAATTTAGTCGACATATTTTTGTAGCTTGTTTTGTTCTCTACAGCTTTAATTTCTTATCACAATTAGTTCAACCGTTCGCCCATGAAACTTTAAACATCGAACCGCTTTAAAACCCCAAAAATAATGTTTTAGAAGCGATCTAAAGTAGTTTTTTTAAACTTTTTTATTGAGAGAAAGTGACTCTTTTTCAGACTGTTTGAGCAAGTATAACACAGTACCATATGTTGTTAATAGCAACATACGACAAAGTATTTTCTTGTACGTTGTCATTTAAACACTAGATTTTTAATGTAGAAATTCTTTAGACAGACAGATTGCAGATTATAGACGCTCGGCAGCTGAGGTCATCAGTGTTTATGAGATTCTTTATGAAGGTTATTGCTCAGCTCAATATCCACAACGATCATGGTTCCAGGTAGGTAATTGATCTGTTGACATCATTTTTTGAATGTCAATGGCATAGATAAAGAGAGTAAATGGGGAATAAAAAATATTAGTAAAAAAAAACTTTATAGAGACAAGCTTTTATTTAAATGTACTAAAAAGGAAAAAATAATTTTTAATAATTTAAGTTCATAATTATAAAAGCGTGGGTCGTGAACTCTATGATAGTTTATTAGTCACGACCCACGCTTTTATAAATGAACCTAAATTATTAAAAATTATTTTTTCCTTTTTAGTGCATTTAAATAAAAGCTTGTCTCTAAAAAGTTTTTTTTACTAATATTTATTTTGTTCATTTTAGTCTTTCAAAATTTTACCTCCTTTTGACACCCGTAGGGGTTGAATTTAGAAAAATTCTTTCTTAATGGATGATTACGTCAGAAAAGGAACCCACTGTCCACATTTCTAGCTTTAGCAATTTGGCCTGGGCGTTGATTAGTCAAAAAAAAACCTACATCCCCGTTTGAACCCCTTAGGGGTTGAATTTATTTCTAAAAACGATTTATTCATGTATTGTAATTGGGAATACATATATGTACAAAATTTCAAATCGATCGGATTCGTAGAAGTCGTTCAAAATTGACTTGCAAGTTTTGACCTAAACAAACACACAAACTAACTAACATACATTGCAAGTTAAATAAAAACTTGCAAAAAAGCCTATCTTTTTATAAATCTTAAAAAATAGTATGTGCATTTAGACTCGAGAGTAATTTTTGCTGTATTCGGCGTGTTTTATGTACAATATACATACTTGGAGTACTTTCTGGCCTCTACTGCCATCTCGGCCAGAAATATGCACATCTTGTACAATAAATTATCATACAAATAATTATTTCAAACTGTTGCGTTGTACTTGACTCGTCAATAGATTGAAGCTATGATATAATATATCATCGTGGTCATCAGAAATTGTTGCCTTTAAAGTTGTGGATCGATACATCAATATGTAAAGCGTAATAAACATTTTATGATGAATGTTTCCTATGCATTATTTATAGTCGACCGAATATGCAAATTGGAAACCATTCAGCTGAAATGTCAGAAGTGAATAGTGTTATGCGTTGCAATAAATAAACATGGACGTAGCTTTGTTGGTGCGAATTATTATGATATTGAATGTAAAAAAACGGTCAAGTGCGAGTCGGCTCGCGTGGAGAGGGTTCCGTACTATTCCGTTTCCCGTGGGAATTTAAAGACTTAGGATTTTCGTTTAAATTTTCCTGTAAACTATGAGTAAGGCCCTATATTCCGTATTTTTTTCAAAATTTTAGGCTCAGTAGTTTCGGAGATAAGGGGGGAACGCTCGATTTTCATATATTTTCATTAATATCTTTTAAACTATGTATTTTAAAATTATAAAAAAATATATATGTATCTCTCATAACGAGCCCTATCATTTGATATTTCACATGATGCTTTTGAAATTTTTTTTTTTAAATTTTCTAATTTGCCCCCCCAAAATTAACCCCTAAAATAGGCTTAGGATTTTCGTTTAAATTTTCCTGTAAACTATGCGTGATGCCTTATATTCCCTATTTTTTTCAAAATTTTAGGCTCAGTAGTATTGGAGATAAGGGGGGGGGGAGATCGGACGGACAGACAGACAAACAGACACGAGAGTGATCCTATAAGGGTTCCGTTTTTTCGTTCTGAGGTACGGAACTCTAAAAATGATTGAGTATACTTCACTGCAAGTCTGTTTTTTTCAATCTAGATAAATGAAATGATAGAGGTCCGTGGTTGTGCGCGCATCACGTAAAAACCGGTCAAGTGCGAGTCGGACTCGCGCATCGAGAGTTCCGTACAATAATAAAAATAAGGAGTTAGCTAGGGGTAAAAAATTAACAGATTTGTTTTTAAAAGTTTTTTACTTATATTTTATTTTGATTTTTTTTAACCGACTTCAAAAAAAAGGAGGAGGTTCTCAGTTCGACTGTATTTTTATATTTAAAAGTGTTTTATTACTTTAGGAGTATACACATAAACTCGTACTTATAGTAGTATGAAAAAGAGTGAAATTACAAAGTAAAATAACAATAATATTATTAAAATTGACAAAAATGTAACGTTAAATTGGTCTCCAATACATCCATTCATTAAGTAATTGTTTATTATTAACATACTTATAACTTTAAAAATTGACATTCAGATACAGATTTGACGGAGCTGAGTGGAATGTTTGATTACTTTGTACGTCTCTGGTTGATCTTGACTTAACTAATAATTTTTTAGATGGTTCAACCAAATATAATGAAATATACCTATTCTATCCCATGAACCGATGTAGTAATAAAACTGCGTGATCAGTATCTGATTGGTCGCTTGAAATTCAACACAGCAGAACAACCAATCAAATACTTTGTGCATCCCTAGTCAGAATGTTATATATATTCGGTAACGTTCTAGACTCAGTGGATAAGTCAGCCCTGTACGTATGAGACCGGCTTAATGCAAAATATGCATGTACTATACTGTACCAAGATCAACACAATATGAAGTCTACAATTTCTTGAAAATTGTAACTGCAGCTCCACCTAAAGTTCTGCAAAGGGTCATCTTCATTGGAAATAATATGATTACCAGAATTACATTTTATGCAAATAATCGAGGCCTTACTTTTTAATTCTTATTAGAAATGTTTATTATTTTTTTTATACAATGGTCTGTATACAATAGCCTAAGTCGAATTTTACGTAGCTCTGATCTTTTCACAATAATGTCGATCAATTTTTTTGTCTACAGGCTGATACATTAACATTGGGTATCACCCAAAATGTTATAGAATATGGTAACATAACTTGTTGACTTTTTAAATCTGTTATTTCGGGTTTGAAAACTGGTAGATTTCCATTTGAAGTGAATTCCAGTTTTTTTCCATTCAATAATACAAAGATGAAAAATTGCAAAACAATTATGCTGGTATTTTGATATATCTAGTTATACAGCCTTGAATATTTTTTTCACTTTTTTAAACTAATTTTACATTTTTTTACCTTGACTGAAGTCCAGTTTCTCCTGTAAGGGTATAATTATAGATTTGTTGTGGAGAGAAACTATCTATATCAAATGAAGTTAGTCCTTGAATTTGTATATACGCCTTTGTTGATTGTAAATTCATACCAAATACTGAAAAAAAATTCATTGTTTTGTATTTTAAAATACATTTTATTTTTAATAATAATAATAATATATTATATACCTATATAATATAATTGAAGTTAGTACGAATGTGAAATATATAAGTAAATTTTATATTGGTGGTTCAGGCAAATTACATAATGGATTCTGCACTATTAGAAAAAATCATTTTTATTAACCGTTGTCACAGTCGGGATTCAAACCCGAACTTTTTAACTATCGCGGCGGATAGTGGAAAAGTTGTTTGAATCCCGACTGTGACAACGGTTGATAAAAATGATTTTTTCTAATAGTGCAGAATCCATTATGTAATTTGGCTGAACCACCAAAATAAAATTTACTTATGTTATATAATATTAAGTTTTGTTAACTAACCAGTGATTGCCGATGGATGAGTTATGCTATTTGAGCAATGGCAATAGAAACTCAGTTGATTTGTAACTGTGGTTTCATAATTCAATACTTCATTTCCTACCAGTTGTTTGTATAATACACTCAGCCACCAGTCCTAAAGTCACACATTTAAATTAGTTAATTTCGTTGATATCTCATATCTATACAGGACTGTGGCTAGAACAAAATTTTAGGTAGGACATCAGAAGTTTGAAGTAGGGCGCACACTTATAAAAGGCGCAATATTACTGTATATGTTGACGATTTTTACGGTGTAGAGAATTGGCATCTAAGGTTAAAGGCGTTGCTCCTTTTTGCCCTCCTCTAGCTACAGCCCTGTATTACAAAATATTTCAGACGGAATGTAACAATTATACAGGGTGGGGCAGATTGGAAGGGCGTTTTTGAAATGAGAATAACTCAACTGTTTTTGAACTTAAAAAAATTTAATTACGAAAAATGAAAGCTTAGATGTTACCATTTAACAATGAAAAAGTGAAACTCTGCACCCATCCGTTGATTGTGTCACGTTTCGGAACTGAACCGTTACGACCAATATTGAAGCGTTGGCGAAAGCGCCGCTGCACAACAATAACAGACTCGCCCGATTTTAGATACTTCTCAACTGCGAACGCACGATGCTCCCTTGTCCAGATGACCATTGCAATGACTAACGAACGGTAAGCACTCCTAAATCGACCGACGTGAGCCTCAACCCTCTATCATCTCCCCTTCGCGTGTACTACCCGTTCCAAAAATGTCCTTCCATTTTCCTTACCCTCGTCGTAACGGTTCAGTTCCGAAACGTGACACAATCAACAGATGGGTGCAGAATTTCACTTTTTCATTTTTAAATGGTAACATCTAAGCTTTAATTTTTCGTGATAAAATTTTTTTAAGTTCAAAAACAGTTGAGTTATTCTCTTTTATTTTATTGTAGATTATAGACGCGTCGACATCTCAGGTCATTAGCGTCTTTCAACTATTCTCATTTCAAACACGCTCTTTCATTCTGCCCCACCCGTATGTATTAAAAAGTTTGACAATGTAGCGTCTTCCGACCAACGCCAATTATAGTGTGCCATATTATACTGTGTATGTATTCGCTATGTGCAGCTGCTTGGAAGGGAGACGCTGAACGACTGTGCGCGCTTAGCGGCGAAAGCTGGCATTTTTACGGCACATGACGTACTGATATAAAATCAAAGGTAAAAAATGACAATTCGTAAATGCTGCATTATTAATTGTAATAATAAATAAAAAAATAGTGACGTTAGCTTTAATTGTTTCCCAAAATATAAGCATAAGTTAATTCAAAGAGAAAAATGGATTTCCATCGTGAGAAAGCAGAAGTAAGTATCATAACCTTAATTGTACATTCACAATAATGTTCCAAAAAAATTAGTGTGAACGCATTATGAAAATATTATTTAATATAAAGTAAATATAAGAATAATGAAATTTAATAATTTTTATAAAATTACAACTTGAATTTTGTTATTAAATTAATAAAATAAGAGATATTCTTTTATTTTTTAGTGGATATACATCCAGCTGGAATCCTACATCAAAAGATCTAATTTGCAGTGCACATTTCATTGGGGATAAAAAGGGAGAAGAGTCCTAATTACGTACCCAGCAAATTTTCTTCACCTTAATGGAAAACAAAATAAATGACGAAACAGTTTTGACAAGACATCAACGTTTCATTAAGCGTATGCTACAAAATACTTCATTAATGGGTTCAAGTTCAAAAAATAAAAACTCGGGTCGCAGTGCCAAACCCTGCCGACAATTAGTGTATTTGCTAATACAGGCACTGTGGCATTATTATGTGAACTTAAGTTTGTTTTTTGACAAAATAAAAAATTTAACCCCTTAATGCATCCCTTAAAATAATTAAATTTTTCTAAATTTCAATATTAGACATGGATTTTATCAGTACACCCAATTAAATACACCCTTCCATAAGTAAATCCGTATCAACAAACTAGTATTTTCATAAAATTTGAAAGTCCGGTCCTGTCAGGCCGATTTTAAATAGGCTTCTTGCGGTGATGGGTTCCAATGTGTGTACCGAATTTCGTTTCAATCGATTAAGTCTGTCGAGAGTTATCGTGTACACACACATATATATATATATAAATATATATATATATATAAATATATATATTATAACTTTATTTTTCTGTCTTTAGTTTTTAAACTCTCTTGGTGAACTGGTTATAATACCACCTGAATAAATTCAGCACGCGGCTAGCTCGTGCGGCGCTGGAACGTGAGTCCACGGTTCACCAGTATTGAAAAGATGTTATATTAAAAATGCCCCAGATTGGGCTTAAAAATCCGACCACCGACCACTCAATACCAAAATATTTTGTCTTTAAAAAAATCCACCACCTACCACTGGACACGTAAACAAACACCAAAAGTTACGTAAATTGCAAAATAACCGTACACTCAAAAACATGAGCCGTTAATTTCGTAACCCTCAATTTAAACGGTAACTTAAACGGTAACTTAAAGACAAAGAAATACACTAAACCTTTGGATATTAAAATCACTTGGAGACCACCGTCAGTATCCAGAATTAAACCGACTAAAAAGTTGGAAAGGGCGCCAGGACAACTGGACACACACGTACTCACAGGTCGTCCGAACCTGTGGAAATAAGCAATAAAATATCCACAAGGCCTAAAAGCCGTGGACTACTGAAACTAGTATTAAGGACGATTTCTTCCGGATCAAATCCAGAAACAATATCCGGGAAGTAAACCCAGCCAGAACCAGCAGTCCAAAAGTAAACGTAAAACATACACAACAAAAAACATACAACGTAGATCGATCACGGAACGCTAAAAAGAAAATACTAAAATCATAACGTTAGCTCAAAGAGAACGGTATTGCCAAAAAACAAAACACTAAAATCGGGACGACATTTCTAGATAGTCGACAATCGCAACAGGACGTAATGCGACATCGAAATTAATTCACACTTAAACATAACAGCTAAAAAGTTTGAGAACGGGAGATCTCGTAACAAAAGTTTCACAAATCGAAACACAAAAGGCAAGCTTTAATGATTTTTGTTGACGCCACTAAATCGATACGTTCAATTTTCGGTAATTAAACAATAAATCGGTACCAAAAAAACATAAAAACACGGAGGAAATATCAGTACGTTAAAACCATATCGGTACATTAATCTTCGGGACGTAGAATACTAAATCGATACGTTAAATTTTGATACAGTAAACGCTAAATCATTATGCTAAATTTCAGAACGTAAATGATAAATCGATACATTATATTTCGAGACGTGAAAATAAAGCCTGGACAAAACCAGAATTCGAGACGGATACGTTACATAAGCTTATTATAAACGCATCTCTATTGAAATTAACCATCACTTGGCGAAACGATAAATTAGGTAATAATCCTTCATTATTCCTTGCAACAATCCTTCCTAAACTAATCAGCTAGCGAAGTGCCTAACAAGTCCACAGCAACGAACCAAAATCCAGGAAAGCAGCGGTTTATAATCGGGAATTTTGGTTAGATAGGTTAGGAATTAGATTCACTGCACAGTAAAAACTGTATGCTATCGACAATTGTCAATCCCTAACCACAGCCAAGAAAAATTCACTACACTCCAGGAATTATTAGAAATTGGTAGATCATTCCAGGTTCGCCAAAAATAACGTTAAAAATGCCTGGTCAGTTGTTATCCAAAATCATTCATTCAGACGCTGTCTCAATAGCTCTATCATTTAGCAGTCGTCTCTCCGTTCTGTCCACGTACAAAAGTCTACACAATTATACAGTCGATTTGTTCGCAGCACGATTTGCGTTCTCCCTTACACACACAATAAAAATAGTACGTATCTCACTAACACATGGGAAATATAGGACAAGCGCTTGTCACAGGCGGCGTTCAAACAGTCCGTACACTTCGTCGCTGATGTCATGTTCAAAACTCGCAAACCATGGATTCAACTTGCCATCAAAAGTTACAATGTTAAAATTTTAAAATTGAATTTTTAACCACGGGCTTGAAAATAATTTTTATCTGGGGTCCACGGAAGGCAATGTATACTAACCACTTGCGAATTCCTTAACTGTATTCATCATTGGTTTTTAACAAAACTAATTGACGTAAATGATGCATAAATTCAAATCTTAATAAAAACAAAAGTTATACTAGCGGTTACCTGCGTATTAACCCTGTTATACAACCCCTTTTCCTCTAAAAGAAAAGGACGCAGGCCTTTTCTTCTAATCTGCACTAAAAAATACACTGAACAAAATCATGAAGTTCGCAAGCCACAGATGGTCTCAACAATAAACGAAAACTAAAGTCAAACAACAATAAACGAAAACTCGAGTCAAAGCGATAAGCGAAAAGAAATTGCAACCATACAATATCTCAGACGGTAACAATGCACATTGTCAATCGCACGGCTACAGCAATAAGCGGAACTCCAAAGTTCCAAACGATAAACCAAACGATAAAGTGGCTCTGCAACATACTCGACGGCAACACTGCACTTTGTCGATCGCACAGCCACAACGATAAACGGAACACCATAGTCCCAAATCCTAACCATAACCATAAACGAAACAATCTCGAAACGATAAGCGGTACAATAACCTAAACGTTAAGCGAGACAATAAACAACATGACAACTGAAACCTCGGTCACATCGACATTGGGAGCTAAGTCACCAATGGATTCCCCTCAGCCAGCAACGTATCAAAAAAACTCTTATATGCGCAGCGGTCAACCGAACCTCGGTCACATCGACGTTGAGAACCAAGTCACCAACGGATTCCCCTTGGCGGTGACGTATCACAATTCACAATCCTCATACAATTCGCAATTTCCACACAATTCACAAATCTCCTCATGCGCACCACAGCGCGAACATAATCGAAACAATCATCGAAAAGATAAGCGAAAAGATAAGCGAAAACACCTCGAAACTATACTGCAGCCTTGCAACATACTTGACATCACATTGTACCTAATCGATAATGCACGGTCACAAATATACACCACAAAAACGCTACAATACTTCTACAATCTGCCAATAAAACAAATCCAGAACGCGGTTATAATGCAATGAAACTTTAATTTGCTTAGCTTCACTAGAAGTTCGGAATAAACGAGCTATTCCAGCAAGTAACACCTAACGAGGAACTGAGTATAAATCCCTAACGGACTCAAGAACCACAATTAGAGTCAAATGCCGAACCACACGAAAACGACGAATTCATGATTCACTAGGTGTTATGTAAAAGTACGAACCACAGCAAACAGCTCATGACGCAAAAATAAACATATGAGCATAAATCCCAATACGGACTCAAAAATTTCCACGGATGGCTTAACTATGATTCGACTCAAATAAACTATAGACAAAAATCCATTAACAAAAATAATTTTATGCGAGTCACTATATGGATTCAAAAAAGGTTTTCGAAAACGCACAGACTATAGTTAGTACAGCCCTAGCACACACTTGGCGAACATAATTGAATTATATCCCAACAAAGCTGGATCAAAAAATTCACTAGCGATGCCCTGTACTTTGTTCATAGGTTCACCACATCATCAACCTCTAACTGACATTTCGACAAAAGGAAGCATTGAAAAATGGACGCTGACTCATTAAAAACTTGAACATTGCGAAACTTCAAAGGAAACACGAGTGCTAAAAACAAAAGCTAAAATCGAAAAAACAAAAGCTAAAATCGAGGCTAAAAACAAATGCTCAAAAATAACAAAAAAACAACAATCGTTAAAAACAACATTCGCAAAAAAACATAACAATGGCTAACAATATAACAAATGCCAAAATAAAAACGAATGCCAAAAAAATAAAAACGAAAGTCAAAAACAAGAAGGGTGGCCAAAAACAAGAAGGAAGGCCCCACGTTGGGCGCCAATTTATAACTTTATTTTTCTGTCTTTAGTTTTTAAACTCTCTTGGTGAACTGGTTATAATACCACCTGAATAAATTCAGCACGCGGCTAGCTCGTGCGGCGCTGGAACGTGAGTCCACGGTTCACCAGTATTGAAAAGATGTTATATTAAAAATGCCCCAGATTGGGCTTAAAAATCCGACCACCGACCACTCAATACCAAAATATTTTGTCTTTAAAAAAATCCACCACCTACCACTGGACACGTAAACAAACACCAAAAGTTACGTAAATTGCAAAATAACCGTACACTCAAAAACATGAGCCGTTAATTTCGTAACCCTCAATTTAAACGGTAACTTAAACGGTAACTTAAAGACAAAGAAATACACTAAACCTTTGGATATTAAAATCACTTGGAGACCACCGTCAGTATCCAGAATTAAACCGACTAAAAAGTTGGAAAGGGCGCCAGGACAACTGGACACACACGTACTCACAGGTCGTCCGAACCTGTGGAAATAAGCAATAAAATATCCACAAGGCCTAAAAGCCGTGGACTACTGAAACTAGTATTAAGGACGATTTCTTCCGGATCAAATCCAGAAACAATATCCGGGAAGTAAACCCAGCCAGAACCAGCAGTCCAAAAGTAAACGTAAAACATACAACGTAGATCGATCACGGAACGCTAAAAAGAAAATACTAAAATCATAACGTTAGCTCAAAGAGAACGGTATTGCCAAAAAACAAAACACTAAAATCGGGACGACATTTCTAGACAGTCGACAATCGCAACAGGACGTAATGCGACATCGAAATTAATTCACACTTAAACATAACAGCTAAAAAGTTTGAGAACGGGAGATCTCGTAACAAAAGTTTCACAAATCGAAACACAAAAGGCAAGCTTTAATGATTTTTGTTGACGCCACTAAATCGATACGTTCAATTTTCGGTAATTAAACAATAAATCGGTACCAAAAAAACATAAAAACACGGAGGAAATATCAGTACGTTAAAACCATAAATCGGTACATTAATCTTCGGGACGTAGAATACTAAATCGATACGTTAAATTTTGATACAGTAAACGCTAAATCATTATGCTAAATTTCAGAACGTAAATGATAAATCGATACATTATATTTCGAGACGTGAAAATAAAGCCTGGACAAAACCAGAATTCGAGACGGATATGTTACATAAGCTTATTATAAACGCATCTCTATTGAAATTAACCATCACTTGGCGAAACGATAAATTAGGTAATAATCCTTCATTATTCCTTGCAACAATCCTTCCTAAACTAATCAGCTAGCGAAGTGCCTAACAAGTCCACAGCAACGAACCAAAATCCAGGAAAGCAGCGGTTTATAATCGGGAATTTTGGTTAGATATGTTAGGAATTAGATTCACTGCACAGTAAAAACTGTATGTTATCGACAATTGTCAATCCCTAACCACAGCCAAGAAAAATTCACTACACTCCAGGAATTATTAGAAATTGGTAGATCATTCCAGGTTCGCCAAAAATAACGTTAAAAATGCCTGGTCAGTTGTTATCCAAAATCATTCATTCAGACGCTGTCTCAATAGCTCTATCATTTAGCAGTCGTCTCTCCGTTCTGTCCACGTACAAGAGTCTACACAATTATACAGTCGATTTGTTCGCAGCACGATTTGCGTTCTCCCTTACACACACAATAAAAATAGTACGTATCTCACTAACACATGGGAAATATAGGACAAGCGCTTGTCACAGGCGGCGTTCAAACAGTCCGTACACTTCGTCGCTGATGTCATGTTCAAAACTCGCAAACCATGGATTCAACTTGCCATCAAAAGTTACAATGTTAAAATTTTAAAATTGAATTTTTAACCACGGGCTTGAAAATAATTTTTATCTGGGGTCCACGGAAGGCAATGTATACTAACCACTTGCGAATTCCTTAACTGTATTCATCATTGGTTTTTAACAAAACTAATTGACGTAAATGATGCATAAATTCAAATCTTAATAAAAACAAAAGTTATACTAGCGGTTACCTGCGTATTAACCCTGTTATAATATATACTTACATATATATATAAACATTTTCAAAAATGGTGCCAAAGTGTTCAGGAGGCTATGAAACGTCGAGAAATTTTGGTCCGACTCCTAGGTCCCGCCATCCGACCGACGCCAATAGTGTATGTGCCATATTATGGCAAATACACTAATAAAAATTCAAGTCTTAACTCAAAAAGTGCTGCAAATGTCTCAATAAATATAAGTTCAATAAATAATATTTGTTCAACACCCGCAAGAAGTAAATCTTTTCGTGGCCCCGCTGAGCGTGGGCGAAATAATGAGTTTCCTGATTATTGACGTGCAGAGTGGACGAAATAGTATTTCACCCACGCTCATAACGGGGAACGTTTACGCAATCGATCAGGGCAGAGTGGGCGAAATCCCATTTCGCCCACGCTCATTACGGGGAACGTTTACGCAATCAATCAGGTCACCCATTATTTCGCCAACGCTCAGCAGAGCCACGAAATGACATATTTCTTGCGGTAGTTGAACAAAATATTGTGTACGACTATTGGTCGAAAGAGGAGATTCAACTCGTGTGTTTTACATCCACACTCGAGGAATCTCCTCTTTCTCCCACTATACTATAGTTCAGTGTATGAAAATGACTGTGACATTTTAATTCACTTTTTACTAGTTGTCCCATTTGACATAACGTATAAAAGTGGCAGTGGGTTCGCCGATTGTTTGGTAATACCGTTCCCTTGAGCGAACGTATTGATTCTTCGTATTGCCGCCTGTGTTTTCATTTTAGCGTTCCGTGATCGATCTACGTTGTATGTTTTTGTTGTGCATGTTTTCTTGGGTAATTTTGGCTGCTGGTTCTGGCTGGGTTTACTCCCCGGATATTGTTTCTGGATTTTGATCCGGAAGAAATCTTCCTTTATTACTAGTCCAAGTAGTCAACGGCTTTTAGGCCTTTTGGATATTTTCTTGCTTATTTCCACAGGTTCGGACGACCTGTGAGTACGTGTGTGTCCAGTTGTCCTGGCGCCCCTTTCAACTTTTTAGTCGGTTTAATTCTGGATACTGGCAATGGTCTCCAAGTGATTTTAGTATCCAAAGGTTTAGTGTATTTCCCTGTATTGTCTTTGAGTTACCGTTTTGAATTGAGGGTTTAACTAAATTAACGTCTCATGCTTTTTGGAGTACGTTTATCTTTCAATTTCCGTAATTCTTTTTTTGTTTGTGTTTGTTTACGTGTCGAGTGGTAGGTGGTTGGATTTTAAGAAAAATTATTGAAAAAGTTTCCGTTACGGATTTTAAAATATTTTGGTATTGAGTGGTCGGTGTTCGAATTTTTAAGCCCAATCTGGGGCATTTTTATATAACATCAATTCAATACTGGTGAACCGTGGACTCACGTCCCAGCGCCGCACGAGCTAGCCGCGCGCTGAATTTATTTAGGTTATTATAACTGTTCACCAAAAGAGTTTAAACTCTAACAAAATAGCAAGTTATAATGTATATAATTTGGGTTCAAAAACGTCGTCGGTCGTTTTTAGTATGACGTATAGGCAAATACACTAAAAACGTGATCAAATTACCCTTTTGATGTCGCTATATTCATTACAGCACAAATTCGTCTCTCTCACATATCAGATACCAATTCCTAATACATAACACTTTATAGAGTAATGTAATGAATGGAATTAAAAAAAAGTTCCCTTAGATAGATTTTCAAGAATTTAAGACGGAAATTGAAATTCTGTAGGGTAAATGTTGACTGTAAATACCTATTAGTTACCGCACGTTCAAAATAACATTCTACTTCGTACTCATGTCACGTAGATTTACGACGATTATTATCAAACAAAAGAAGTACGGATAATTCGACCTACTTCAGGTTGATGGCGATCTAAGGATGTGCGCAACGTTTACAGGAGAAATTTTATAAAACGAATGACATAAGTCATATTATTATTCAGTTCTTCAGAAGATTTCTCCATCAAAATTTGAATCAAAGATTGCTTGCAAAAATATCTACAAAAATTATTTTCATCTACAAGAAGTTCCATGTCTGTTGCTAATATTTCAATAATGTTTGAATGGATATTTCCGTTTTTTGATGTCTAAACATTATTAAGTTCTCTTGTTTTTAGTTTAAATAATATACCCGCACAGTATGTTTCCATATTCAATGAAAGTATTAAGTTACTGGTTACTGGACTCCCATTATTGTATACGGCTGAAGCCGTACGCTTTATTTTTTTTATTATCGATGTATTAAGAAATGCCAGCTGCATGGAAATTAAATAATTTTATAAACAGTCTCATTTCATTAAGTTTGAAAATTAATTAAATTTTTTCTTTTGTTCCAGGTGAGTTTTCTAAAACAATTACGTCGTTACTTTGATGCGAGTAAGTAGACGCATAATTATATATTATACATTTAATTCAGCTAATTACGTCAAATCTATACGTACCTACATTTTCTTATATTTTAAGACTTTTTTAAAACTTTGGTTTGTATATTTTATGGATTCTTCCGTTTTATTTTTACTTTCACTAGGTAATTATGCAAGGTAGGTAGATCAGAGATACGTTTTTTTGCTGCAAAAAAGCAATATAGGTACCTAAGAGTATTTTTACTTCCCACCTCTACTATGGTAGGGAAGTAATGGATTTAGTCCGAAAAAAATATTTCGAGATTTTAACAGATCTTCACGTTTTGAGACCCTAGCAATCGTTTAAAATCATTTTCTGACTGATGTCTGTATGTGTGTGTGTGTGTATGTGGTCAATTTTTCGCCTTCGATATCGTAAAAACGGAACAACATACGGCCATGCCGTTGTTCTATTGTGTTTATCAGCCTTTAACTTAGATCTGATTAGATTTTGAGTCAAATCGCTTCAGTGGATCCTGAGATATTTAAAAAAACGTTCTCAATGTCACGTATTAACATAGGTAAAAAAAAATATAAATGAATTCTAGCTAATGTTATAATATGAAAAAAATGTAAATATTTTTTTTCTCTAAAATGTATATAGTCCAGTCACG
Source organism: Mongoloraphidia duomilia (assembly GCA_039654895.1). Lineage (NCBI taxonomy): Eukaryota > Metazoa > Arthropoda > Insecta > Raphidioptera > Raphidiidae > Mongoloraphidia > Mongoloraphidia duomilia. The sequence continues at coordinate 32,286,770 of CM077518.1, read as the reverse complement.
AGAGCTTAAAAACGTAGGTCCACCTTGCGTTTTGTGCAGCAAATGATTTTATTTTTTTGTGTCCTCAAGCATGTTTAGGAGATGACAAATCCAAGTTTGCGACCTCTAAAGCAGGGCGGGGGAGTTTTGGTGGGCTAAAAACCACGATTTTTTTGCACTTTTTTCGATTTTTTGCTTATAACATAAAAACGGCTGGTCCTATCGAAAAAATGGTCCTATTTAAAATTAAAGGGCACAAAATTTACTTCAAAATGCACTAGTCAAATATGTTTTTGTTCCGATTTTTACCGACTCTACAGAACTTAGAAAAACAAACAAAAAATAAACTCATTTTTTGTTTGAAGGCGCTAATCTCAGGAACTACTAGTCTGTAAAAGAAGCAAAGAATGAATGAATGAATTGTGAATTATAGACGCTCGACAACAAAGGTCATTAGCGTCTGTACAGAAACGAAATGTAAAACAAAACAAAAGTAAAAACAATAAAATAAAAGCAAAATCAAAAATTGACACACAACAAAGTAAAACAATTATAAGTACAAATAAAATGTGTCATAATAATATAATGTAGTAATAAGATATACAGAAAAAATCATAAAGGTTGTAAAGAGGCCTAAATGTACATAAATAAATAAAATCAGATAAACCGGTCAAGACCGGTTTCCTTTAAAAATTGATACAGCAGATCGACATTGTCAGCATCATTTCCTAAAACAACCGACAGATCACCTGACAATCCGATCTGCTGTCGTGTGTCCCTAAACTGGACACACTCTATTAAAATATGCGAAACGGTGACACGAGTGTCACACGTCTCACAGACGGGCGGTTCCTCACGAGCCATCAAAAAACCATGTGTCAATCTACAGTGACCGATGCGCAGCCGTGTAAGGACCACTTCCTCCCATCTGGAGGGACGGCAAGATGTGAACCATGGGTCAACTGTAGATTTTATAGACTTTAATTTGTTAACATTGACAGCACTCCATTCATCCTTCCAGAGTTGCCGAACGGCTGAAATCAGTATGCACTTGAGGTCGTCACCGATAACGCAAAATACACTGTGACCGTTATTTGCAGCGTCTTTAGCCGCAGTGTCCGCTAATTCATTGCCAGCGATTCCCATGTGGCCGGGAACCCAACAAAACCTGACAGTGGTTCCACCTCTTTTCAACGAGTACAATTTGTCCTGGATTAAACAACAAAGAGGGTGGCTGGGATAGGAACGCTGCAATGTCTGAAGCGCACTCAAAGAGTCGCTGCAAATAACATATTTGTGCGGACCGTGCAAATGTCTCAAGGCCTGCAAAATTGCATATAACTCTGCAGTAAAAATACTGCACTCTTGAGACAACTTGTATCCAAAACTGTCGCTATCGGTGACGAACGCGCTACCAACTCGGTCGAGAGACTTCGAGCCATCCGTGTAAACGGAACGGTAGGCTCGATTCCGATCCAGCCATGCCAGGAAAAGCTGGCGATAGAGCTCTGGAGTTGTTGTATTTCGAGGATGAATGGAAAGTGAAATGTCGATGACGGGCTGAGGAATTAGCCACGGGGGCGTAGAACTACGGCCGACTTTAAGAGTTCTAGGAAGTGCCAACGGAAGTTCATCTAGGAGAAGAGTCAACCTGATACCGAGAGGACGTTTTGCATTTCTTCTCCGTCTATACAGAGAAGAAAACCTTGGTTGAAATACGCTACTGTAAGTTGGGTGATCAGGTTGACTACGGAGCTTAGAGACGTAGGATAGCATATTGCGTTTCCGCTGGATGTTCAGCGGAGGCTCTCCGCATTCAGCGGCAATGCTAACAACAGGACTGGATCGGAACGCTCCGGTTGACAAACGTATTCCGGCGTGATGAACAGCGTTTAACGTCCTTATGTACGACTCACGCGCCGAGTCGTACACAATGCTACCGTAATCCAATTTAGACCGTACGACTGAACGATAAATTCGTAGCAAAACCGTACGGTCTGCACCCCACGTGGTGCTGGATAAAATTTTTAAAATATTCAGGGAAGACATCGACTTCCTCTTTAAAATATTAAAATGAGCCTTCCAATTCAACGACCGGTCAAAAGTGAGTCCTAAAAATCGAGCAGTGTCTTGTACAGAAATCAAAGTGTCATATAGATATAAGAATGGTTCTTGATAACAACTACGAATGCGGCAAAAGTGCACACACTGGGTTTTCCCCACAGAAAATTTAAACCCATTGTTGGTTGTCCAGTTCTGAATGCTATTAATGGCCAACTGCAGGTGACGTTGTGCAGTGCGAATGTACTTTGACGAGCAGTAGATCGCCAAGTCGTCAACGTAGAGCGATGACTCTACAGATGACGGAATGCTGCCAATTATGCCATTAATAGCGATGGAAAATAAAGTGACACTAAGAACCGAACCCTGTGGAACACCATTCTTCTGTACAAAGACACTAGACAAAGTGTTGCCGATACGGACTTGGAAGTAGCGCTCGAATAAAAAATTATTTATAAAATTCCTAAGATGTCCTCTGATACCAAAAAAAGAAGCAAAGTAGTAATCATTGAGACCCTATACGAGTTTTTTAAAAATTCAATCCCAAAGGGTAAAAACGGGAGGGTAGGATTTATTGTAATAACAAAAAATCCCACACTCACGTTTTACCCTCTTTGGGATTGAATTAAAAAAAAAAAAATCGAATAGCCTATAACCTTTCTTAATAAACGGGCTATCTAATAAAATTTTTTTTTTTCAAATCGGACTGGTAGTTCCTGAGATTAGCGCGTTCAAACAAAAAAAAATAAACTCTTTTTTTGTTTAAACGCGCTAATCTCAGGAACTACAAGTCCGATTAAAAAAAAATTTTTTTTTGTTAGATAGCCCGTTTATTGAGGAAGGTTATAGGATATACGAGTTTTTTTTAAATTTAACCTCAAAGGGGGTAAAACGTGGGTGTAAGATTTTTGTAATAACAAAAAATTTTACACCCCCGTTTTACCTTCTTTGGGATTGAATTTAAAAAAACTCTAATAGCCTATAACCTTCCTTAATAAACGGGTTATCTAACAAAAAAAAATGTTTTTTAATCGGACTTGCAGTTCCTGAGATCAGCGCGTTCAAACAAAAAAAGAGTTTATTTTTTTTGTTTGAACGCGCTAATCTCAGGAACTACCAGTCCGATTTAAAAAAAAATTTTTTGTTAAATAGCCCGTTTATTAAGGAAGGTTATAGACTATTCGGGTTTTTAAATAGTTAAAAGCTTGAAAAAATGCTTTTTTTTTTCATTTAGGTAAATTTTGGCGATTTTCTAAGTTCTGTAGAGCCGGTAAAAATCGGAACAAAAAAATATTTGACTAATGCATTTTGAAGTAAATTTTGTGCCCTTTAGTTTTGAATAGAACCATTTTTTCGATAGGACCAGCCGTTTCCATGTTATAAGCAAGAAACCGAAAAAAGTGCAAAAAAATCGTGGTTTTTAGCTCACTAAAACTCCCCCGCCCTGTTTTAGAGGTCGCAAACTTGGATTTGACATCTCCTGAACATGCTTGAGGACACAAAAAAATAAAATCGTTTGCTGCACAAAACGCAAGGTGGACTTTCTCTCGTGACTGGACTAATAGTTTTCGAGAAAAAAAATAAAAATTGTACGTAAATCAAGGTAACCATGATTTTTGCTATATTAAGCTAGCAATTAGTAGATCACTAAACAAAAAAGAGGGCCATGCTTCTTTTCAAAGAATAAAAAAAGAGTGTTTATTTTTTGAAATATTTACTAGGGGGGAAGTATAGGACTTGTCATCAGTTGAATTTTTTTTAAAATTTTAATCTTGGGGCCTTGATAGATTTTAAGTGTATTTTAATAAATATTTGTATTAATTTCTCCGTTACGTAAAAAGTACATTGATAAATATTTTCTTCTTTGTTGCACGCGTTTTGCATAGTTGCTAAAAGAGTTGTATATTATTATAATAAACTTTATTTTCCTGCAACAGTGCAACTTAACACTAACTACTATTATAGCTATGAATAAATCGCTGAATATGTACAAATAAGTTTCGCGAACAAGAGTACTTTCTAATTAATATACTTAAGTTGAAGTGACGATTATAATATAATGCTTGTTTTTATTCAGGTCGTGATTTTAACAATTAAACTATACACTTTTTATTACTAATATTATATTTCGAAAAAGATATTAAATATATATAGGTACTAGCTGAAAGCATGGCTTTGTGGGGACTCGCGAAGCTAGTAATACAATATACATATACAGGGTGAGTTACTAAGAATGTCTCGGACGATATCTCAGTTATTATGAGCTTTAGAAAAGAAAATCCAGCCAATTGGACTCGGGGCCATTCCAACTTCAAAAATACTGACATTTGGCATAATATAATAAATAAAATAAAATTTCTGTTAACGTGTGCGATGATGCGGGTAACGGCTAGTATTAAATATTTCTATTATATTTGCTTTTCGTTTCTATAATAAAATATATAAATAATAAAAATTAACCTAAGCATGCCTGTCAGATAACTCATTTCTTTTTGACAGATAAATTACTTCAGAACAAAAAAACAGCTGATTTTTTTATTTTCATAATATTTACTAAACTATAATATTTTGAAAAAAATTTTTTTTACAAAACTTTATTGGAAAAATAAAAGTAATAGAATAGAATAGAAAACAAATTTATTGTTTGACCAAATTTGGATACAACAAGTGTTTAAACTAAAATACAATCAATAAAAGTAATTATAAAAGTTTTTTTAAGCTATATGGTTCCACCTCTATAAGCCATTTTTTAAACTTATATTAAATTTATTTTTGTTTGTGCAGTTTTGTATTTCATTTGACAATTTATAATACATTTTAAAACCCGTGTATACAGGATATTTTTCATAAAAAGTTGTATTATGTTTAATACTAACATCATTCGTTCTTGTATTATATGTTTTTTAATATTTGTTTTAAAGAAGCCTTGTTTAAATTTCATAGGTATATATTGCATACAATGTTAATAAATTATTTGTTTTAAAAATATTTCTGCAAGTATCTCTTGGTTTCATATTGAACATACAGCGTCTCTTTTGAATAACAAAGACTCTGTTAATGTCTGTAGATCTACCCCAATTTATAATTCCGTATTTAAGACTTGAAAAAATGAAAGCAATATACTATATCAGTAATACATTTTTTGTATTAAAATAGTTCCGTGCTTGTTTTATTTGATAATAGTATCCACAAACCTTTTTACAAACTATTTGAATTTTATCAGTCCACTTTGAATTATCATCAACCAGTAGTATGAAAAGCGCATTCCTATTACACCTGACCTCATCTTGCTCTCAGCGTC